>JAPMOR010065296.1:0-122955 GCA_026543865.1 Argiope aurantia
AGTTTTGTAGTATATGATTCGGAGTAATTCATTTTAACTCTAGGAATGGTGAAGAAAAGTAGCTAAAATAAATTTAAAAAAATAAAATAAAGAAACATATATAAAAACATATGTCGGCTTCGAGTTTCGAACTGAAGACGTTGAAAACTAAGCGCCATAGCCTGCCGATCCTGCCACCAAGCCTCGTAACCGAAGAGCGTCAGAAGGGTTTAAGATTTTCATTATTGCCGTCCAACTCAATTTTTAAATATGGTGTCAATCTGTTCAAAAAGCACAAAGCTAAGGATAGGAACCAGTTCTGCGCATGTGCGTGAACTTGACTCGGTGTATTTCGATTAAATATTGAAATATTTTGAGATTAAATTATAGTTTTGTAGTATATGATTCGGAGTAATTCATTTTAACTCTAGGAATAGTGAAGAAAAGTATCTAAAATAAATTTTAAAAAAAGGGAAGAAAAATACATAAAAACATTTGTTGGCTTCGATTCTCGAACTGAAGACCTGCAAAACTAAAAACTATACCCTGCCGATCCTACCACCAAGCCACGTACCCTTACAGTATTTGACGATTCTAAGATTTTCATTATTGCCGTCCAACTCAATTTTTAAATACGGTGTCAATCTGTCAAAAAGCACAATGCTAAGAATAGGAACGATTTCTGCGCATGTGCGTGACTTGACTCGTATAATTTCGTTTAAATATAGAATTATTTTGAAATTAATTTCTATTTTTGTAGTATATGATTTTGAATAATTCCTTTTAATTTTTGGAATATATGGATGTACGTAGCTTAAATAAATTAAAGAAAAAAAAAGAAAAATATATAAAAACATTTGTCGGCTTCGAGTTTCGAACTGAAGACCTGCAAAACTAGGTTACCCACCCTTCCGATCTTGCGACGAAGTCTCGAAACTAGAGAGCGTCTGAAGTGTCTAGGATTCTTATTACAGCCTTTGAATACAAATTGTAAATACGGTGTTAATCTGGTCTAAAACATAAAGTTAAGAATAGGAACGAGTTCTGCGCATGTGCGTGAAGTGACTCCTAAAACTTTGATAAAATATAGAAATATTTTGAAATTAAATTCTATTTTTAAAGTTCATGATTTCGAATAATTCATTTTAACTCTAGGAATGATGGAGAAAAATAAGTAAAATAAATTTTTTAAAAAAATGAAAAATTTATAAAAGCATTCTTCGACTTCGAGCCTCAAACTGAAGACCTGCAAAACTAAGTGTCACATTCAGCCGATTCTTCCACCAAGCCTCGTAATCCAGTTACGTCTGAAGGGTCTAATATTCTCATTACGGCTGTGCAATTCACATTTTAAAGACGGTGTCAGTCTGGTCTAAAAGCACAAAGCTAAAAATAGGAATGAATTCTACGTATGTGCATGAACTTGACGCATAAAAATTCGATTAAATATAGAAATATTTCTAAAACAATTCTTTTTTGGACGTATATGATTTAAAAAAATTATTTTTAACTCTAAGAATAACGGAGAGAAACAGCTTCAATAAATTTAAAATAATGAAAAATATATAAAAATATTTATCGGCCTCGAGTCTCGAACTGAAGACCTGCAAAACTAAGCCTCGTAACCCGAAAGCGTCTGAAGAGTCCAAGATTCTCATTATGGCCGTCCAATTCAATTTTTAAATACGGTGTCAATCTGGTCTAAAAGCACAATGCTAAGAAAAGGAATGAATTCTGCGCATGAGAGTGATCTTGCCACTCTAAATTTCAATTAAATATAGAAATATTTTGAAGTAAAAAATTTTTTCTGAAATATAAAATTTTGATTAATTCTTTTCAATTATACGATCAATATTCAGAATATTATTCTACATAATTAAAAAATACCCGAAAACCTGCAAAACCCAACAAATGCCACTGCCGATCTAGCTAGCCGGTCAGGTGTCCGACAGCGGATGTGGGTCTAAGGTTTATAATATGGTTATACAATTTATGGCTGTAAACGGTTGGAATCTGGTCCAAGAGCATAATTGTATGAATCGGAATGTATTCTGTGCTTGTATATGATCTTAACACTCTAAATGTCAATTAAATATAGAAGCATTTTGACGTAAAATTTAATTTTTGAATTATTTGATAAAGAAATAAAAACATTTCTCAATTTTGAGTCTCGAAGACCTCGAAGAATCAATAAATCATTCTGCCGATCCAGCCACCAAGCCGCGCATCCTCGGAGGGATCTGAGATTCATAATTCGAGAATCCAATTGTAGTTTTAAACACAGTGGGTGTCTGGTCTAAAAGCCCAATGCTAAGAATTGGAAAGAATTCTGCGCATGTGCGCGATTTCAACACTTAAAATTTCAATTACATATAGAATTATTTTGAAGTAAAATTTTATTTTTTAAGTATATGATTTGGAATAATTCGCAGCAACTTCATAATAAGTATTGAGAATATCCAAAATAAAAAAAATTAAAAATTAAATATATAAAACAATATATCGGCTTCGTGACTGCAACTGAAGGCCTATAAAAAATAGCGAAACAGCCTGTCGATTTAGCCTCCAAGACACGCATCCCGATAGCGGTTAAAGGATCTGAGATTCATAATCCAATTCTTGTTTTTAACACAGTTTGTATCTTGTTTAAAAGTAAAATGCTAGAAGAGGAATGAATTCTGCTCATGTGCGTGATTTCAACACTTAATATTTTAATTAAATATAGAAATAGTTTGATATAAAATTTTATTTTTTAAGTATATGAGTTGGAATATTTCATAGTAACTATACGATGAATATGGAGATTAATACCCAAAATAAAAATATATATATGAAACAATATGTTGGTGAGGAGACACAAACTGAAGACCTACTAAATTCAGTGAAGCCCCCTGTCGACCAAGCCATCAATACGCTTGTAACATAACAAGATGAGGGATCTAAGATTAGTCATAGGACTATCTAATTCAAGTTTTAAACACGGTGAGAATCTGACATAAAAGCACAATGCTAAGAATGAATGCTGCGCATGTGATGGTTTTGACACTTAAAATTTCAATTGAATGTAGTAATATTTTGACGTAACATTTTATTTTTTAAGTGTAGGATTTGGAATAATTCATACAACTGTAGTATAAGTCTAGAAAATAATACCCAAAACAAAAATATATGAAACAGCGTGTCGGTGACGACTCGAACTGAAGACCTACAAAAGTCAGTGAAACAGCCTGCCGACTTTAGCAACCACGCCGCGTATTCCGGCGTCGCAGCAGGCATCAACGATTCATAATAAGGCTCTCCAATTCAAGTTTTAAACAGTGAGTATCTGGTCAAAAAGTGAAATGCTAAAAATAGGAATGAATTCCGCGCATGTGCGTGATTTCGAAACTTAAAATTTCAATTAAATGTAGAAATATTTTGACGTAAAATTTTATTTTTTTAAGTATATGATTTGGAATATTTTATAGTAACTATAGGATTAGTATGGAAAATAACATCCAAAATAATAAAACATTAAAATATATTAAACTATATGTTGTTTTGGAAACTCGAACTAAAAACCGAAAAGAAAAAAAAAAAAACCTGCCGACATAGTCGCTAAGGAAAGCATTATGATTGCGGCTGGGTGTGTGTGTAAGATTCATAATACGACTACGTAACTCGAGTTTTAAACATGGTTGTAAGCAGGTCTAAAAGCACAATGCTAAGAATAGGAATGATATCTGCGCATGTGGTTGTTATTGACACTCCAAATTTCAATTAAATATAGAAATATTTTGACGTTAATTTTTATTTTTGAATGATATGATTTGTAACAGTTTCTAGTATTTATAGACTTAATATGCAAAATACAATTCAAAATAAATAAAAAATATATTAAACACTCTTTGTCAAAAAATTAAAATTACTCGTATTGCAGACCTGCAATAATCAGCAAAAACCCCTGCTGATCTAGCCACCAAGCCACGTTTCTCAACAGCGGCAGAGGGGGTGTACGATTCTCATTGCGAATATCTTATAAAAGTTTTAAACATGGTGTTAATCTGTTCTAAAAGCACAATGCTAAGAATATTAATGAATTCTGTGCACGTGCGTGATAATGAGACTTAAAATTTCCTAAATATAGAAATATTTCGAAGTAAAATTTTATTTTTGTATTATATGATTTGGAATAATTCATAGTAACTATAGAATTAGTATGCGTAATAACATTAAACATCAATAAAAAAAAAGGAAAATATATAAATCCATTTGTCGGTTTCAAGACTCGAACTGAAGGCGTGCAATATTAGTACAATATCCTGCAAATGTTGCCAACAAGCCATGTGTCCCGAAATCGTCTGTGAATAATTAACAATAAACACATGTGCAGTAGAGTGCGTAACATTTGCTCTGGTGTTTCTACATCTCCTGACGAAGCTGCACCCTTTAGGCCTTCCAGAGAACCGAGAGAGCTTGTTTTAGAAAAAATAATCTCTGGCAGAAAAATAATCCAGTTAGAACTTGTAGAGTCTACTCTTCAAATAGAAAATACAACAAACAAGGTATTTTTGCTAAATCTGTTGTGTTCCTTTGGATATAAGTCATTTCTATATCAAGGAGAACTATTAAACAGTAATAAGTTTCTACGCCGACATGTCCTTGGACCGATTTTGCTGAAATCATCTTAAGTAAAATTCTGCCTTTTGTTCTCGTAGTATTCTTAATGTGATTATTATTACTCAGTGTAAATGTTAGTCATTCTCTTAATGCACAACCACTTGTTAAATAATATCTATGCCATATTAATGCACACATCCTCTGTTCCGTTTGGTGGTTAAGACCTTCGAGCTCAAGAAGCCTATGATTTATCCCTCCAGAAATATCACTATGCATAAAAGAAATATTATTACTGTATAGAAATATCATTAAAATGAAGAAAATATCTGATGAAGTGGAAAATGAATATATGTAGATTAGAGACGTTTCAGTAGCACTAAACGCGAGAACGGAAAGCTTTCTTGCACTCTGAGTATTACTTTCTGTGGTCTTCGACGCATTTGAAGGATTGCTTCTGCAATTAGGAGGTCCATTAAAATCTTACATCACTTTCACACTTTCGGCTGTATGATTAACATCAGTGAAATCCCGCAATGTTTTTAGTGGTTTTAAATAAGAACTAACCTTATCCTGTAGATCCCAGATTCATGAAGTTAATGTCCGCAAAAATTGTAATGCGGTTTTCGATAGCAATATTAATATTTTTTTTATCCAAAATTGTTAAAATTTTAGACTATTTATTAAAATCTTAAAGTGATTACAAACATTTCTTCAAAATAACTGATGAAATGCATTTATTTATGCTTTCATATTTCTCGCCCGGGGGGGGTGCCTCAGACATGAGCAAGAGAAACTTCTATTGTGGAGTTTGGTTCTCGTTGCTCTTGCGGGTGATAGAAATGATGTGATTTATTCCCTACCGACAAACATAAGATGCCTCTTACGAAGAGATTGTGTCGTTGCCGGTGATGGACTCAAACTAACGTCCCACTAATGCTGCCGTGGAGTTCGGTCATTCACATTTTTCAGTGTGCCTTCGTGGATAATTTTTCTTCAAATTTTTTTAAAAACATTAAATTATCGATTGGAGCACAAAACTACAATTGTAGGCACAAAATCCCCACCAAAATGTGATATATTTAATTACTGCATTTTTGAGATATCACTAATATCACTTTTACTTGCTTCTGAAAATACAGAACAACAGACAGCCAACTTCTGGCTGAATAGGACTCAACATTTGAAAGATGTCTACGCTATAGATATTAAATCTATTTACCGAATTTTATTGATCTAGCTCTCTTCGCTTTGTAATTATCGTGTCAATTGATATATCAAACAGCCGGACAGACAAACAGGTTTCCTGTGAACAGATTATGTTCAAAACATAAAAAAATCTATGAATTTAATGTATATTCCAACTTTCGTCCATCTGCATGAGAGCATTCTTGAATTATACTTGTTACAGACAAATAAACATAATGCCAAAAATGTGCTTTTTCGAACTTCGGAAGGTCTAAAATGTGAAGATTCGTCAAAATCTCGAATTCAAATTGTTTGACGCTAACACTATTTTCTCTTATATTTCGTACATGAAGAAGCAAGCACTATACGTAATTCAAGGAATTTCCAATAACCATGTTTCAATTTTTTCATTATGTTAAAAAATAATTCACATTACTCCATGTTTTACTCTCACTATACATTTTACCAGGACATAGGGATCTCGTTTTCTAATTTCTCGATTTTGTGCGAAAAAAAAACTAACATTGGCAGTCACCTGAGGGGACTCAGGTTCGATAAAATTACGTACTAAGAATCGGTCTATGTGGTGCCGACACGGAAAATACGTCGTCTTTGCTCTAAATATGTAACTGCATCGTTGATGCGACTAGTGCTAGATTTGATTGCACCAGAGCAGGGCCTTGTCTTCCATTTGTCTTCTTTTTTTTAATCTTAAATACAGTAATTGTCCACTTTTTTCCGAAAACCTTTTTCTAATTTTGTTATTTCGGATAATTTTTTTAAAAACTTTTTCTAAAATATGGATAGGTACTCTTTTAATTTAAAAATATCTCACATTCAAAGTAAAGGCAAATGACAAAGGCTTTTAAAATTTGAGTTCAGTTTTTAAAATTTCCCCTTTTTCATTCGTTTCATCAGTTGGCATAATTACGTATATATTTTAAACTCTCACATTTCTAATGTTAGACTTCGTATACAAAATATCACTTATTTTTCATTTTTATATTATTATTCTATTTCTTTTATGTATTAGTGTGCTTTCTACGACAACAGATTATATTAAATTTTCATAACTTAGTTATCAGATAATAGTATAACATTAACTCTGATTCCATATAAACCTGGGTCCTACCTGGCAGTGACTCTGAAAAAAATTGATTTGAAAATTACATATTAAATTTATAATAATGAATTATAAATGAATGACTAAAAATTAGGACTGTTTTAATCTACATTTAAATTCACCACTAAAAATGAAATTTTTAAATATAATTTTTATTAAATTCGTTTAACATAATTTTAGCATAACTTATAAGGAAGAAACTATAGAAAGGAATTCGAATTTTTAACGAACTTGAATTAAAAACGTTCGAATTACCCATTTTAAAATACATATAAAATATTATGTACATTAAACAAAACATGATTTATAATTATAATTAGAACTGACCTAAACTGAGTGCGACAGCACTTTGTATTGCTTCCTCACGACGTCAACAGTTTTGTTTTCACGTTTGCGATCAAGTTTTCTTACACCCATTGCGCTGATTCGTCACCTAATCAGTGGGTGTCATTTTTAACAGTGATACCATCGGATGATCCCAGACCCTTCACGACAAACAAAAAGAGCCGCAATCATCGATGAAATGGTTAAAATTCGTTCAGATGTCAATAAAGATAAGCCACCGGTGATGTCATAGAGCGCGCAGGGAAAGCGCTGAGGTGTTCCCTTGTTTGGCCGCCAAATCATTAGGCCAAAGTCCATGCCAAAAAGAGCTATAAAATAACTGGATGGTCCGTTTCAGCATTAAGTAGAAAGTTCAAATTGAACCGTTAATCATGAAGTTTTTTCAATTTGCGACGATTTTAGTTCTGTTGGCGAGTTTATTTTCGCTCTCAAACGGGACCAGAAATTTGGAGGAGATTGAAGTCAATGGTGGAAAGGCATGCGCAGGTAATTTAATGATTTATTTCAAATATTTTTATTTCTTTATAAAATGACATGTTTGAAACTCGCGTCGAGTTTTAATGCATAATTGTCCTCGTATTTCTTTAGAGATAGAAGAATTTTTTTTACAAGATTTTATGCATTTTGGACTGTTTTGTAAACATGAAATTCTGCCATTGATTCTCAATTACTTCTTCAGATACTACGGCTCTGAAATGAGTGCAATTATGTTTTCCAAAATACAAAGGAATACTTTAATATCTTTCAACATTATTATCTGAGAATCAATTTAATTAAATTAAAATTTGAATCTATAACAATGGCGCTACTTAATATTGAATTTAATTAAAAGTTATTTCTGGATCCAGTAATATTTCGGATAATGAATCATAAATTAAAGACCATTAAAATTAGAAGGTCATTAAACGTGTTACGTCTTTTGTTTCATTAAATAATGGACATTTTTATAGGAATCTCATTAAATGCATTCATTTTTGAAGTCTTTTTTCTCTTATCAATATTTTTTATTATTAAGTACGGTTTAACGCTTTGCTCAGTTGAGGATGAAATTGCTTTCACGTTATGTATAATTAAAAAATAAATGTTTAAATAATTGTCACAAAATCTTCGTTAAGGAAACACTTGTATCTTCAAAAAATAAAATTTTCAATTTCTGTCTGATGAAGTCGGGGGCACTCCAATGATGACAGGAATGCATAGGTTGGAAGAGTGGAAAGTTTATCAATTTCCCTTTGGCAATGAATCTAATGGGAGCTCATAGGGTAGGAAGATGAAAAGTTTTTTTGGCTTTTTTCTCGAAATACATTTTGCTCAAATTTCGGTACGCATACAACGCCTTCCATTCATTACAGTCCTATGGAATTTCATACAATAATATTGACAAACATTATGCATTTGTTTTTATTTTTTTATTTTTTGTTATTTTTATTTAGAAGCTATTTATCATGCAGAAATATCATATATTTTTTAGATTTTCAAGTTACACAACATTCATTATTTTTATTACGAAGCATATTTAAACTAAATAAGTTCACTAGAATAAATAAACATCTATTCATATATTATGCTAAATTTGGAATGATTAGGATTATGAAGACATTTTAATTAACTTTGAATTTTATTAAAATATGAAAATAAAATGCACCATATATATATATATATATATATAATCCTAACTAATTTCCTAATTTTTATCTTAATTTAACTAATATTAATATAATTTTAAAATGTTCTCTTATTTTCTGATCTAATTCCTCCTCTTCTATTTAAGCGATGCTACATAAGCTCTATAAAAATGCTTAAATCAAGCACATCTCTTTCACCCGCTCTATCTGTTTAATATTCCTTTTACTAGTCATATTTTGGACGCCGTCAGATAGTTCGATAGAGCAATAATGCACATGCGATATGGAAATAGGGTTTTTGATTAGGAAGAGTTCATTAATTATGATTTTCTTTTGCTTCAAAGTATTGGTGAACAGAAAAAAGAAAAGAGAATCGGGATTTTTTTTTTCTGTTCCCTCCTTTTCCTTCTACAGGGAATAAAAACTGGTGTCTTTGTTTATTTTTAGACACTCATTTGCGGGAATGAAACACAGAGAAAGTAACCTTCTCGTACACAAACCATATGACACGCCATTGCTTAGCACTTTCAAATACAGAAGGGAATCGAATATGCATTGTAAAACACTACCGATTTAGTACGAAATTTTATATTAATCTGTTAGATTTGGTGAACATATATGAGTTTATTAAACAAATGTTTAAGTAATTTAATAAATTTTCTGAAGAAATAATGCACTCATTTTTAAAAAATGAACGAGTGTTTATAAGTAATATACTTTTCTCTTTGTTTGATAAGAGTTTGGCATCTTCTTAGCAATTTCATTGTTTCATTTTCATAGAATTTCTGCTCCACTCCAGCAAGAAAATATTAAAAAAGGATAATCTCGCTGAACAAAAATAAGTGCCACTTTTAACATAAGAGAAACCTAATAAATTATAATCGGATGTTGCACAGTCTAGTTTTCATGATGTCACTTCGCAACTTGAATATCTTTATGCAAACCATTATATAATTTTTTTTGTCAAATACTTTTGTAGTTTTATTTCTGAGAAATACAACTTTTTTCATATTATAAGTATTTTCTATATACTGAAGACAAAGTCATAAACTGATTCTCCAATCTGCCCGAAGGCACACGGATAAACCTGAATGACCGGACCGCCGCGACAGCAAAACTGACGAGAACTGTGGTTGAGTCCTAAGGCCATCACCGTCCACGGTACAACCCTTCCCTAAGGAAGTACATCCCGTCATTAATGGGAAAAACCAGACCCTTACCTTTTCCTATACCCACAGGGGGGCGAGAAGTTAACCACCATGCCGGAAGCTTTTCATCTTCATTTATGAGATGCCTGCCCGGAGGATTATACTGAAGATTAAAGCATCCTTATAGATGGGAATCGTGAAATAATGAATGAAATAAGTTAATATTAAGCCATACGAAGATGTGAAAATATTTTTTTTTTATCTCGAATAACGCCAAGAATACATCAGCAAGTTTAGACAGATTTCCCCCACTTCAATCAAAATTTATAGATTCGAATCTCTCGTCTGAAACTTCGTAGATGCGCACACTGTTTTCGCTTTACGACAGCGCGCTTACAGAAATTTACAATATCGCATCTTGCATGGCTATAAAATTAGTAATTAAAATAACGAAAATCGTTGTTCTAAAGTATACTTTAAAATAGACAAATAAATAATGCGGAGAAAAAAAATGAAATCACTGAGCATATTCTTTGAATTTTAAAAATAGTGTGAAGGTCGTTTATGTATAATAAACTACCTTGATGGTCCGACGTTATTGTGGGAGAAAAAAAGTTGAAACGTTCAATTCAAAATCTAACGAAGAATCCATTCCAATTCATTTCAAGAACTCACTTCTTAATCAGCATCTATTATATAAAAGTAACTCCTTTGATCAGCGGTCTGTCCTGTGCTGGGTTTTGAACGATATTTGCATTATGCATGAGGCAATTTATAGATAACATCAGCTATATAAATATCGTCGTCGATATTTTTTCTTCACATTTTGCATCCTGGGCAAGTTTAGGGCTTATTATCCCTTTTCACTCCGAAAAGCAAATCGATTCACCTAATGCAAAGATTTGTTTGTTGCACACAATTGTTTCAAGTGGAATTTCCCTGAAAAATTAATCTACTTCTTTTCATCATTCTCCGGGCCTTTTTTAACAAGCAAAATTGGAAAATGAATAAATAAAATGTCAAAATGATGCACCGTCTTGAATGGTGAGCGAAAGGCATCATCCGAGTGCTAAGGGTTCAATTCAGACGTGTTGGAAATGCAAACAAGATGCATCAAACGTCTTGAAAAACAGTAATTTAAGACCGCCGAAATCTCCGGTGAACTGATAACATTCAAACAAGTCAAGTCAGCTCGGTCTTCGAATTTCTTCTTCGAGCTAAAATCACGTGTTTTTTTTTTGTTGTTGTTTTTTTTACGTAGTGAGCGAAACCTGCTGCGTGATGATAAAAAAAAAAAATAGGATGCGACTGATAGCAAGTCGCGTTTTGTGTTACATCATTTCTGTTCCTTGAAACAATGTTTCGGAATTATCATTATCGCGGCTTCAATGAAACCAGCCGACGCAATTATGGTTGGATGTTTTGTAAACAAGCGCTCTTATCAATTGTAAACGCAGAACGAGAGTAAAATAGTCGGATGCAAACAAGAGGGGGGGGGGGGATATTAAGCAGAAAATAAACGCTGACAGCAAAAATATCAAAATGAATTCTTTTAGGGGAGGTCATCCCAGTTTTCTGCGGCATTTCTCTATTTTAAAGGATTAGCAAGAGCAAAGACTCAGTCCCCTAGTCTATGGCGCCATTTCGTCAGTATTTATTTTATATGAAAACTCGGGATCCCCAGATGCATCATCAGTGCTGACTGGCAGCCATCGGACCAGTTTCGCAACATTATTTCACCACTTTGCTAACGAATCAAAATGCTCTGTGTTTTGGGCGATTGTAATTAAAGTAATGTTTTCCTTCAGTATAATAAGAAGTAGTTTATCGAAATGAAATGAGTTCTATTAATAATTACATGTGAGCAGTTCGCTGATCAATGAATGTAATTAGTTTCATGTTGTAGAACTGGCCATCAGCTGATTCATCAGAAATATGGGTTATCTTCCATTTCAGTTGAATCATTTATATATGTTAGGGTCAATGCCCGAAATGTGGCCAGTTCGCATATCAATGATACCTTCAGGCCTTAAAAATGTTTGACTTTAAATGTTCCACAATTGCTCCGCTTAGTGCGAAACTATCTAAAGAAGACCAGTTCCATGGCATCAGGACGATACTAAGAATATAAATATTCAGTTCATTTATAGATTGAAAGGTGTTATGGCTTCATCCTTTTTCACTTTCAACAATGGACACGTCATTCAGGAGTCGATGAAAACGGTTTCGTCTTCAGGGTAACAGTGCAATCTTGTGTTGGAAATAAAGTAAATAAAAAATCATTTACAAAAGTTGGCAATCACAATGATGAAAAAAATCAAATAAAAATTCTTACGACTATTAAAGTGATATCATTAAAAAAGAAACATTTTGAAATGTAAAATGCATATTTGTGCAGTAATATTTTCGTAAGTTATCTCGGAAAAAATGCCAAAATTTCGTTTCATTTTTATTTAATGAAACTTTTTTTTAAAAAAAATCACTCCACGGCGTATATTTCCGCTCTCCAAAGTATACATGTGCCAAGTTCGGTAGTTGTAGTCCGGCCTGTAAAGCTGCAAAAGACACTCACTCATAAGCAGACACAAACTTGTTGATTTGTATTGTGAGTATAGATATAGATAAACTACAAAACTAGATGGCCTTTATTTCATTCACGGGCCTCTTTCTAATAATAAAATTTAATTTCTCTGCTTTGTGGCATTCCTACAGAATCGACCATTGATTTAAAGCGACCAAATTTCGTACGAAAATTAGAAGGAAGGGAATGCGCTTCTTGTAGCTTTTTTTTTTTTTTAGTTTTATCAAACATTTGAATTCATCGAAGATTAAGTCAAATTTCGACGTTTTTCCAAGATCTAAAATATTATATTACCAAAAATTTTTTTAATCCATTTTAAACTTCAAAATTTTTTTTAAAAAATGCTAATTTAAATGTTTCCAATTTGTTCCTTAATTTAAATTTATATATTTTTTTAATTTCATATGATGTTTTTCATTCATAGATATTTTTCATTGTAGCTTCGAAATATATCATAAAAATATATTTAAAATGTTGGACACTTAATAATTAATTAAAAAAGATGTTCCTAAAATGCTACTATTTTTTTCTGGAAATATATTTTAATATTGTCAGTTTCATTCATTGTAACACAATTCCTTTATGTGCATGCATTTCATTAAAACAGCCTTGATAAATATTTCTACAAATACTAAAGTTCCTCATCTTTTGTAACTTAATTCATCCAAACGATAATTATATTTTTTCCCCGTTGATAGGATTTTTTTTTTTTTTGATAATTAACTCGAAAAAGGATTTTGGCTTACCTGTCCATTTCTTTACTTTTCTATACTTTCCAAAATGTTTATCAGTTTAAACGAAGAGATTTCTATTTCAGTAGATAAAATTTATGCAATGAAATATCTTTTCATACCAGCTTCAAAATGAAACTTTTACAACGTTCCTGCAGGCAGCTGCTATCTGATTTTTTTTCTAAATACGCATTTTAAGCTTCATTCTAAATTCTGAATTATAATTTATCGTTTTCTTAAAGAAATTAAAACTAAAAAGTCACGCTAAAAAAGAGAAAAAGTAAAAAATCGTTTTCTTTATTTAAAAATAATTTTGAAAAAAACAGACGTTTGGTTTTTTTAAAACGAATTTTAAAATGTTTTCTTGGTGTATTTTTTAAAAATTAGTTTCAATTTCAAGTTATTTTGTTTTTTCTTTTAAATTACTATATTTTTTTCAGGCAATATATATGATGACGTGCATGTTTTGCCTTTTTTTTTTATAAATTTATAAAGTTTTTGCTGTTGAATTAATCCGCGTGTAGAAATTTTAACTCAAAACAGTTAAGATTGAAAAAAGTTTTGAAATAATTTTAGATACTTAATGGTTTTCGCACAGATGCATAACTTTTCCATTTAATTTAAATTGAAAGCTAAGCATTCCGTACTCAGATAAGAAAGGCTAAAACCTTGTAAGCTAATTACTGATATTAAAAAAAATTGTATGGATTTAAAAGGGTATGGGTTTAAAAGGAAAAGGGTATGTATGGTTGTGTGTCCCCTTAGAACTGCAGATATGTCATCTATTTATTTAAGAGCGTAGAAATAGGAACCAGGGCGATGTTTTTGAAATTTTAATTCATTGAGAATTAAACGAGATTTACGACAACTTGCGAAAATAATATTGTTCAGAAATTTGCACGTATAGTTTAAAATGGAAACAATTAGTTTTCTAATCATATTAATCTGTTTGTTGTGTAAATTTTCACTGAATGCTGACAGTTTAAAAAAATATATTTTTTGTATAATTTTTAATGAAACATTTCTTTTCTATACTGAAAATCGAATTATTTTTATTTTTTTATTAAATATTTAACTGCGCGCCTTTCTTCCGTTGTTAAATGTCAAGAGAAAATTTTTTTTTCATTGCATGCAAATTTCAGAGGAATAATAAAAAAAAAAAAAAATGAAATTTCAGTGCCGCAAAAGAAGCGACAATTCAAAAATAAGGTATCCGTTCGTGTTTTTAAGCTTCTATGATGTTATGGGATTTGATTCTGTAAAGAACAACCACGTCAACAATAAACATAATAGGTATAGATTATAAGTGCAATTTGATGTTTTGAAAGATTCAATTGATTTAAAGCATAATCAGTGACTCTAATGAACCAGCTAGTTGCCGAAGGCAGCTAGTGTAAAATAATGCAAGATTCCTTTCCAATCCAATTGGTAGTTTCCCATAATGAACAATGCTCAGAGAAGGGTTTTGCAAAAATACAGCGAAAATTCCTCTTCAACTAATTCAGGCGAATTGCTTCTCATAGAGATTCCGGTGACAAAAGATATGATTTGGAATAAAATATTCAGAAAGTGCCCGTCAGTGAGCTCTTAGAAGAAAGTAACTGAACGGTGCATTGCGTAGCGTCTGTAATGCGGTGTCATCGCGCTTGTTTTGATTAGCTTTTATTATAGAGCTGTTTTTAACCCACCGTCTCTCTCCGTATGAATTGCTAACGCACAGAAAGACAGCTTATTGCTTATGGTCAAATGGCAATAGTCAAAACGCCGTACGAACATCTCGGGCAGCTTCAGCGAACTATTTTTTAGAGTTGCATTTCATTTAACACTTCGCTTAACTAATCGATAAACTATTATTAGAAATTCTCAGCTGCAGGTTGAGAATTCCATTCCTTCAGAGGATGTAAACGATATTAGCAACAAGCATCAAATAAAATAGGTTTAGCCGTTGCCAACCGCTATGATTTGCCTATGGAGACTGATGTTCAAAATTGTTGTCTGGCAAAAATCGTCTTAAAATTCAAAAAATTATTTTTTTACTGATATTAATTTCGTTTCCGCACATTTTTTTTATTTTCAATATTTTTTAAAATTTATTTTGATTTTTATCTGAAATAAAGCTATCATGAAATTCAGATTCATTTATCAAAATACCCATTGTTATGCTTTTGGCAGTGTTAAAATGAAGATTAAAAAATTGTTTTTCTTAGACATTACTTGAAATAGAATCTTATTTTACACTTTATGAATGGTATAAAACGGAAAATATGAATGGTATTTGATTTTTTTAATTTTCATCCCAATAATTTATAGACAGGTTCATTTAAACTCATATCTTTTTAATTTGCAGAGTTGATTCAATTGAATTCCTGTTTTCTCATCTTTTCATTTATATATTTTGTTCATATAAAGTGAAATGCTTTTTAAAATTGCATTCTCTTTTAATCATTTACATTCTAAAAATTCAATTATCTGACCGAAGAAACGAGTCGCCAAAGGCGGCTGCTTATGTGAAAACTTGTTTCATTTCGGGGTATCGACCCATCGGCAGTTAGAGAGATTTTATCTCTAAACAAGAGTTTGGCGACGTGAATATTCATCAATAACTGTAGGCTAAGTGTTTTTTGAGGATTACGATATTTTCTTCGAGACGACGCTGTCCTTTCCAAGGCGAGACAGATCAGGAGGAGTTTCTCTCGATCATCATAAAAATCAGACTTTTATTTCTCTGATATTGCATCACGTGATTCGAGATCAAGAAATCTGCCTTTTTTTCCCCCCGAACTAAAAAGAACTCGCTCAGCAATTACGTGAGACTTTTTCTAAAAATAGGTTCAAAAAGCAGAAAGAATGATGATTAAGGAAAAGAAAACCCTTTTTTTTTTACGAAATTCCCCACTTTTGTGAGATGAAACAAGAAATGTGCCGAAATGTGCGCCATCTCAAGTTTCAGAGAATCTTTGAGCACGTTGCTGCTGAAAATCGCATTTTGAGGAATCTGAAAAAAATCTTCTGCCAGAGGTTGACAAAAATTTTATAGATTCCTTCTCTGAAAAAAATACTAATAAATAAGAAAAAAAATGTTATCAAATAGTGTGTCAGAGACGATTAAAATTATATTTCAATTAATATTCAGAAATTAAAATTATATTATTTATCATTTGAAAACTTTGTGGTATCATCTAGTAATTTTTAATGATTATTTCTCGTGAATGAATGACACCAAGAGAATGTCAAAAAATTCAATTTCGGGATTTTAATAAATTGGTGGTTTATTTATTATTTCTTATCTTCCTTCTAATTCTGAAAAAACATTTTCAGAATAGTGTTTTTCTTAGTGCCGTTCGAATTATGATGCAATATTCTGCATTTCTGCATATACCACCAGTCTTAAGAAATATATAAACGACGCCAGGAGAATGACATTATTTTTTCTTTTTCTTATTTTTGGCTTTAAAAAGTGATTTTGACGAATTATTGTGCCGTCCTCGTGGTGCGATTTTTCTACTTGTTACGTCACATATCCGTTTTCTGGTTTTAGATATCAGGGTAAGATGATTAGTTTGAATATATTAACATCCAGTTTTAAAGCAACACTAGGGTTATTTTAGGATAGACCTCCTTATTTTGAACTGTGGTCATGTGACGAGAACGACAACTGAGCTTTAATATGCCTCAGATCCGCTTACACGATGGTTCTTCGGCGGAATCGAGTATTCAATCTGAAGACCTCCAGTTTCGAAGACGAGACCTTACCACCAGGCCATCGTGGCCCTCGGGGTGGGACGAGGATGACTTTATACATGGGTATATAATACAATTTGTTATGTTATCTTGACTCCAAAATTGCCGATTTAAAAAAAAAATTGGCAGACATCTATCTACGAGAAGCCCGCCTGTTCTGCCCTCTCGCGAATATGAATGTCATGGTAAAAAATCAACTAGCCTTGTAGACGAATCTTAGTGTAGCATTGTATTTGCATTAGCCTCGCGAGCAAATCTGCTAAACACATACACCTTTGCATAAGATCGTTATGCCAAACATCTAGCTCTAATCGTGAAAATGGAAGAGGCGCCATTCTGAAAGTATAACTACCGCATGTGCAAGATTTTTACCTTAAGATTGTAGATCCTAATGAAGTTTGGAATCGAATTTCTCCTTTGTTTATCCTGTCAATTGTTATTCCTATCAATATATCTATTCAAGTGATTGTTATGTGCGGGGGTTTCAAAATTCAAAGCCTTGCCTTCATTGCGAAATTATAGGTTTTTAAAAAAAGTTCGACTCAGTACATATTCTCTTTATTTCCCTCTTCTTTTTTGGACAATGAAGATAAACGCGTGACGTGCATCACGTAAGCGTACGAAAAGGTCGAAGTTCTCTGTTTTTATGTGCCTTTAATCATTACTTTCAAAGAGGCAATTAATGGTTTCTTCATTTATTATTAGTCTGGAATTTATATGTGCCTAAAAAGGAAGGCATTTTTCTGTTTTGTAACGGCATTGGTTCGAATGAGAAATGAAGTACATACTTAATTCTTTTTGCTGATGGTGAATCCTTTTTCTTCTTAGTATGCACAGTGGTGGTAGGCTTAGTGGAACAGTTGGCAGAAGTGAACAACAAAACGGTGACGGACATGGTATCGGAGCTTTGCATGTTCTTACCCTCTGAATACACGATCCTTTGTGACATCCTCGTTCATCTGTGGGGACCAGCTATCATAGAGAAGTAAGATTTGCATTTCGCTTTTTGTTAACCCCTTAACTGGTTTATTTTCTCTACCACCTAATAAGGTGAAAACAGTTATTTTGAGAATATTTTGTCATTTCGATACAAATGAGAATCCATATTGAGCATCTCAGACATTTATTCAATGCTATTTTTGTATAGTATTATAATATTTACGAATGACTTAATTGTTGTTTAAAAGTGTAAAAAGGAAATAATTCGATGCACGCATGGCGTATGGGCAAAACCGGTTAAGGAGTTAACGCATCTTATCAATTATATATATTTTACAATTTTATCACGCCATGAAAAAAAAGGATTAATATCTTTGTAAATTTACAATTAAATGCTTCGACAATAGAATTCTACTTTTGAGTGACAAATGCAAGTGCGCCTCTTGTGATGAAAAGATGTCAGTTTTGGATCATTCAATCAAATCTCTGAACAAGTGTCCGCGCCTTCCAGATTATGAAACATTGACCAATATTTAAAAAGTGGCGTAAATATTTGTGCTTTGAGTGTATCTGTTTATCTTTCGAATGTTGCAAATTTTATTTATTTATTTTTAAAAAGTTAGCTTGTTGCTGTATTTGGTTTCTACTCATACATAAAACACCGATTAATATGTACAACTTAGTATGAAAATTCAAGTGGTATGATGTACCAATTGCCTCTCTGTCTTTTAGAGATCTATATAACAAAGATTTGTTATATAGAATGTCAAATTATATATTATAGAAATATACTATATATTATATAAATTATTAAATATTTGTTGTTATATGTTGCAGAAATTACCAAATATTGCGCAAAAATGGAATGGATTTTTTTTATTTCAGAATTATTTGTTTTTAAATGGATTCAATTATAATTTAATTTAAGAAAAATGCAAAATGTTTCCTCTATAACTTTCAAAAATATTATTATACAAAAATAATTTCGTGACGTTGACTTCGTTGGTGTGACTTTGACTTCGTTTTTTTCCTTTTAGGAAATGATATCAAACTTATTTTCTAATTAGTAGGCAAAATGAACTCTTTGCACACGGACGGTGACTCTCTCTCGCCATTCAAGACGGTGCATCATTTTGAAGTTTTATTTATTTATTTATTTAATTTTTACTGTTGAAAATAGCTGAAGAGAAGTTAGAAATGTAAATTAATTAAATGGGAGAATTTAACATAAAACAGTTGTATGTATTTATTTTTTGTAGCAATAAGTAAGTCTTTGTATTAGGTGAATAGTTAAACATCGAATGACCTTTCCGAGTGCAAAGTGTTAAAAACGTGTTGTAACGATGCCGCTTTCATTACAACAATCCACATTCGGCGACCTGTTTTCCCATCCAGATGATTGACTTTTGGGCAATAAACGATTAATATGGAATGCATTTTTAAAAAATTTCAATTCATTTCATTCAAAATTAAAAATGTGGATTTAATTGAATCAATCTGAGCAAAATTAAAAATACATATATTACGAAATAAAAGCGGGAAGTGAAAATCCAATTTCGGAATGAATGCCCTCCCCCCCCCGAAATTGAATGTGTTAATGGATGATTTTGAATGTCATAACATTAAAACATTTTAACATTGCAAATTAAACTTGAAGAATTTACAAAAATGAAGTCGATATCATTAAAGATTTAATTTTTTTTAGTTTAAAAATAATACAAAAACCTTTTTGTAAAATTAATAATTTTGGAAGATATAGTCTTCTATTTCCATAGCTAAGTCATAGCGAGTATCCATCTAGTGATGGTTGTATCTATTTCACCCTGGAATAAACTTTCAGTTTAAAATCTGTTTCTTGATTTCTCTAACATCTTCCGACTGAGTGGTTTGGCATAACGAGTTGCATTTTTGAAATAATTATTTAATTTAATTAGCGAAGTATTGAATGAAGATGTAAAAATGCTAAATAAAGCAATCTGAAACGTTCATATATCGATATCTTATTTGACTGTTGCCATTCCATAATTAATAATAAGAGCTATTTCTGTGCTACTTACGCTAGCGTTTCATATATATATATATATATAAAGTAACCAAAAACATAAGCATTATGAGAAAATCTAAGAATAAACTATTATTGTGACAATCTAAAAATATAACTATTATTGAGACAATCTAAAATTAAAATTATTTCGGAATCGAAATATATATAATCTTTTGTTCTGATTTTTATGAATTTTTTTAAAAATTAATATTTAAATGGAGTTTATAAAAAAACATTTTGTAGTAATACATTGCAGTAAAGCTTCACCTGCTTTCTGACCTTACGTTCTGTTTCTTTGTTGCCACAGACTGAGCCGAAAAGAGAGCCCCGATGTCGTTTGCTACAGTTTGGGCATCTGTCACGTTGATCCGGGGTTGGATTATTGCCATCTGTTCCCTGAGCCTGAAGTAAGTATAGAAAGAGAAAAAAAATCCTAATTGTTTTGTCTTTATTACTTTGGAATATAATATGAATGAATTTTTAGGAACTTATTTTAATCAATGCGCTGAAAAGTATAAGATAATTTTTTAAATCAAAATTATGGAGGTCCAAACAACCCTAAAAGTAAGAAGTGCCCTTAAAATGTCTCTAAACAAAATAGAATTCTAAGTAGAATAGAAAAGGAAAATTTTTATATTTGAGATATTAATGTTCCTTTTTGTTTAATGTCCTCAGCATATTGTTTGCGGTACTTCAAGCTTTTACAGTTTTATTTCCCTCTCCATATTTTAATTTAAAGAAATGTTCTACTTTTTGTACACTCATTAGCATTCTTATTCTAATTGGTGTGAGTGATGATTGGAAATTAAAATATTTGAAGATGGAAATGTCAAACACCGCTCATCGCTTTGAAGAGTGAAATAAGTAATGCTTCACAGCAAATCGCCGTACAAATTCGCGATGAACGTGACTCGTAGTTCTTCAAAAGGTCGTATAAAAAGATCGCTGATGCTCTTGGTGGACATTTTCGCTTCTTATCCCCCATTTAGAGCGCTTTTCTTTGTTGTATCATTTTGAAACTCATTTTTTTTCAAACTTATTACCATAGGGCGCCACCTAGTGTGGGAATATCATTAAATTTAATGTTTAATATATACACTTAAAATAAATGGTAAAATCAAATAGCCTGTGCCACGATTCTTGACATTCATCCGATTTCCCAGCTTCCATTGTTTATAGAAATTTCAAAATCATTGTATATTCTGTAGGAGGAAATAATTTGACGGAGTGTCTGAGTCACAACCACCCCACTGATGATTCGCGACTTTTTATTTCGTGACACTCATATACATCGTTCTTCATTCATCCACCATCTTCTTGAGATACTGATAGAGCCCCCAATCTGAAGACCTGAAACAATTTTGCCAATTTTATTCCTCGATTCATTTTTCCAGTTTGCAAGTATCATTAGCCAATAACAATACTCTATGCTTAATGCGTAGTAATAATTTAAAGAAATATTTTTATCGAGCTAAAAGGCAACTATTCTTTTGCTGATAAGCTAAATGAATGCTATTAATAGAGATAAAGCTGGTCACTGTAGGTGACTGGTTAATAGTTAAGCTATAAAAATATTAGGGTTTTTGAGAAAATGTGTTTGCAGACTCACTCATGGAAATGGGAGTCTCGCTTGAAGACTTTGTCGTAATCTTCGAAGGTTTGCCAATTTATTCATCGTGACGCGCGATACATTCAGACAAGCTGGACCTTTCAAAAGAGAACTGAAAAGAAAATGTTTTCTAAGTATACGGGAAAGTCGAAGTGAGGGCATTCCTGACAAAAATTAGTAAAGATTTTTTTTAATGTAGGCGTGTTTTTTCAGGGTGGAATGGAGAATGCCGTTCGCCTGTCGAGAAGCGGGTCCACAGTTCTACCATTTTTTCACTGGGTAAGTAGTTGTATTTATTTCTTATAGGAAAAGCATTCGCTTGTTCAAAATGTGCCTACATTGTTGTTCGACCCTTCTAAGACAATTTTTGAGAGGAAAGTGAAGATTCCGATTCTGAGCCTTTGCGGCAGAATTTTAATTCGCCATTCTACTGATATGACACAAGAGCACATTGAAATCGCAACATATTCCGAAACATAGAAATCACAACATGTTCTTAAACCGGAAATTACTAGATGATTTCCTTTCAGCTGGGAAAGGCCATTGTAAAAAGGAAAAACATGCCCTCCAAAGACATCAATCTGTCACCGATTTGCTATGGCCTACTAGATTTTCCTTGACTATCTCGTTTTTGAGTTTTTGACGTTATTTACGTGTACCAATGAGGTCTTTAATATAACTTTGCGTTAAATCAATTGATTACTTGAATGAATATCTATCACAAAGCGATGTTCAAAAGTACTTAGTTGAAAAAAAATTATTAACAGCGCATTGTGGATAAGAAATGTAACTGATATCGGATACAACTCGTTCTTCTGGCGAAATAGCTAGTCATCAAAAACGGCAAATATTTAATGCAAAATGTCACGAAGTATGAAAAAGGATAATAATAAACTGGAGTTTTTAATCAAAAATCTATAACCGATAATAGTTCGTTTAGCATTAAAGGTAGTTAATTTTCACTTGAGGAAAAAGGTTTTATGTATGTGAGTGTGTGTGCTTTCAAAGGAAGCATCAATAAGAGGACCCTGAATTATTTTTCAATGATGGTTATATTGTATACACTAAAACTTAAATCAAGGTTTTTGCACCGATTTTATCTTTCCATGAGAAATTCTGTATCTGGAAAACACAAGGGGAAGCGGAAGCTACTAAAATTTTTTCTACTTGAATGAAATACGCTGCACTTTTTCTTCCCGTACCTTCAAGTGATGAGCATAGGAGTTTCTTTATCGAAAAAGAAACTGAGTGTCACTTTTCTAGTCTTTAACACGTTGAACGCCATGCTGGTATTGTCTTCCTTTCCGTTTGGCCCCGATGTTTTCGAAGCTCAGATTCATCCCACACACGACATGTTTTAATGGACAAGCAATTAAAATATTTTGATGAAGAAAATTTAGACGCATTTATTAATTTATCAGCAGAGTGTCACTTTTTGTTTTATATTGTATTTTATACTGCCCGTTACTGGCGACTGTCTCGGTCTGTACAGAAAATTTAACGTCAGTCTCCAGTGACTGACGCAGCCCGAGAGGAAAGTTCAGTGTCAATCACCGATGACTGACGTGTCATTTAACGTGTTAAATGGCAGAAGGATCATTTTGTAGGCTGTAAAGTGGAGGAATACTGCCATGCTACGTTCTGTGGTCAAGCACATTATTAAGTTTGAGATTATAAACATTGAGAATAAATCCTCAATGGAATAATAAAATTCCGTTTGGACGAAATTTCTACTCGTAACCCTTTCATATTGTCAACGAATACTCTTTTGGCAATGTCAGAATGCAGAATGGCTGTTAAAATTAGCTGTTCAAGGAAGACTTTTTGTTTATCTTAGTAGCTATTTGACCGGAGGCAATTTTTTCGCACAGCCACTAGAAGTTTTTATTTGGTGTCTCGAGATTCTTGGTGATTTCAAAATTTAAGTAACGTGCATCGCATTGTAAAACCAACGGTGAATTCACAACACTGGGCAGGAAGGAAGACCTTCACAAAAACAAATATTAGTAAAATTCGGTTTGGCATTTATTATTTGGTACAAACTGGTGATAGGAAAGGTACCCCCTACTGAATTTCAGCCCATTAAAATTTTTCATTTACGACTTTTTACAGTTAGAGAAGAGCGTACAAAGAATGATGCAAATAACCTTTATTTAATGATTATTCTTTGTAATAATTAACGGCGGTCCATTAATTGTTTTCCATAGTCCCTGGTGGAGCGACTGACTTCTGCATGTGAGCTTCCAGGCGTCAGCATGGTTTGTCGCACCATTCAAAGGTGAGTGATCTGTTTACTTTTTCATAAACGTTTGTTAATTCGGCCGCAAGGGAGGCTAGAGAATAGCCCAATCCATATATTTTCAATATATATTGTTAGGGAACTTCCTCCACTAAGTTCGTAAAGTCAATGGTTTCGCTTGTAGTGGGTATGTGGTGTAACACAATCAACAGGTCTCAGTAAGAAACGAGACTTTTATTAACACGAAGAAACGAATACACAAGCAACAAATACACAGCTGAGACGTACACAAGGCAACACACAGCAGCACTTCTAGCAAACAGCAATACGCAAGAAGCACAACAACGGTAAGCAGCTCGAAGCGCTCAGGGAGAGAAATCGTTCAATTATTAACCATAGTTGAACTCGAGGACTTACTCCAGATCGGCCCCCTTGCCTTTTATAGTTCCCGTGACACGGCAGAGAAGGTTCTCAAATAATCAAGCATATGTCGGTTCCTACTGACTCCATCGTCAACATTCTTGAAGATTCGAGTATTATCTATTTTATCGCCAAATAATCGCCAAGTTCTGAGATCACTGATTCGGCATCCGATCAGCAATCAACAGAGCGGATCGTAAAACGGTCTTTCCAGTGATTGAACCAACCGTGCTGAGAAGCAACATTGCAGATTTGTAACAATATGCTAAAAATGAAACGAAGCAGAGAAAATTACCATGCCTGAAGTATCAACTCATTTATCCAGTTTTGCACATAGTCTCTGAATACATCGCCAACCTCACTTAAAAAGATAAAAGCAAGGTTAAATGCACGGTTCTTTTCGGAGAAAAAGGGAACTTTTAAAGAAGTTATTGTCGATCCCCTCCTGCTGCGCATGCGCAGGAACAAAAGTGTTTAATCTACCGCATGATAAAAGAAAGAGAATAATAGAAATAATAATAAAAGAAAGAGAAGGGAAAGAATGGGGGTGGTTCCAGAAATATGAGAAACGGGAACATAAACGTTTTTTCACCGTGGAATTGATTTTTCAGGAGCTTTGAAATATTTGATAAAAATAATAAAATAAAATAAGTAATTAATGATGAATAAATATCATTGTGAGTATATTAAACTGAAATTACCTCATTTGATGTCAGAATTTATTCTGAACGGTCTACCCTTGTTCCACTGATTGATCAATTGGATTTTAATGGTACAAGAGCCAGTTCTAACCATTCTACACTGAGCAATATGTATTATTTTAGTCAGGGCATCTATATTAATAAAAAAACCGAAAGAAATAGAACCAAGATAACAATATAAAATCAAACATGATCACAAAAACCAATTTTTCAAATAAAATGAAATAATTTTATATTCAGGGTATCACCTTTATAAATCTGTAAAATTTTGGCAAAGCAATGAGAAATATTTCATGAATGAAATTATGTGAAATAATTTCTTGCTCATTCATTTGAGCTCATTTTATGCATTCATTCTTGCAGCATTCTGGGAAAAATGAAGCCTTTCATTGACTTGGATGGCGATCATTACAGCATTATTGAGGTAAGCACTTCTTTTTCTTTTTCTTTTGAAAATGATTGGCACAATAGAAATTGTTATTATTTAACCTTCGGTTGGAATTCTTACTGGATTTGCTGTCACGTCTCTCGCCTGAGAGTCTATCTAATCAGATGCCAACTTCTTTGCTATCTCTTAACTACAGTAGAGAATCTAATAAAATAGATAGTTTGGTACAATTGCATATTATCTGTAACTCACAGGCTCTTAGGGCGGTGGACAGTGTGTAAAGGAATTCATCTCTCCAGCCATTCAGGTGAATTTTAAAGGTTATTTTACGAGCTTGGCGATCAGCCGGTTCGCCCATTTTAATGCTCGTTAAAACTTACAATTCAATATTTTATGTCATTCGTCTTTCAATTGATTCTCCATCAAAACATTTTTATGCTACTCATTTTGATAGTCATGTCACTTCTTCATACTATTATAAAGGCCTTAAATCATAATGTACTATGTATCTCTCGAATTTTCTGTCAGTTCCCGTCAAATTTCTACTTTAAATTAAAGTGGAAATTTGACGAAAGAAAATAAAATAAAAGATGACGTTTCAGACTACACGCAAACAAACTGGAGGGGTAAAAAGTAAAATGAAAGGAAAAATAATTATTAAGTATTAGGAACAAAGAGTATTTTCTGAATTGCAAATTTAATAAATATCATTTGGGCTGCCATATAGTGTCATTTTTCGAGCGTTTTTCAGGTTATTGATTTTAATGTTACCAGAAATCTACTTTAATATTTAAAATATTTTTTTAAATCTTTTAGACTTTCAGAGGCGACGCGTGGAGAGGCAGAGACTGCGATGACGTGAACGACATGATTTATCCCGGACGCAAGTGAGTGTCATTTCTTGAACATAGAACTGTGATTTAATGTCAAAACTTATGATTATGGAACTGGAACGTTTTCGAATACTAGGATCGTCGACATTTGACATAATAACTCTATATTTTTTAAATATATATATATATATATATTGTATCCTCGTATACGGAGTATAGAAAAAGTATTGTAATCGTTAAAAAATTCCAAGTCGGGGAGATTTTGATGAATCTGAATGATTTTGTTTCTATACTCTTTTGGAAAAATCTGTCTACGACACAGGTACCTCAAAAACGCTCTGATCTAAAAAGGTTAAATTAGAAATAGGGTCTTTACACCAAATGTGTAGATTTCTATGACATTTTGAACAAAATATATTGAGAGGAATTCTGTCTTATCCGCAGTTACTGGCCGATAAATAAATGTCAATTATTTGGGCGAAAAAGCTGGTCGCGAAAGGCGGCTCATTGAGGAAATTGAAGTTTATTAAAGCAACGGGTCTGGTGAACTTCATTACGGTATTTGCAATTTACAGCTTGGGGAAGTATTCTCGCCTCGAATTTTTCATATTTTAATCAGAACGTCGTTTTCTGTTCAAATTTTATTTATTTAAATCGCTGCATTTTTGAGTCGTTGAGTTATTTCGCATTCATTTATACGCAAATAAACAGACCGAATAGGCTCCCTTCTTCTACATATTTGTCCAAAATTTTAATACAGTTTTTATAGTATGACACATTTTACCCATAAAACTCCTTGTGTCATCATAGTCGCTTGCAGGCGGACGGACGGACACACAGACAGACTTCATTTCGTCCGATTTCTTTAAAATCTTGAGATATCTACAAATATTTTATAGAGGTGACATACAGTATTTTTTCGCTTTAACTGAATGCGTTTTTAAGTTATATTGTTCACAAACTGAAAGGTTTATAAAAATGTGTTCTGAATTCTGAAAATATGATTATATATTTTATATTGATTATAATTGATTATTATATTATGGCTATTATTATATTATATTATCATTATTATATATTATTTTTATTTTTTTATTATTACGTTATATTATGCCTGTTTATATATTTACATATACATGACTATGTATTTGTAATAATATCAATAAATTCGAAAAATGTTTATATATTCTAATTCTTCTAAAAAGTATTTTTCCAACTCAAGGAAGTCTTAAATGCGAAAATCCATCAAAATCACAAAATTGATTTTTTTGACGTTTTCTCTTTGTATGGAAAAATTAAAATTGATTGCCTGCCAAAAAATACTAATTTTTGCTCTATAATTTTTCATGCTTAGAGAAAAATAACAAAAAGAGCACCTGTTAGTCCTTTTTCTTTTTTCTTTTCCAGGCCCATGAACAGCGACATCGCTGCTGATTCCAACTGCAATGGAATATATGTAAGTTTGTCCGTATTATTAGACAAAAGGTTTTTAAATGATACTCATATGAACTACGATAAGCGGGTTTCGTACACGATTATTTTGTCGGGGCCAAATATGTTACTGCTGGTGTTGTGCGGAAATTTGCAGATGAAGATGTGGTCGTCGTCATCTGATGATGGTTCAAAATTACGAGGTTCGTCCCAAAATAGCCCTATATGCTTGCTGTTAAAATACGGAACGCTAATATAAACCAAACCAAAGTAAACAATAAATGTGACCATAGTTTTGAACTAAACAGTATATGGAACCTTAATTTAGTATTTTATTGTGTATCCTTTAACCGGACACGCGTTAGACATAAATTCTGAAAGATGGTTTCGTACTTTCCGACTTCAGAGAATACTAGCCGTTTGGGCAAACAAGTGTCAAGGATTTATAAACCAGATGGTACCAATAGCGGATTTCCAACTCTGCAGATATTCGCTGATTCAGGAGAGCGCCGTAGGTAGGTCCATTGAACCAACAGGAGCGGTTTTCCCAAAACGTTTTCGCAATTTTCATAATATAGATATTAATGCCTTACATGGTATTGGCATGCAATAATTACGAAATATTCCCCTTTCGCATGGATTTAATAATTTTACTGAATCTATCCTGTGATCCTTGGTGAGGTTTTTGACGATTAATCCCAGGCATGCCTAAAATTGAATTTGTGTTTTAGACGCATTATTCCCAAACTATTGAAAAAAAATGTGCCCCCAAAACTACACTTGTTGTCACAAAATAACGTACCAAATTTGATATATACACCTGATTCTTCAGAAGCTACAAGACACCATTCTGATGAATACCTGAAAGAGGGCACTAAACAAATTTTGAAACTATTATTCTGTAGCGTTCCAAAAATGGCGCCCCATGTGTGATTGTCATCCTGAATATCTTGATATTAATTTTGCATTCTCAGTTGTCATCAGTGAGAGTGTATGACACCTTGGACTCGGAATTAATTTTCGCTATTCCTCCCCATTTTTGGCTATAAATTGTGCTATAAACGTAAAAAAAATAATTCCCTTAGCACCCCAGAAACCATTGGCAGTTTGCTGCTGAACGAACGCCTTCCTTTAAGCCATATACTCTGTTTGTGAGGTCTCTCTGTCTTATGCCCAAGAATCCATGAATTTATGTAAATATAGATAGCATAGGGAATTTAAAATCGCGTGGACTTGTACTCTAGTAGGAGTGTGAAGCGGATTCTATTGATTTGGTATTTGTTTCAAGTTATTTTTGGAAGACCATCTCTTAAGGATTGCATTTGAAATTCCAATATTCCAGGACAGACTGTCATTGAAATCGGTTTAGAATGTTGTAATTTTTAGATCGCACTTTTAGGTGCTTCATGGCTGCCAATATTAACAATAAGTTTGGAGCTCGAGTTTTCCACCAGTAGCCAAATTATTATTCTAGTGGATAGCATTCATCTCTTCAATTCTTGAATGAATAATTAGCAATGATATCGATTGCGATTTCTATCTTACGGCTAACTAATTATCGATCGCGATTTCTGTCTCACAGCTTTGAAATAAATGGCCGTAACTGCCGTTCAAAAAAAAAGTATTTGTTTCTGTTCCTGACATTTGTTTGATCAAATGTCGCTGATATGTTATTTCTACAGGTTTTATTTTTAAAATATTTTCACTTAAATTCCCTTTTTATGTTTTTCCAATAATATTTTTGTCAAGCAATTATTGAAAAGTTATTTCAGTCCATAAGTGAAATTTAATTACAATTCACATCGCTTGTGCTGTTCGTACCCTAATCGTTGCTTCTGTCGTTTCAGGGAGTGAATGAGACTTCTGGGCTGCCCTATGAAGACGAGCTGTGTGAGGGCACCAACTCCCAGGGGCTCATCTACATCGGAGACTCGATCGGAGCGCATTTTCACATTCCTCCAGAATGGCTCACGGCCAGGCAGCTCTCCATGGTTAGCTCCACATTTCTACCGTTTTTCCATTGTACATGGGAACTTACTTTTTTCTTTTCGCCACAGAATACCCCTGAACTTGACGTTTGAAATATGCTCCGTCTTTTAAATTGCAACACGGGGAAAGTTTATTGAGGAGAAAAAAGCATGTTAAAGTTTAGATACCGTTCACAAAATGACGTTATTTAACTATATTCAACCCAATAAAACTATTAAAAAAAGAGAATGCTTGGTGGGGAATAGGAGTTCATAGATTTTATGGAAAAGTTAAAATTATTTGGAAAAGGGATTGATTGAGGAAATCGATGAATCAAATTATTCTGGGCTTGGATCTGAAGAACTCAAATCATCATTATCCTGCAGAAGATTTCTGGTTTTGATTTCAACATTTTGATTCGCCTCACTCGATTTATTCGAGGTCATGGAAGATCCAATGTGAAATGTTTTGGAGACAGGGAAGCTTGTGGTATAATGAAACAGATCACCCACTTCCCCTCAGTAACAATAGTTAGAATCTCTGATATGGAACACCCAAAATGGGAAGGGAATGAGCCCTGGCCGGTTGCAAGGATTACATCTTGGCATTTCCATGATGCTGAATTAAGAGAGATTTTGGGGCGATATGTTCAATATTTCTTCCAATAGAGCTGTTGTTCCATTCTTTTTGCTGTCACCGAAAGCACTCTTTATTATCATGTGAAAACATGATGTTATTTTTTGGAGAGTTTTTGAAGCCTTAAAATGCACGGGCACGGCTATTTATCGCTTTTGAGATATCAATTTTCCGCTTTTAGAGTTATTAGAAATTGATAAAGAAGCTTGTTACATTTCACGACTTATCGCCAACAAAAAGCTACAACTTCGCGCAACATTATATATAAGGTATTATAACGTAAACACATATTTTTAAGCAGCTTCATGGCCGAAGATAGAGAAAATTTTTAAACTTCGCTTTTATTCCATCCGCGGGGCATAATTTATCTACAAGCAAGAAGCAATGAAACTCTCTTCCATTCACAAGCGATACAAAAGCAGAAGAGTGAAATATTTTCCCCCGGCGATTATATGCTACGATATTCTGACGAGGATTTCTTTACACGTATCGATTTAGGTAAGGGAATTCAGGTATATTCTAAAAGAATTCATTTGACAGGGTTGTATCCCTTCACTCGGAGTGTGGGAACTTGTCAATTTCAGCAGTTTTACAGACTATTGTTAGGAGGGACTTTTAGAAATGGTCTGCTTGACGCATACCTCGTTGCCGTGCTTTCATCCATCCTAAATGAATTGGAGGGTAAGTAAGTGATTGTGTGTCAGTCGCATTTACGTTCACTTTATTAAATAGTGTCATAGCACTACTCAATGAGTGGGTTCAAATGCAACGGAGCACAAGTGCCACTATCCCATATTTCGCTTTAATGGAACTTCCTAAAATTCAATTTTCAATATCTTGCGTTCTTAAGATGCATGGTGAAGCTCAATTAACACGCACATTGTTAATTATTATCACAATCTGTTACGAAATATTTTCTCTACTACTTTTTTTAACAATGATTCCCTTGTAGATGATTTGAATCGACCGATAAGCGCGCGCATAGCTTGCCACTGCAGCACAATAAATAAACGAGCTTACTTTCTGGCAAAAGAACACAAAATTCGTTGAGTCTCTGAGTGATGACATATTTGTTGAACTAAATTTATCATTTTTCCCCTTTAGGAAATTTTAAAAAACTTCAGCTTTGTGATCGGAAATGAATTGGATTGGCCTCAGAGCTCTTTTCCCACAGGTAACGAAGGGGATTTTAAAATATTCTTTTTTTAGTATACTTCTAAAGAAGAAAATACTTTTATCAAAAACCTGGATGCCAAAACAAAATTGTAAAGGCACGAAACGCTGAAGGAATTAGTCTGAGAATATAAGAATTTTAGCATATTTTTATTGCATTCTAATCTTTCAATTTTTGTTTCATTTGATTTATACTCAAGCGGCTTAATTTCCGTAAATTATTTTCATAGCGCTACAATTTTCTTTTGATTACCATATTTTTTATAAAAGAAACTGGAGTTTCAGGCCTTAACATTTTTCATAATTTATTATTGTGAGTATTATGAAACCTCACAGAGAAATTTTTCCGGAACCAATCGTATGAAATAAAATTTAATTGAAATTGATTGTCAACATATAATTAAATTCTGGGAATGGAAACAAATATTATATTAACATTTAAAAATTAAAAATGCTTCTATTGCAAATTGTCAGGAAATAAATAAAATATGGATAGTAAAATTCAATCTTCACGTACATAAAAAATTCAAATTAAATAAAAGCGCTTTGGATAGTTATGATAAAAATGCATTTTTGTAAAAAAAAAAAAAAAAAAAATAGGGTGATCAACATAAAAAAACAATATGGTAACCAAAATTTAGTTAGAGCATTTCCACTGGCGCAAAAGTTGTTAAGGCTAGTAGAAACGCTCTAAGTAAATTAGAATTTTAATCATATTCAAAATATATTTTAATTTTAGTTATCATAATTAAGTATATTTTTTAATTTTAAGTGCACGAATGTTTAAACTTCTTTTAAAATTTTTTATCGTTTTCTGCTTTTCAGATATTAAATGATTTCATTCTTCATTTTTATAATTGTAACGGAATCTTGGAAACAGTCTTTTTCTCTAATTTATTGATTGATTGTGCTTGTAGCATGCAATCTAAGATTAATTAAAATGAATTCAGTAATTGATAATTATGTTATGAATGGAAAATATTGTCAACTTATTTTGTCATGAAAAACGGAGAAATGTACAGAATCTCTAGTCCGTCATATAAAGGAAAAAATGATTTCAAAATTTAGTCTTTTAGGAACATGAAAAATTGTATTTTTTATTAAAATTATTTTCTAATATTTGTAGACAAAAATTTCTTTCTGAAATGGAATCAGTCGTTTGGCTGAAAATTTTGAAAATATTAAAATAAAGTTATCGAAATCAACAAAATTACTGAAATGTACAAAATTTGAAAACTCAAACCCATTAGAAAGTGACTGAAAATTTAATTGCGAAACTCCATCTCTGCAAATTCGAAATGACATAAGTAGACGGTTTGGTTCGGTTTTTGGAAATTTTGGCGCAAGAGACATATACACCAAACAAATGGTGAGTGTCAAATAGAATATAAAATCGTTAAAATACTAAAACGTACAGCTTTCTAAAAAAAGACCTATATGTATTATAAACCTATAAATCTACTATCGTGAGATATAATAAAAAAAAACATTTTTCTAATAGTTCCAAATATTGAAATCAGGAAAAAAAGATTCGAAACAATATAGGAAATAAACAAATCTAGTTATAAACGGTAGGATAAAATCATTGTAGTCTTTTAACTTGTTTTTGTTTTTAAATACTCTTCATGGATTCTATACTTATTCTATACTTACAATAAAGCTCAATGTGTGTGTGTGTGTTGGCGCTCTACAGGCCAGACCATTCTACCTACAGCTACCAAATTTGGCACGTGTATACCTTGGAGGCCGGGAATGTGCACCTGGGGGTTATTTTTTCGAATTTTTAATTATAATTTTATTTATTTAAAAATTAAGCGAAATTTTGGCGCGTTTCTGCTATAACTTCCGAAAATATTACCGCACAAAAAAGATTTTTACATGAAGTTAAAGATCAAAAATTTATCTTTTAAATGATACCAATGTTTTAACCTTCAAAATTAAATTTCTATTTTTAATGAATTTTTAAATAAATATTTTAACTATATTTTTTAACAATTTTTTTCGTACAAAATAAAAATAAAATTTAAGCTGCACGAGCACGTTTCGCATTCATGCGAAAAAATCAGCTTTTTTCAAAGTGTTGCCATCACATTGATTAAAGCTCCAATTAAAAATAAATTAAATCTTTTTGGAAATGAAATCTGCAAAAATATAATTTTCGGCACGTGTCTGTAGGAAATAAAACAAATAAAAAAATATTATTATTTCTAAAAAATAAATTCAAGAAAAATTATTTTATGATCTTTTACACTCTCTATATTATTAATCCAATAAATCAGTTTTATTTTAAGGCAATTTTTGTTTAATATGAACAGGATATCCATTCAAATCAGGGCCACACAGCTAATTTGTAAACCTTTAGTAAGACACAGATATGCTAAAATGGTCTAAATGGAAAATGATTATATTTTATGTAACTTGATTCAAGAAATGCTCTTATAAATAACGAATTTTTGGTTTTACATAAAGCTTCTGCTGTGGAAATCACGATTCACAAAATGTTCTTGAAACACTAATTTTTTAAATAAAAAGAGTTAATTTCCAATCAACTAAATCAATCACTTAAACTGACTGATTTATGAAAACTTGAATATCACTATTCAATAAAAAAAAAGGATAATTTTAGATTTTCCATCGATCGTTTCAAAGAAAATACGCTCATCAGGGCGCAGGTTTCTCAAGATTAATTGGCCTCAGATTATGAAAATGTTGAGTTTTTCTTAATTTTTAACATTCAAAACTTCATGAACACGAAATTTGTAAGGACGCATGAAAGTGCATGTGAAAAATACCTCTTTCTGGGATCTTTTCAGGTTATCAGAACGTGTCGATGCCCATCATCGAAGGTCAGACCGACTCCATCTACTGGAGAATGAGGCAGAGGAACCTCTGCAACCACAGGGACTTCCAGAACATATGCTTCAACGGTAAGGGATACCGGCATTATTATTAATCTACCCATAGGGAACCAGCATTTAAGATGGAAAGAAAAAAATTAAAAGAAATTCAAACCTCTACTCCGAAAAATCGAATGTTTTTAGCTTCATTCATCTGTCCAATGAAGTTTGGCTTTCATTTAGTGCACACAAAACATGCATTTAGTGCCGTCAAAATGCTCTCGAGTATAAACGCAGCTACAGGAACAAGAAAAAGGCATTGTTGTAAACTATTATTACTCAAAAATTTATTGAAATTAAAAACAGAGAGTACGAAAATAAAATAAGTAACACTGCAAAACTAATTTTTCTAAATGTTAAGGTGATGTACAAATGGGCTTTTACGCTTCTAATAGACTTCAAAATTCTGAGAAAAAACGTAAACATTTCGATTTTAATAAGTTTTTAATTCGAAATTTAACTAAAATTTATGAAAATACTTTTTCGGCAAATACCCTTTACTCAAGGAACTTTTTTCCACATTTGGTAACTTTGAGTCCAACGGCATGCTCGCTCGGCATTTTAAATGATTTTCTCATTTTTTATACTGAGATTTAAATGTATGTCAGCCTGTAAATATTTTGTTAAGATACTTTTAATGCATACATTTCCAATTTTCTCACAAGGAACAGTATTTCGATTTGATTTAAGGACACGGTATTACTGCCAAACTTGAAAATTTTCCTAGTCAAAAATTCTCCAAATTTTCCGCATTTGTCGATCAGTTTGTACTCCCAGATTGATTTTTTAGACTTTTCAACTACTAATGCGAAATGAAATGCTATTTTGTTCTCTGCTAAGATTTAAAAACACGATTTTAATTGAATCTATATAAAAACTGCTCATGTAGATTAAAATGTTCGAATGAAAGAGGAAATGAAAAGCTTTTTTTGGTGTTTTTATCGAGAGAAAACAATTATTTTATCTCAATTCTTACATTAGCAATTCTTACTTGTTTCAGGAGCGGCGTCCGGTTCGATGCTATCCTACTTGAAAAGGTAAGGATGTTTCATTATCCTGAAAGTTCTCCTGTGCTCCAGGTTTAAAACCACATAATGATTACATTCGACATTAAATTGCAACAGCAGGGCTTTCACCTCTTTCATTAATTACTATAGCTTTTATTTCATTTTAATATTTCTTTTACTTTTAAAAAGTCTAATGTATGATTTTATTCTTAAATAAAGTGTTGAAATAAATAAAAGAAACGGTAAAATGAGGTCGTGTCCTGGATGAAGAAACTCTTTCTCAACATGAAATGGATATTTTCTTTCTCATGTACTAAGTATACAAAGATAAAGTGCGGCAATTGTCAGTAAATTTCACCTCGAAATATTGATAAATCTCTACGTTTAAGATTCTTCCGCTTCAAAGAAAAACACTTTTGGAATGTAATCTGTCTATAAACAGCACATTTCAAAAAAAAAAAAAAAAAAAAAAAAAAAAACGACAAACCGAAAGAATGAAAATTGACATGTGATCTGTATTAAAAAAAAATTCTTTGTTTCTTTCAAATATTGGGCAAAATCCGTTTGGGGGAAGTCTGTCCGTCTATCTGCCCTCGTGGATGTCAACACGAAAGCTTTGAAATGGATTCCAGCTAAATAAATAGGTTTTGGAAGACGGGGTGGCAAATGATTTTTTTAAATCATTTGTTTTATGACCTAATGCAATGACTTCTTATTCGTAAAATCAATAAACTGGTATCCTTTAATGAATATTTTCGCAAACAAGAAATGGAAGAGTGTTTTAATCTGAATAGTGAGCCACCCTAATGCAAATTATAAACTTATATAAAATAAGATGTTCAGTCAAGATCGCGGTGGCCTGGGCCAAAGAGACTTCAGTTCAAAATCCAATTCAACCCGTGTCACCGCGAGTCCGCCTGATGCGGGGCGGTGACTGTACGATACCGGCACCTGTTTCTGCCACCGATTCTGATACTATCATCAATGAAACCATTTCCCAAATTGTCCTGCAAGGTTTTGTCCCAGCCAAAAGGGGCGATTCTCATAAGCTAAAAAGAATCCAATGCATCTTCTTGCTCATCCACCTTTTCCATTTTCAGCATCGCCCGGAAGCCTCAGATCGACAAGCCTGCCGTCGTCTTCTATGGGATGATGGGCAACGACGTCTGCGAAAGGTAGGAACCACTCGCATGCATTTTTGCTCTTCCCGACGCTCTTTCTAAACGTTTTTTTATTTTTTTTTTTATTTTCTCGTATACATAGTACAGGGAAAGTGTAGTAATCTTCAAAAAATGTGAACTCGAGATTTTGACGAATGATCATGTTTTAACCCTTTATTTATCGAATTATTTTGCTCAACTTTATTTTTGCACGAGTACTTAAGTTTCCTTGCAGAATAATCCCAGAACAGAACGCCGTCTCATACCCCCGTATCCGTGACCTTTCTGGTCACTGAACGGTTTGGTGGGCATGCTACGGGAATTTTATTTAATGAACAAAATATTTACAGTAGAAAAACGAAACAAAGTTAACTATTGACAGAATTTACAATTATATATAAAAAAATTATTATAAGATGAGACCGTTTACACCATTACAGAATAATCCCAGGGAATCCAAGATAAATTATTGAATGAATCGAAATATCTTAACTCATTTAATTAATAATTGAATATTTTTAATTTCAACTTTTAACTGCATGCTATCTGGGCTACATTCTCCATGTTCTTTTGAATACTGTAAGATAAAATAGTTATATTACGAAGCCAGATTTATATAGTACTTTTAAGTGCCCTCAGTAAATAAAAGGTTAAACATCACTGAGTTAGAAAAACACATGTATAGAAAATGTACGTCTGTCCGTCTTCGACAAAGAAAACTCAAAAAAACTCTTTGAACTAGATAGTTGAAATTTGGTATGCGGTCTTTAAACTAGATTTGTGTACTTCTGCCAAATTTTGCGTAAAATCTGTTCATTCAGTAGGATTGTGATTTAATGTCAAAACTTATGATTATGGAACTGGAACGTTTTCGAATACTAGGATCGTCGACATTTGACATAATAACTCTATATTTTTTAAATATATATATATATATATTGTATCCTCGTATACGGAGTATAGAAAAAGTATTGTAATCGTCAAAAAATTCCAAGTCGGGGAGATTTTGATGAATCTCAACGATTTAGTTACTGTACTTTTTTGGGAAAATCTGTCTACGACACAGGTACCTCAAAAACGCTCTGATCTAAAAAGGTTATATTAGAAATAGGGCCTTTACACCAAATGTGTAGATTTCTACCACATTTTGAACAAAATATATTGAGAGGAATTCTTTCTGTTCGTTTGCTCAAATGTAAGTTAATACTTACAAAAAGAAGGAAGCTAGGTAGGTAAAATTTAGTACACAGATTTAACATCAATAGTGTAGACATATGACAAATCTTGAGCCAATTAAAACTGCGGGTTGACAGTCTGTAAGTCTGTATTTCAGAAACATGTAAACTCAATAATTCAAAAACGCAGCGACTTAAATAAATCAAATTTTTGGTGTGGAATTTTATATACAAGTGCAGTTTTGTGTGAAATTTTTGTTTCAATCGGTTGAGAAAAACGTGTTTAAGACACGTTTTTCGGTTTTTAGATACTATTAACGATATGCCAAAGATTAATAGCAACAAAAACTCATCAAGAATAATGTGATAGATTCATTAAGTATGTTAAATTCAAGAGAAAAAATATTTCGTTACTATTGTGCGTCAATGACATGCAAGGCGTTCTCTGGCATGACAAATTTATTAGAGAGTATGCGAGAAAGTTTTAGGGAGACCACTTCGTCTGGTTTAATCTAAAATCTTATTTTGTAAACCCATTCTCTATCCAGCAAATGACAGTACCCATTAGTGAAATAGAAATCTTTTTCCATAAGTTTATCGGGTCCGATAGATCACTGAACATGGTTAGGCTTTAGAAGTTGGACTGCATTTAAGTCCGGAGGTTAGACGAGCAAAGATCTCTGCACATTGCTGCTGGACGTGTTATTTTCACAGTTTTTAAAACACTCCTTATGGGACTGAAATCTGGGTGATTGAAATAGATAGTGGTACTCAGGGTTGATCTTCATTGAATAGTTCCCACGGAAAGAATGGGAGCATTACTTTCCGTGAAAGACATGCATGCTAAAAACAGATTTTTATTCACATACAAATCAGTCGCTTTAAGCATGAAAAAACCTATCTGAGTTGCTTGGCGCCAAAACAGAAGTTGAAATTTGCACATTCTATAATGACGCAGATAAAGGGACGATCGCCTTTTTAAATCCGACCTGCATTACAGAAGATGCTGGACTTTTCTATTGCAGATCATGCAACCAATTTTCTTTCATATTTAAAATCCAGTATGAGACAAAATTTAATATGAATTAATCGTTTACTTATAATTAAAACCTAAAAATAGTAATTGTAGCTCCATTTTAATCGAGAACAATCAAGAAACTTTAGCGCATCACATTCGAGAACTGGAAGTGAGTAAAAAAATCAATGTGCAAAATTTTATATTTATAAACTTGAAGTGTGTCAAAAAGAGTTTCCCTAGGAAGCAAATATTCTATTAGCAAGATGAAATATTTTCTCTTTGGATTATATTTCGACAAACTGCTACCAAAAAAGACTTCGCTTGAGTTTTCCAAAAGATGCCAACTTGCATATTTCTTCTATTAAGCATCTGATTTGTGTTGATGTATAAAATCAATAGACTGAAGAAGTGCTCTTGTTCCCCATCAGGTGGATGAAATCTCTGGACGACCTCACAACTCCAGAGGAATTTAGATCGAATGTCATCAAAACATTGGACACTCTGGTAAGGAAAAATAATTTAAAGGATATATTTTACTTCTAACACGTTCAGGAAACTCTAAAATTTATTTAACCAGTAAACTGCGGTATTTGTTTTTGAAAGTCCCCATTTTAAAGTCAAGCAATGACGAATATATAAGTCGAACGAAATGCAAATGATTGCATATAAATTTTGCAAAAAATTCTTAACAAAGCTATTAGGTGCGCAAATTACTCGCACTCAGTTAACTATTTATTCATTAATTAGGTTGCGTGATTTTTAAAATAATTCAACAAAACTTCATAATCTACTGGATATTTATTCAGCTTCCAACATCTCACACATCACTACAGCGACTGCAAGTCGTTCTAAAGAAACCACGTTTTTTTACAAGTACAGTTTGGTTTACAGTTAACCTTGTACCACAATTAAAAAGATATAAAAGTAAAAATGCAAAAACTGAAATATAAATTATGAAAATCATTATAAAAATTAAATAATAATTAATTGTTTTTAAATAAAATAAATGTGACATTTGTTACTTTATGAAATAGAATTTTAGTAATTTCGTTATTACCATGTCAAACATGATTCAGCCGATTTTTTGATAACATATTCACAGGTGCAGCCATCTAGTGGCCAAAATAATAATTACTTTTGTCCTAACAAAGCGAATAAGATTTCATTTCTGTTAGATAAAAAATGACACTTCAGCCGCTTGAAAATGAAATTTTAGACACATATCGAGCGCATCTAACTAATATTAATGATAATTGCAGTTCTGATCAGAGCACGTGTTTTTTGAAGTAAAAACCAACTTAAAATTCGAAACAATGAGAAATACGAATTGTGTTGAAAATGAGAAAAATAAAATTATTTTTGGAAATACAAATTTATTAGTGTGCCAAAAGGTGGAACACAGTGTTTTTTCCCTATCCAAACCACGGCGTCAAAATAAATATTTCCATCAATATCTATTCTTATATTGATATGATAAACCATATCTAATAGTGCGCTCGGCCAGTTATAAGATGGCTAGTAAGACAACGCATGCGTAGAAAGGGAGGGATTTATATTTGTCCTAATTTCATCATATAGATTCAAGAATTCCATGCCTAGCTATAAATTGCTGTTTTGACATCCTTGATTTTTCATTTTATTATACACAAAGAAATATGGTAAAATAAAGAAAAAGCTCAACACACTTATATTAGAAAAAAAATGGCAAAGGATCAGATACAATGACTCTCCTAGTGAAGATGATCCACATCTGGCGGTTCGTATGCACTTAACTATATGTGGGAAAGAGGGTGACGTTACATCTGGTCGGAATACTAATTACCAAATGAGGGAAAGGGAAAACGTTACAGTTTACTCTTTATTCAGGAGGGGATCCTCCCCGAAGGAAGTCACGTGCTTCTCATCGGCCTCGTGAACGGCAGTTTCATCTTCGACACGATGGGTGAGCGGCTGCATCCCATCGGACGGTTGCGCGGTGACGTCCGCTACAAAGACGGCTACGAATGGTTCAACTGCATGCGCATAGGACCCTGCTTCGGGTGGATGAACAAGAACGCTACCATCCGAGATGCCACCAGCCAGGTAAGTTCACCTTTCATTCAATATTTCGCTGAAGTCCTTGGTTTCAGATCCTCCGATGAGATGGCATTTCCATTCTAAAGGAGGCCACCAGATTCAAAGAAACGATGAAATAACATCGAATATTGTGACGATTACAGTAAGATTAACCCCATCGCACACAATGACGAGTCCGATTCGCGCATTGAATTACTGATTTAATTTTAAATTTACAATCAAATGAAAGTATTAAGCAATTTAATACGCAAAAATCATTTAGAAACGCTTCACTAGCTCAGATATTCCTTATGTTATTATTATTATAGGAATTAAAATAGCATTAAATATTTTAGATAAGACGTGTCATCTCATTAGGTAGTCACTTCTTAGGTCGTGGGGTTAAAGAGATATGAACATTTAAAGTTTTAGTGCTTAAGCCTCTTTAAATTAAATAAGTGACCAAAATTATTAAAAACTATGTTCTGGCCATGATTAAGTCATAATGCTATATAGGACATTTTATTGGATGTAGCCCCATGTCATAGTGTTTTATTCTAAAACATAAAATAATTCTATGAAAGTAGCATTGAGACAATATGAAAACGATATAAAGACTGACTGCTCAAACTTATAGAGATGTTTCTAATTATGGAGAGCATGTATTGAAGAGTACATTACTTCAAATGACAAAAAAAAAAAAAAAAAAAAAAGATAAAATGATGGATGAATTTCGAAAAAAAAAGCTTTTATGATCTCAGCTTGTATAATTATTGGACAGACTACGTAAATGAGCCAACTTATAACAATATATTTTAGGAAATACTTCAGACACTGGTGTGTTGCAAGTGATCATCATTCAAAGTTGATATATTTTCTTTCCATTCCAGAGAGCCGAGGAACTCTCTAATGTGTTGAAGGACATCGCAGCAAACAAAAAATATGATTCATTTTCCATCCACTTCCTCAGCAATCCACTGAGCACAGGTGAGCTGCTGCAGTTCTGTTTGAAATTCACTTTCCACAAAATAATTCGGGAAAGATTCTTGCTCCTTCATGTCTCTCTGATATCCCTCCTCATTGCGAGGCATAGTATAGCTAAAACGTGAAATTATTCAAAACCAAGAGAGTTTCGACAAGCTGCTGCTCTGGTACACTTTGTTGTTTTGACTGTAGACAGTACTTTTTGTTTCTGGAAGATAGGATTTCCAGATTTATGCCCCTCTTGGTAACCAGTCTGATATCCTCCTAATCTCGGACTGACTGGCTGCCACGTGGTTTTTATCAACTCTTTGTTTTGGGGGACTTCACATTTTAATACTAAATATGGTCTCAAGAAGAAAAAGCAATGCCATCACCTCGGCACCATTTATCCTTGCTATGTTATTAACGACTCGAAATTGAAAAGATGTCAAACCTCTTATGCCACTGAATAGGAGCGAAGTTTCTTTGGTTGGGCGGGCGCGGTGGTTGATGGCAAGGTCTTGGATTCAAAACAAGAGGGCCCCAAATTCGATACCCGATTCCTCCGAAGATCCATCGTGTCAGTAAATCCAGTGTACATTAAATCCATCGGGGCCGAATGTGTGATGTGGAAGTTTGGAGAGGTGGGAGGCGCCGATCCAGACACTGTCCTCATCATCTGATCGAGGTTCAAAATTACGAGGTCCATTCTAAAACAGCTCTAATGTTGATTTAAAAATAGGACATCAGTATAACTAACCTAACCATCCCTGTTTGGGCTGTAGATGAATCCTTTGCTAGGGACTCTTTAATGGACAGAAAATTCATTTTTTTCATGATGCTCAGAACAACCATAAATGTAGAAATGTAGGAAACGCATCTCAAAAGCGAATTTTATTGCGGAGATTGAATTGCGGAATGTAATGGTAACTACCCACTTCAGGAAATGATTGTTTGGTTTATTTTTCTCGCTTATTACATCATAAGCAAGAGAACCAGACTGAGAAGGTTTACAGCTAAACAACTCTTTCTCAGCTCAAATGAGAATACGATAAAAGAGAAAAATAAATCAAAACTAACATATGTAATGCCCTGAAATAGTTTATGGTGGGGAGGAAAGTTCCACCGAAAAGTTCAACTCATTCATTTTTTTTATTTGCATGATGCTTAGTCAGTGCTAATTTGAGGTTCAAATTGATTGCCATGTGGTACTTAAAACAATTTATTTATTTATTTTTTAATAAATGCGATAGATAGAATAACTGAGGAACAATTTCGTCGCTAGTCGATAAAATGCTTGCCAAACATTCATTCTCCTGGATGATGGTTAAAATGGAAGTGTTGTTTGTATCAGACGAGAAAATCCTTTGAAAGAAAAAGTTTTGCGACTGTACCATAACTTTAAGTCGAACCCAATTCAGTAGCGCTCATACTTAACTCTGTTTTTTCAGTTATTCGTCAGTGGGAAAAAGATGGTTTCGCGCTGTGGAAACTTCTTGAACCCGTAGACAGTCTGCATCCTGTGCAGGTAAGATAAATGTTCCACTCCATCGTAGAAGTGTATGTGAGGCATTTTTAACCTAATTTTTTTTTTCTTTTGTAAAAGAATTTCTAATAATTTTCTCAACATCTGCTGTTGTTACTTCTTAGATGGTTAGGTAAGAGGAGACAAAAAGAGCAGATACTGGAAAAATGGTTAAATTTTTTCTTTTTAGTGTATTGTTACGGATCATCCTCCACCAAATCTGTAAAGACAGCGAGTTTGCTTCTAAATGTATGCTGTAACACAATCGACAGACCTCCGTAACAAACGACGACTTTTATTAACACGAAGACACAGACAACAAATACACAGCCGAGACTTACACAGGCAAATACATAGCAGCACACTACAACAAACAGTAGCCCACAAGAATTAATCGGTAGTAATAACAATCATAGCGGGAGGAGGGAATCTACATAGCTACTCTCCACAGTCTCTCCAAACACTGTCTCCACTGTCTCCTCGCTTACCTTACATCCATTGCCGACTCATTACTACAAGACTGTGTCTCCTCACACGACGATTTTGCTTCTGCAATAAACTCCAGGATTCTGCACACAGCTCAACTCAGCAATCGCTTGATTTCCACTCAACGCTTGAGTTGGATTGATCCAACTATTGCGCCATTGATTCGCTATGCGACCCTAAACCTCTCGACGACTCTATCCACGACTGTCTTTGGCTTGGACAACCGGCCTTTCATAGTTCCCAGAGTAAGTCAGAGAAGGTTCTGGAACAATCAAGCATATCTCAGCTTTTATTGGCTCTATCGCCAAAATTCTTAAAGATTCTAGTATTATTTATTTTGTCTCGAAATTCGTTGCCTAGCCCTGGACACGGTATCCGAATAGCATTCAACAGAGCGGTTCGTAAAACGGTTTTTCCAGCAACTGAACTCACCGTGCTGGGAAGCAACATTACATATTTGTAGCAATATGAAGTATTGTCATCGCCACACATTTGGGCTCCATATTTTGACGCATCTCCACGTTTTAGAATTCATTGAGTTCTACAAACCTATTTTTGGTATTATATCTGTCAAGACAAAGATAACTCAAAAGTATTTCAAGCCGGACGGAGGAAATATGGTATATTTTCTTTATACAAAATTTGTAAATTTCCATCCTATTTTTAGTAAAATTTGATCTGAGGAAGCTTATTTGTCGGGCTGTTCCAACATCATTTAACACAGTCATTACAAAATGAAGTAAGCTGTATAGATAAAATTCATCTCCTAGTTTAACCCCCTAGAGTGCAAAGATCTATGAAACTTTGATCCAAATCCAAGAAGGGGTTGACTATTATCGGTCTTTATTTTCAGAAGCAAGTAAACGCAATGACTTAAATATATCAAATTTGATATGTAATGTTGCGAGTGCGGTTGCAGTTTTGTGTCAAATTTTGGCTTTAATAGGTGAGGAAAAAATGCATCGGAAACAATAATGCGCCTTTATGCGAAAAAGTGTTTGGGAAGACCATTCCATGCACCAGTGAATGGGATGTCGGCATCCAGTAGCTTTGCGATATGTTTCTCGTTGGGGTTGGGACAGAAAATGGAAAATATATGTGGAGATATTCGTTTAAATATTATATAAGTTTTTTTGATATTTTTATGCAGAAAAATTATTTTACGTTTAGAAAGTTTTTATTAGTGGAAAGGGTAAAAAAAAAAAAAAAAAAGTATGTATGAAAAAAAAAATTGTGGAAAAGCAAAGACCATTTAAATTTTCTTTATTCTTGTGGAAGATCATTCTTATCTCTGAAACGCAACTTATAGGCGAGGAAAAAAAATGATTCATTCCATAAAAGCAATCTTTTTTTATAAATTTAAAATGCATATAAAATAAGGTGTCAATTGGAATCAAATCGAGGTGCTATTTGAAACCTCCACTACGTGCGCTGAAAGGTGAATGAAAATGTCCTTTTCGAAGAGCGACCCTTTCTGCTCGCAGTATAAGAACGAGAACATGTCCTTTTCCTCTCATTCCACACTTGTCCTAGTTGTGCGAATGAAGAGAGCTTTCGAAAGGTGAATAAATAACTTGCTTAGGCGAAAAAGGGACCGAAAATCACTTGCAAACACTAAGCAGGCAAAAATATACAAAATGTTTAAATGCAATTTTTTTTTTATTGGGAACAGATGGCCATCTGTCTGATTTGAGCTAGCTTTCTATGCATGCAAAGATACGCAGAAATGGATCTTCTGAGAGAGCCCATGTATGGACTCGACAGATTTTCTGTTGTATTATATAAGGGCATTTTTTGAGTTGTTGAACAATAATTTTTAACCTCCATGATGTCACACAAATAATCCCGTTTTTACTTATTGCCAAGATATCTTTGCAAAAGCACGGCGCATCCTATTGATTAGGAAGGCACAAAGTAGCAAGAAAGCAGCGTTTGGCAACTCTCCAAGAGTCACCGTGGGAAAATGAAAGCTACCGCAGCTCAGAAATGAAAGACAAGCCTGAATTCGATTGATTAGAAAATAATTATTTTTAGAAAGTAGTTAAATTGAAATGATCAACATCACCACACACAGATATATAATTGTGATGTGTAGTATTTCTATTAAGAATCTATTTAAAACCCTTCGTATTCCTTCCAGTCTATTAGTGCAAAGATTAGAATTTCAAAAATCAAAACCAGAATGTGGCGACAATGCTAAAAAAGGAAATTTTCCTTTTTTGTTATATTTCATTGAAATCCAGGGCCGCGATGTCCTGGTAGTAAGGTCTCGGCTTCGGAACCGAAGGGTTTCAACTTCAAGACCTGATTCCATCGAAGAACCGTCGTGTAAGCGGGTTTGGTGCTCGTTAAATCCGACGGGGCCAAATGTCCTCCCGCTGGTGTCGAAGTTTGGAGAGGGGGCTACCAGCTTAAGTGTCGTTCTCGTTATCTGACCGCGGTTCAAAATGACGAGGTCTGTTCCAAAATAGCCCATGTTGCTTTAAAAACGGGACGTTAATATAACTAAACTAAACTAAAATTGATTGAAATCCATCCATGCAAACTGACGACAAATGCCCAATTTTAAAAAGCAAGATGACTTCTAAGCTAGACAAAATGCGAGGAAACTATCAAAGCCCAAGATTAACTGCTTAAAATTTCAGCCATTTTTTAAATCAGAGAATTAAGAGGTTTTTTTATTATTATTCTTGTGCCTTTACAGGTTTTGCTGCTCCTTTTAACACACTAACCATTTGAAAACTTGTTGCACAATAGTGTTATGAAGGTTTAATCGTCCCATTCTTTTCTTTTGTTTCGTAGGAAGTCCTGCCCCTCATCACCCAGGCCATGTGGTCCGAAATCGAAGCAAACTATCCAGAAATACTGGGGGACGTGAATCCAAACAATGAAGCCATTCGCAAAATTTTTGGTGACCAAGGTGGACACTAACCTGAGAACTGTTCATTGCATTTGTAATATAGTTTCACCCAAGCAATTCACGAGATTAACATGGGACTACCTGCTTCATCCATCGCTTATAGACTCAGGATATACTCATCTTGTGGATGTCGAAAAGCTCGTCTATTTTATGCTCTTCGACATTTCATTCGAACTGAAATAAACTATAAAATCAGAAATTTAGTAGACTTCAAGGTTCACAAACACTAATAGTCTGAAACTTGTCTAATATTTTTTTGTCTCGTATGTTTTTTTTTCAAGTAGGAATAATTTATACAGATATGAAACGAGAAAGTTCCATCTTAAGATAGTATGAAAAGTGTTTGCTTTCACTGAATATATTGGTAAAAATAGTAATTTAATAAGCTAAAATTGTTGAATGTACACATATTTACTCTATCAATGTTTTCTTTCAAACTGAATAAAGCTTATGAAATAAATGAGCAACTCTCATGAGGTCATGGTGAGATATACAAGTTTTGATTTCTTGCCATTTATTGTTCCAAATACTCGTTTAATATAAATATTCATCAAATCATGCAGTTCCAGCATTTTTTTCTGATCGGACTATTTATGATATCATCAGCCCTGTTCCCGAAAAATTTGTATTTTATTTTAGGTAGATTTTAGTCCGAATAAACCACATTTTGTATAAAGTATACATATTATTCCCCTATTTTCTAATATTAAGATGATTAATGTTTTATGATGCTTATTTTAAAAACTGGAATGAATTCAAAGTTTCCATGACAGCATATTGAAATGCAATAAAAGTCGAAAAAGTGTGAAAAAACACCCCTAAAAGAACATATTAAAATCTTCCTTTGGAATTTTTATAACTTAAAAATGTAATTATTTTTTTTTGCAATATGTTTTTTTAAATAAAAATATAGAATATTCATACAGTTCCAATTGGGTTTATAAATAATTAAAAAAATGTAATGTCAATTCAGAAACAGATGACCCTCTATTTCACTTTTATATATGAACTATAAACACCATTTGGTACCCTTTCCTTGCTTGTATTGGATATAAATCAGTTTCTCATCTTCTTCATCCATGTTTATGTCATTAAATGTAAAAGATGAAGCAGTTTAAACGAACTCAAAATTTTATTACATGTTTACATAAATTAGCATTACATCTTCAATCAGTTAAAGATTTCACTGAATTTAATGCGAAATAGAGGGAAAAAAAGAAAATGGCAGAGCTTTTTTTTTCTTCTTTTTCTTTCTCATTTCTCACAGCAGTTTATGAAACATGTCCTTTTCTGAACCACAAATAACACACTGGCTTCCATCACAAATTGCAAAGGATTAACATAGATATGATTCACATGGATATCCACCTCTCAACGCTAGTACCAAATGTAGCACAGAGCCTCCTGTCACTTTGTAGTCAAACGCTGTCTTATCATCGTTCCTAGAGAGAGAAAAAAGAAGAGACTAAAGTTAACTTACACAATATTTAAAAACAAAAAATTATAAGTGCATTAAAAATTAAAATTCTTCTCTGTTATGACTTAAATTCATTACCTTTATAATATTAATATGGAAGAATGTATAAAAGCTTACTGGTGCTCTTTCTGCATGACAAAATATTTAATTTAAAATTACCAAATTTGACACAAATGTACTTTGAAGGATGAAAATTTTAATTTTATAGCTTTTTTTAAATTTTATTATAAAAGTAATCCTAATTTTGAGATTTCCTCAAATTTCTGAAATTATTGCTACAAATATTTTTTATATTGTTTTAAAATTCAAAAGTTACTCTTTTAACTTCGCCAATTTCCCCTTAATTCTGATTTTTAAAAAAATATTTTTTATAAGTAATTTTCAATAATAAATTAACTGTTACAATAAACTTCAAAATTGTTTTCATTATTTCTTCAAATATTCAACTGCCTTTTAACTTCCTTGTTAAAAGCCAAGGAACGAAAGATTTTTCAAAAATACATTTATTGATTTTCATAAGGAACTTTTTTTATTTTTTATTTTACATCATTCAACAATTTCTTATGAAATTTATAAACACAAACAACTAAGATATTTAGTTTATATCAGGAAATCCTGGTGTGCTAAAGAAATGTAGTTGTTACTTTTAAATTTATTTGCATGTTACAATTGAGCTTGCAAGCCATTGAACATGATTATATAAAGTATGACTGCACTAAGCTAATCCAATAATAGAATCAGCAACGAAAATTGAGGAATAAGCAAGTGATGCTACAAAACTACTTATGACAAACTGTGACTAGATGTTACTTAATTCTGACATTTATGACTCTCATATAATTTGGATATATAACTCCATTAGGAAGAGCCATGCACAAAAAGAGTAGATCAAGTGCAAGAGTATAAAATGATGCAACTAAAATTTTTAACTTACTTTGAAGTTAATAATATGGAAGGTTAAAATCTTTACTTTAACGAAGAGGAGAATAAAATAGTCTCACAGATAACATAAATGTGTAGTCCTTTCAAAATTACAATTTTTTTTTTTATTAAATTACGAAAATAGCAAAATATGTCAAAAGTTTGTCAACTTTCACAAATTAAATCAATAAAACAAACTAGAAATTTGAAAATAAATTCTTAATAAAGATATTTTATAGATAATTAAAACTGCATAATTTTTCATAGTTTGGGAAAAAGCTATGCTTTCCTAAAGTGTATATAAATTGTACTTTAAAAAAATATTCTTTGTTCAACCTTATTTTATATAACAAAATTGTAATTTTAGAAATCAAGCTATCCACTTACATTTGTTTTCCACTGAAAATCAATCTCTGTTGAGCGGGTGGAATACCTTCTTTTTCTTCAACTCTTTCCTTGATTCGTTCAACCTAAAGGTAGAACATATATGTTTCACTAAACTTAATTACTGAATTGATTTTCCCCTGAAATACTATGAAGCATAAGGAAGATTTGAAGACAAGTTTCATGGCAATGAAATAGTTCATTTATAATTCATTAAAAACTAAATAACTCATTTCTCATTCAATAAATATTATAATTTAAAGATTATTTTATCTTCATCGTTAAGAGTGGCTACACATTTTATTTTAAATGTGTAGCTGCTCTTGTAACACTAACCATAACTGACTGATGACATCAGAGACGGCACCCTCTGATGCCTTATGGCCTAGTGATTGCATGATTTGATCCATGCTCTTATGTATCTTAAATTTATTCTAAATTTTTGTATATAAATTGTCTGTCTGTAATGTAACCTGTACATAAGTAACTGTTACATTAATTCAGACTTTTTTTTATAAAATCCCTTATCGATCCCACAAATGATATTATTTGTTACCAACTTGCAAATCACAATGTTAAATGAAGTTTTATGTTACTAGCTGCCTTCAGCAACCAGCTTGCTCATCCAGGTTGGCTTTTTAAACTTAAATATTGATGTATAAATCATACATTTTTAAAATTTCATTTAGTTATAACACAAGATGTAAAATCATGAATTTAACTGAATAATTCAAAATAAATTATAACACAAGTAATTTAAGAAGTGCATAGGGGAGAGTCAGGCTATTTGGCACTCGGCTAATAGCACAATTACAAGTCACTAAATGGCAATAGAAATAGGAACAAAGTGAATGGAAAGTATCATTTCATAGGCTCATAAGTCTTTAGTCAGTTTCATATGGATCTAGATACTACAAGTCAAATTTTTATTTTTTGCTTCAAAAAGTAACTATTTATCACTTACTTGATTTCCTTCTAAAGTAGAGAATACTAGCAATGAAGATTATTATGCAATACATTTAGTATTTTGACACTTATGAGCATATTTGTAAACATATACCTTTTAATTAATTTAATATTTATGAAAAAAATTGAATAAAAATAAAAATGTCATAACAGGGCAAGTTGGCATCAAGACAGGATGGCATATTAGCCTTGAGATTTTAGTGATGTTGACAATTTACTTGTCTAATATATTTTCAAAGTCAGGGTTAGAAAGAGAAAGGCAAACTGAGCTTCAACCTCTCCCCCAGGACATTCACCATTGTTAAAGGATTATTTCATTAAGTGCTGTCATATTCAAAGGCTGCTTGAAAGTATGGGATAGCATTGTGTTCACTAAAATGCTACTGCCAAATACCTTAAAAAACTGGGGGTACCTATCTTTTGACTTTCAAATCTGGCTAACACAAAATAATTTCAGTTGTCAAAAGGAAGATGAACAGAATATGTAAAACAAGCATCAGATGTTTATTTTCAACTTAGTTCAAAGGAATTATGCAAATTTGCTTACCAGTTTGCTATTTCATTAAAATGGAATGTCCCTAATTAATGAGAGGAAAATCAACAAATAGGCAAGGACTGGGTCAACATATTTTTAAAAAGGAACTTTTCCTTTTCCATAAGAAGGTCTAAGGCAATGAGTCTCAGTCATGCTACTTCATTTAGTAAAACATAATTGTTACTACAAATACAGCTTTGGCCCTGCAGATGTATGGGATATGGATTAGACAGGGGACCTCAACAGTTCAAAAACTTGATCAGGTGGTAGAGCTTGGCAGGGATTAAACAGATAAGGTAAAATGACTTCTGCTTAAAGATGAACTATTGTCACTTAGGTTTTTGCTGTATCTTCTACAGGAAACAAAACACCTTATCTTTTCATTTCTCCACATGTGAGGGATCACTTCCTCAATGGGACATCTAGATGCAACAATGGACGTTGCAATCCATCAAGATGTATAAAGAAGGAGTATTTCAAGCACTCTGCTGGAAATTTTGTCCTATACACAACATTGACAAAGGAAAGACCGGCAATCTGCTACTGGACTATTACGACTCCTACCTTTCAATTTCAGCACTCAATTACTTAAAAGCAAATGGGGTTGTAGTGCTGAGGTTTTCACTTCACTACAGCCACAAATTGTAACCTCTGGATAACAGTGTGATGACTACTAAAGAAAGACATGAACAGTGCATGTAAATCAGAGTATAGAAACAATCTTGGAAAAGCAATACAATTTACAATATATGAGGTATTGCAGCAAATGCTCTTCTACTGTCTACCACTGAGAATAATATAACAGCTAATTTTGCAGTAGCTGGAATAATTCCACTGAATCCAGGCATATTTCCCAAGCCAGAATTTCTTCCAAGTTACAAAATGGACCATCCTCAAGTCGCATGTAATGTATCTCAGAGCGATTGCTTGGTTTTGGATTGCATTTGTTCTAACCTAATCTTACTGATTCCAACGAAACTTCTGTAGCAACTCGTATAAGAAATGGCACTCAACTGCTATAGGTCTTACCATCCACAGATCCCAAAGTTATGATCCCACTTACTGCTTCACTAATGGATGAGCTACGTTCATTACCAAAGGATGCCACAAGACAAGGAATAAGAAAAGGACAAAGGAGGAGGCAGGCAGCTATTATGACAGGTATTCCCATGGATTCACAACATGTAGTAAAAGAAGTTGTAGGGCCGAAAAGATTAAAAACTGGGAAAATCAAGACAAAAGTTTTACAAAACAAAAATGAAGGCAAGCTAAAAAATAAGAAAGTAGCAAATGACTAAATACACAGAAAGAAAATGAAATTCAGTATACACACTTGCATTCTGAGAGCGAAGAATGGGTGCCTCCTTATGATGAAAACAATTCTGGTATCAATTGTGATTTGATTGAGAACCCGGATTATTTGAATTTGGAATAAACACCAGAGAATTATGATTTTGCATTAGTGAAACTTACAAAAGATAAAGTCACAATATTTCGCATTCAAAGTTTTGGACCAAAAGAGCCCCAAGAATGCAAGGAGAGTTTCCTCAAGAAAAGTTCTAAAATAATGAATGCATTTATTTTTCCAAATAGTGTAATAGCAGTTATCTCAAGAGATGATTTAAAAAATGGTTGTGCTATTACTTTGGACATTGGGGCTACAAAGAAAAAAGAAAACGTTTATGATTTGAAATTGGTCTCGGTTCTTTGTACCTTGATTCAATGTTCCATAACCCCCCCCCCAAAGGAGGGGTATTTTAGTTAAATCATTCAGTTCAATAAAAGCTCCTAAATTAAAATATTCTTTTATTTCTTTCAGGTCAGTACCTACACTATAATTAAGAAAAGTACAAACAAGTAATGCCATTTGTCAATGTACCCCAGGGTAAGTTGACACTGGTGGAATTAGCTCATTCAATTCAATATTATTCTCTTATTTATTTTTTTTAACTAAATTGCCATTACTTCCATTTTATATTAGGCAAAGGATGTAAGAATGTGCTGGAATACACATCAGCTGTTTAGCCATTATCAAATAAAAAAAGAAAAATTTAAAATCAGAATTGGTGTCAGACAGCCCCAGTCTCTCCTATAATATGATACCAAAGCAGAAGTTAAAATCCTACTTGAAAATTAATGTCTAAAAAAAAAAAAAACTTGTTTTAATTTTAGTTGTAAATAGCCAAAAGCATTTTTTATGGATGAATTTTAATTTCATAACAATAAAAATTGCTGCAAATTATGTATTACATTTAAAAAGTTTATTAAAAAAACATTGTACAGAAATGAAATCGGTATCATTAAATAGGTAATTTTTTTTTCAGTTTTAAGCTGATGCAAATGCTATTTTTGTGTGAATAGTTTAGGAAAAAAAAAAAAGACCATCAATTTCCATAGATAAAACCTATCAATTACCTGTCAAAGTCTATTTTCACACTAGATTAAATTTTTGTTTAACATCTATTTCTTGATTTCTTTTATCTCTTTCCCCTTCTGAGTGAATGGAGTTTTTGCTGAGTCCTATTCAGAACACTTTTTAAAATAATATTTTGTAGCTTCATTAATTAGCAAAAGTGAATTTAAGTGCAACTGTAAAAGTGAGATAATAGTTTTTGAAAATATGGTCATTATAGAATCAGTCCAAAATGTTTGTATACTGATTTGTTTACATTTTAACTGTTACAATTTGACAATATGTAATAACAGTGATTTCTGTGCCATGTTTAAGTAAGAGTTTTATATAAATACATTCTTTAAAAGCTTATAGAAATTAAGAACCATTTTAAAAAATCTAATTTTTTCAATAAGCAGCAAATTTAAAAATAATTTAGTAAAACTGATATTCTTAAAAAAATATTGATTATTAAGAGCATAACTGATGTAATAAAAAACTGTATAAAATAGCAATTTTTACATTAAAAATTATGAAGATACACAATGTTGTTTCATCAAATATTAATATTAAATAGGTTTTTACTTTCTTTGCACATAGCTTCTAACAGCTAACATGTAATAATAGTAATTTTCATTATATAGTTATAAGTATTTTGTTCACAATATTGGAATGCAAGGATAATTTCATAAAAAATAATTCAATGTTTTTTATTAAGAAACTTTAAAAATATTGAACAGTTAATAACTAAATACTTTGCCTCATAAATTAATCTGACTTCAAATTAACTATTCATAAATAAATTTTATATGCTATCTAAAACAAAGTAAAACTTTCTAATTTTAATATAGATTTGTTATTAAAAAGTCCAGAATAAACTGCAAGTTATATTCCTTTTTTTTTTTTAATTGGGAAAAAAAATTACAATCTGAAACCCCATTTGCTTAATTCGGAAATAAAGGTTAAGGAATTGAGCATTTAATTAAATGATAAAGTATAAACAAATGAGATTACTTAAATACATTTAAAAACAGGGTTGACACTCAAAACTGGAAAAAAATATTCCCTATGTTTTTCCTGTGCATACATTCCAGATATGAGGAAATGCAAAAATACTAAAGTGCTAATTATAATGCAATATGACTTTAAGGAGTGGAAAAGGCGAAGAAAGGAAGCAACAATTTAACATTATTCAAAATAACAGCATATTAAAAGGTTTATATTTACATACAAAAAAAAATCTTTTTTTATTATCTAGAATTTACTAAGACAAAATTTATATACTAAGGGACGGGGAGAAGGGGAGTATATTACTTCTTGTGATCTTTAATTGTAAATCACACAAAAATAAGGACTCGGGTGACATAAAACAAAACATTTTTGTTATGATGCAAATAATTTAATAACTACTTAACAAACAAACAAAAAAACATTACAAAGTAAGATTATATTTTTATTAATTCATTTTGACCAATTCATGTATCTGGGCTTCAATTTCTGTAGATTTCTCAAGTATTAGTTTCATGGAACTAAACTTTAACAAATAAGGTACAGCATTTTTGTACAGCCTAATGTACATCTATTAGCTATTTCACTTTCAGCGAACATATATGAATATATTTCTGATACATCATTGAATGCATTAAAAAATGAATGTGACATAATAAATTTAATGCCCATAAAAATTCAGCTACTTAAATTATTCTTTTTAAGTAAAAAATTTTGAAATCAGTTTATCTTCAGATATTAAATTTGACATGCTATCTTTTCCTGTATTCCTTTGAGATACTAAGTTCTACAACAATAATGACTTCTGAATTGGCTTGCCTTTTAAGTGCCTGTTTTACCATATTACTCAGGCTTACTCCCTTCTTACAAAGCGAGCAGTACACAACAAATGGATTTTGCGGGACTTCTCGAACTCGTTCAGAAATTCAGGTTTGATTATTTTTATCAGTCCATTTCCTATTAAATACAGATTTTGAGCAACTCATTGTTTTAAAAAAATCTCTAATCTACTTTGAATAAGTTGCCAGCTTCTCAAATAATAAATAAACCATTCAGTAAACTCTAAACTCAAGCATGATAGATTAAACACTATTGCACTGCTTCCACAGACTGAATGTTCCAGACAAAGAAATGTATTCAATTCTTTCACGCTGTTATAGAAGTCGCACACATGTTCATTAGCCACAATTTGGAAATCTAATGGAAAAAGGGCAAGTGTCTTGTAAATCAAAACTGGATTCATCTACACAGAAAAAAAGGGAAGAGAGTAGAAAAAGGCTGAGTGCCCATATTACACAATGGCAAATGGTATTGTTTCGTCTTTGGTAGCTGTGATTACAGTATTTTTTTTTTTTTTTTTGCAATCTTTAGAGATTGGCATTTTCTAGATGGGGGAAAAAATAAATAAGAAACTTAAAATACTCTATATTTTCTTTGTACTTAAGAACATTTTCAAATTTCCCTGTTTTTTTTAATAAAATTCTTGTGTTTTTTCTCTTCTTTCGGTGGCATGGTAGCCCTAGGGTACAATTAAAAAATTTATTAAACAATTCCTAGAAGAAACAGAACGTTGACTTCTTTCAATAGTTTTTACATTAGTTTGAAATTCAATGGGAGGGGAAAAAAATCTCATTTAGAATATATATATATATATATATATATATATATATATAAATTCCTGTTTTTCTGCAAATTTTTAAATTCTATGTATTTTCCTAGTAATATGGCAACTCCGAAATAGCATGCACAAAACAAGTAGTTTTTACTTTAAATAAATAAAAAAATATATAAACAAAAGAAAATGTTTATCAACAACACATATATATAAAATGATTTTGTAAAATGATTCAATAAGGAAAAAATAAAGGATAATAATAAATAAAAATTATTCAGAAAATTTACATTCTTGAAGGTAATCATGTCTACAGAATTATAAAAAAGTTAACATTTTTAAGAGTGACCTAGTTCTTAAAAATTAAAAGTTATTTAAATTATTTTGCAATGCTCATAAATTACCTTTGGTATACCAGTACACCTAATAACAAATTACGACACTTTAAAAGTTTTAGAGTTAATTTTAAATCAAGCAATCTAGCAAATAGAAGATTAAGTTTGAAAAGTAACCAGGAGAAGAATAAATAAATACTGTTCAGTACTAAGTTTATTTATGAATAAAATAGTTACCTTATCTGTAGGTTCAATATCAATTTCTATCTGAAATTAACAAAAATAAATAAATGAATAAAATATTTTCAATTTACTTGATTTAAAGTATAATATAGAGCAAATTTTGAGAAATAATCAAAATAAAACAAAAGTGAATTAGATAATTCCAAAAAAAAAAAAAATTCATGAAAAATGTATGCTTTAGAATGAAATATATCAAATTTTTAATGTTTTTTTAAAAATTAAATCTTCACTTAAATCAGATGGAAAAGTAAGAAACAAATAGCCAATGGTTAATATAATTAAATAACTTAAGAACACTGGTAATGCATATTTTATTCAGACAAAAGAATGTTATATGCCAAATGGCTTAATTCATATCATAATTTATTGGCAAATACAAGCAGTATTTTACAGGTACAACAGTTAAATTCAATAACATAATATCTTATTTTCATATTCAGTAATGAATTTAGACATTTAGCCAGCTTTTCTTTTAAAAACCGGTAAATTTAGTTTCACAATTCAATGCAACTTAATCAGAATGTTAATGATTTATTTTAGACATTTATAATGTAAACACAAACACACAAGGAGAGATACACCATGGAAAAAATTATTAAATTAATAAAAATCTGAGAAAATGAACCATAATTGTTGATTAATGCTTTACTCATTTACAAAGAAAAGTATATTATTATGATAGATAAATCAGAGGAAAAAAACTTCAAAGAAATGCATTAATATTTCACAGGACCTCTCAAACCGAATAAAACAAAACCAATCAAATAATTATTCTGCTATAGTTATGCAAACAAGTAATTAAATTTATTTAATAATGAGAATTCAATATAAACACATTTTTAAAATGTTCCAATTTAAACAATTTGTATTTATTGCAAATTTATTTATTCATCATGCTTTTCTATGTACTAATCACAGATTTATGACTACATATAATAAAAATTAAAATATTCAAGAAATCTAACAAAATTTACTTACTTCTTTGCCAGTCAATGTCTAAAATCAGCACAGATATCATGAAAAAAAGAAAGAAAAAGATACAATATTGGGCATATGCATAAAAATAATACAAAATAAAAACTAAGCCTAATCACATATAAAAATCAACACAAAAGTATTAAGTTATTTATACAGAATTGACTTCTGTAATATAAATTTCACCGTTTATTAATTAATACACTTCAATTTCTGATAAATCAGATTTTACCTTATTAAAAAAAGAAAGATCCCTTCATCCTTTTTTAATCCACTGTTTCAATCTAGATTTTATAGAAATTAAAAATGCCTGAAATGTTGAGGTTTAAACATTTTTTGCCTACTTTTAGGGCAAAGAATTATAAATGCACCAGTTTATGCAAGGACATTTTTACCTACTTATAACATGAGAATATTCACTTTTTCCAGGAAAGATAGTAGTACAAAAGTAAAGAATTAATTTTAATATAAATTTACATAAATAGTATAAGAATAGTGACACTTTTGCTGAGCCTGACTAGCAATACCCAACAATTTCATTCAATTACATTTTCACTTTTGTCGTTCCACAAATAGCATTTCATTACTTTTTTTACTTTACTACTAGTTAATTGATTTAAATTATGAAACAAATAATTTTCAAATGATATATTCCATCCATTAGTCATATTCTGAAGTTAAAGTACCACCAAATGAGCTCCTTATACTTATATTTCAAGGTAATGCAAAGAAATTGAATGAAATCTTTGTCTTATTTTATTAAATATCAAAAATCTTTTAATATATCAGTAATTTTTTTTGAAAATTACTACAAGTTATTGCATTATTTAAACCTACTGTCAATGCTTGATTTGACAATATTGAATAATCAGGTTTTTTTAAAAGGAGAAATGACACCTTATTTTGGTTATCTCAATTTTGAGGTTTATAACTTAATTAAGAAAAAATTCCTTGAAATTTTGGTATAAATGAGATTAGGTATTTAAAACAATATTGAAATAACAATTAGATCAAAACAACATCTATAAAACTTGAAAAACAATGAATCTTAAAATAATGAATTTTAAATATAAAGGATTGTATGGTATCAAAAAGTTTCAACTCTTCCTCTGAAACTATAAGAGACACTAATTATTAACATGAAAAGAAAACAGTTCAGCATTAAGAAACACTTAATTCTTCAAGAGCATACTAAATAACTAAATTGCATAATTTGTTATCATTTAATTTAGAGTGAAAAGCCTGCAAATCCATTTCACAGAAAGCAAATTCTATAATAATTCTCTAACAACTTATGAATTTCTAAAACAATGTGAGCATTTTATTTAATATACGGCTTAACCACAAGTTCGTCAGATGCGTCATAAAACACAGTACATATAAATTCCATTAAAACAGAAATCCTTGTTTTAAATACACACTTTACAACAACTACAAATAGCAGCAAACCAAAGTTAAATATTTCAAAATGTAATATAGTTATAGAGTATAGTTATCTAGAAATCTTTTGACGATCTAAACTTATTTAAATTGCATTTTCATACAAATAAGAACAACAATAAGTGACCTTTCTACAAAACTGGGAAGCTTTGAACTAAATAACAAATCTATAAATAGATTTAAATGAAATTGTGAACTACAAAAAAATAATAAAAGAGAATGAGATTCTTTAGACTAAGACTAGATTTTAGCAACAGAAAAATGAAAAAATTAGCAGCATTATTCCATTATCGAATATTAAAAATCAATTTATTTTTCAGAATAAAAATAAATTGATATTCGGTTTTTTATTATATAACTGTAAAATTAAAATTATCGATGGAGATGCAGCCACAGTTATTTTCGACGTAATGCAAAACGACAAATTTTCCCATATTAACGCAATTAAATAAACATTACCTTTACTTTGATCAGCATATTGAAAGAAATGTGTTATGGTATATAACTAAATATATATAAGAGAAATGAATTATTATTAAAGTATCACACCGCTTCCACTTCTGTCACAACAGAGCACAATAAAATCTTGAATGAAAAAGGAAAATCGAAAATTTCTGTTGCCAAATTCAAACATCCCTAGTTTTCAAAAAAATTTTGATTCAAAATCTGGCTTGTTCGTCTTTTTTAAATAGACTTTTGAAATAATAATTAAATTTTTCAATGATTATGGGACAAAATCAAGCAACGATTTGAAAATATGCGAAATCTCTTAGCAAATTGATTGGCAAACATGATCAAATGTACAATCATAGTTGTTGTAATTAGGAATAAAAATCATAATTCTCTTTTACCTTTTTGCCTAATTAATATTTCTATGAAGAAAAGAAATTAGTAAAATATGTTAATTTTTAATCTTCTAACACATTTTATGGTATGTGAATGACAAAAATATAAAATTTGTTTTTTTAATTTACATATGAAGTGAAAAGGGAAGAACATCTGTCGTCTGCTTCGAAATATGTAAACATTTCGTTTTCGTCGGCATCGGTACGATTTGATCTCATCGTTCTGCTAAGTATTTTACACATATTAGCATATGCATCATATTCAAACTTAAATGCAGGATAGATAAATTGTAATACCTTAAATTATCCTTTAACATGTCGAAACTACTAAATATTAAAGAGCTTTTTCCTACTAAATTTAGTGCATTTATATTTTTCGCCTACATTGCATTATTCGTCAACCAAGGTTTGTATTTATGTATATTATTTTTAATTTCTTTTTGTAAGACTTAGATTAAAATGTTTGTTATTTTCTAAAATTTTTTTAAAGATTTATTTGCAGCACAATAGTTACAAACCTTCATATGCAACAGCACAAATTTGCTTATCTTTAAACCGTTTGTCCAGGTGTTTCGAGTAGATTTCGATTATGATTAGTCGGTTTATAGCTCATATCCTGTAGTTGAATTTTTTTTGATGTGACGCTTTCCTATGTTTTTCTGTTTTTCTTCCGGATGAAACAAAAATATGGAAATTATTTATTTATAAATACATCATGATAATTGATTTAGAATTATTTTTTCATAAGTTAATTGTAATCAAATTTGCTACTTTGGTTGCTTCATTTGTTATTTATTGCAAATCTTTTGTAGAATATTCTTTCTTTTATAATTATTGAAAAATGAAAGAAACATTTCATTATTCTTTTTTATTTTTGAAAAGAAATGCATAGCTCAAAAGTTTTAGAGTATTGCATTTTTTTTCTTCATAAAATTTTACAATAATATTGTTAAATAAAAATTTATGATTTTACATTGGTAAATAAATAAAGACATTCTTTAAAATTAGTTTTTTAGGAATTGTACAGGACAAATCAATTTTATTTTCTTTATATTTGTATTAATTCTAATTTTTCAAGTAAGGCCAGATCATCAGAAAGGTTAAATTAATAATTGTCAAGGAGCATCATATTTTTTTTTCTCAGGGGGAGAAGTAGGAAGCTTGAGATTTTTTTATGGTATTTTCAGCACAATTTAATTTTGTGCTCTCGTTTGATTTAGAATAGTTGTGTAAAATTCTAATTAAAATCGAGAATGGTTTAAATTTTTTAATATTAGCCCTAAAATTGTCTTTTATGTTTTCTAATTCACCTGCCAATTGATATATATATATATAATATATATTTCTTTTTTGTTTCTCATTCTTCTGTTTCTGACTGATAAACCCTTAGTAATGATAATTTTTTTTATCCAAATTTTAAGATACCATTAATTATTTTTATTTTCTTGTATTTTAATTAAAACATTCAAAATTAAAATTTTGAATTGATTTATATGGAACATACTGAAATCCTATTCTATTAAAAGTGATTTATAGTAAAATGTTTTATTTTATATTTTTCATAAAAATTAATAAAAACGACCTAGTTTTGGAAATTAGAAAGACAAAACTAATATGTTTACAGGCTTTTACATGGTTTAATCGGGTCTTTGCTTTTAGTAGGTCAGAAGATTTAGCAGTGTTGTAAAAGTTTTAACAGTTTTAACTTAAAAAGTAAGACACATGTGTATATTTATGGCACCAGTTTGTCTGTTCGATATTTCTCATTTGCTTGGCTATAAAACTGGAAAGTAAATATCCACAAGTTAAAAGTTATTATAGTTTTCTTTATTTTAGATTGATTTGAAATTTTCAAAAATTATAATTCACACAAACACACAAAAGAACCAATATCTCAAAAAGAATTACAATGAAAGAAATTATTTGAAAATAACATATTTGCATGTTCTGACACCTACAGTTGGAGGAATTCCTGAATTTCCCATTGATGTGTGGTAATTTGGAAATGAAAATTATGGCTTGAAAATAAATTTGATTCTCAGCAATATAATTATATAACTCTTATTTTTATTCTACGAGATTGAGGAAAAGAAAAATTGGATAAAGAGCACTTTAATAAGCACTCATAAAAAAATCGATTTATATGGGGCAACATATAAAAATTTTAAATTTTGATTGCATACTTTTAGCGCCACCTGCTATTGAATGTTGAAAAAGAAATCCAAAATTTCACAATATGTTTAATAACGAATTATAAATTACAGAATAAATAAATTCTAAATCTTATTACTTGGCTAATAATATAATTTTGGACAATTTTTCTGTAACTTCTTTCATATTTTATATCACAGGTAGAAATTATGAATCAATGTCTCCCTTCACATCTTACTGATTTCAGATTTTGTATACTCGAGTGCTGTTGTTACCACTATGACATTTTAATGTTTTTTAGAACTATCCTAAAAATTATAATAAATAAATTTTGATTCTGTAAAAATTATATCCTTTGCATCCACTTTTAAAAAATCATTTTGTAATATAACAATGAGTTGTAAAATATGATTAAAAAAACAAAATTAAAAGATTATCTTTTGAACACTATAAAAAAGTGGTTTTATTTAAACAAATAAAATTTTAAACATCAAGAACAAACTATTGTAAAGTTGTATGTATAAATGAAGTTTGTTTTTGTTGTTAGGTATCCTTGTAACTGCTACAAAAGAAGCAAATGCTAAATATTCTTATAGCACCACAACAGTTGTCATGCTGATAGAATGTCTAAAGTTAACTGTCTGCTCAACAGTATTTATAAAAGAGTAAGTTGATGTTACAATTACAAATATATATATATATATATATTAGATTTTATTGTAGAACTGCAGTGTAATATTATTCTAGTCCTGGCTGCAAGAACAGTTTATTTGCATTTAATCATAATGGAGTTCATTATATTTATACCTCTGGGCTTCTTGTTTGTGTTAAACTCTATCACATAATTCTTGAAAGGATGGAATTACCAAAATGGCATTTCAGCAAATGTTGGAATTAGGCATGTGTATCCAGCAGTAATTTTCCAATGCACTATCTAGAATCATGCAATGATTGGTGACCTACTGATAATTATTTAGCATTGAAGGTTCATACTAAAATATATACTTATCTAATTCCTAGTATTATTGACTTCTCTTGTAAGTTATAAGGAGCAAAAATGTTTTCTGACATTGACCTTCTAAAAGTTTTTCATCAAATTCTAATTGCTTCTCAAAATATTCATAAAACGTTTATTGCCCAATTTGGATGCAGCTTAATTTATATGTGTTACTTAGTATTTTTAAAAGATTTATTGAAAATATAGAGATTTGAAGCATGTCTATGTATTTATAAATGATATATTAGTTGCATATACAAATGTTGAAGAATATACTGCTCATCTGTGTTCACTTGGTGATTATCGATAATATTTCTAAGCATTTCTTTTGGTCAAGAGTGAAAAAAGACTTTAAAAATAGAGTTTGGATATTGACAAATGTCAATGAACTAAAGTATACAAATACAACAAACTTCCTCTTTACATATTTATTCTATTAGATTCTGAATTCACACACATATATAATACCATTTTATGCATCTAGTGGATAAAAGTATTGTCTTACGATTATGAAAAAGTATGTCTTATGATTATGTTACTATTACAACAGATCAAAAGAAATTTTTTTTTTATTTCTTCTTCTTACCATCCACAAACTATTAATGATAGAATGATTCCACAAGCAACTCAAAAATTATATTAGACCCTGGTAGGTCTGATATTTTGCCTATAATATTGTCAGAATGACTTAAATGAAACAACTAATTTATAATATTACATTATGTTTATCATCTGATTCATTTCTACAGATTCTTTTTAAACATCTGTGACACTCACAAAAATTAGTAATCATGATGAGAAAACATAATAATTGCTCCTGCTTCTCGTTGTTGGGCAAAATTTTATGTATATCCATCATCAAATATATATACATGTTTTTCGAGAAAAGGAAAAATTTGACCTCTCTATTCTGGTTTACATTTCATTTTAAGTTGCACCGACAGTAATTTTATAATTTATCTAAATAGAAAAAGATACTATTGTTTCGGTTAATCCTTTAAAGTCAGCTTATGAATTTTCAGAGGATTTTGATATTAAAAGGTAGTTCAAATTTTGAACCACTTTCAATAAGCTACAAATTGAAGATAAAATTTGTGGTTTAGTACTAGAATCATGCTGCATTATGGCAAATATTTTCAATTTCCTTAGAAATTCTTATTCATATATAAAAATATATATAATCCTATATTGCATATTTATTTGTATGTATTAGTGAATTTTGTTTATTTTTGCCTTGTTATAGTTATATAATTTTTTTTGTATTACATGTTGCAACATTTTCTTCATCACTGGGGCGTACTATCACTGGACATATGTAGAAACTATCAATCCAAACACAATCAATATGAAAATTCACTTACCAAATATTTCCTGAACCTATATAATAATACATACATCGTATTTAGAGAGTGCTAATGCTGCTACAACTAAAACACAAATAAACTTAACCAAATTAAATAATTATTAGAAATAAATATTTTTAATAATTATTTTAATTTGCTTTATTATATAAAATATAGTATCTTAGCTCTTTGAACTTAAGCTGCAATAATAGTTTACTCAAAATAACATTTGTATTTTATATTTTATTGCATTTTTTTATATTTGTATTATTCTTCGTAAGTGAACGGTAGCATTAACATAATTTTATTTTAACTTAAATTTTATCATTAACAATTATTTATCCTAATAACCAAATGATCAATGTTGGGTAAATTTATTGCATGATGCTGAACTTCATAAAATTAAATTCAAATAAAAACAGGGATTATCTGATATCTAAAGCTCCTTTAAACTTAGTATAATATTGTTATCATTCTTAGAAGTATGATCTTTCTACTAATTCTGTGTTTGTGAAAGAAATTTAGTGTTTTTCTGTAACACTATACTCCTTAAGCACTTCTTTCACTGTTACCTAAAAGGCTCTCAGACTGCAGAATTTCAAATTTTTTCATAAACTTTATTAAGACTTTATCTCTTAATTTTTATTATAATCTTTTCATTTTGTACTTTCTGTCATTATCAATTTTACTTTTGTGTATCTCTAATTGGTCCTTTATATATTTCTAAGGGTACAGTAGAGGGGATTGGAGACTTTTGATGTAAGGAATCAAATTCTTATTTCTTATTCTCAGGATAAAGTAAATATTGTTATTTCATGTTAAGACCCATGTGAGAACCTTTGGAAATCAATGTTGTAGCAACCTCGCTAAATAAGCAGCAGAATGAAGGAGCGTTATATTGTTTTGAAGATGCCAATACTGTGACTGTAATTTAAATTAAGATCACCAAAGATTGGGAGTTTAAATTATACTTGTCTATATAACAATTGACTGTTTGTTAATACAAATTGCAGTGTTTTGTAATTGGTTCTTTTAGCAAACTTTTATGACATATTCTCAAATTATGATTATACAACAGATATTGGTATTGCAAATCACTCTTTTTTAATTGTTACTTTTAGCAAACTTGTACTTATATTTTTTATTTTATTTATTATTATTATATTTTCATATGTATTTATTTTATTATTATTTGTTATCAATAATTCTACTTGTTTAAGCTTCATGAAGTTTATGTGTAGTACTAATGGAACCAAGTATGCAATCATAAAAACTTTATGAAAATTTGAAATTCTATGATAAAAATACTATTAACTATTATTTGTTATTAAAAATCATTTCAAGGAATTCCAAAATTTATGTATAATAAAATTGTTCCTTTTGTGAAATTTTAATTAAAAAAATTTGTTAGTTTAGTTTAGTTAAGTTTTTAGTTTTGTTTAGTTTTTAATGTAATATAATTTATAAAATTCTCTCTTTCTCTCATTTTGTTTTGCAGATTTTCTTTTATGAAACTTCTTTCTTCAATAATCAGCAATTCAAAGGGTATGAATAATTTTATTTGTAATATTGAAAAATATTTGCTGTATTATTTAATTGTATAAGAGGAATTATGTTGGGATACAGTTTTCTACCATCAATCATTTGATGCTTAGCATAAATGTCCATTATTTGAATCATTTGTTTCTTAAAAATTCAAATCAACTCCAAATATTTCAGGCTATTCTTAGTGCCATAATTATGGAAGTGGGAGGGTGAAGACGACAACAATAATAAGAAAAATCATAAATCCTCAGAAATTCTCCTGATCTAAGGGGCAATAAATATTATGATGTGTATTTGCATAATACCTACCATGTTGTAATATTACCTGCTGCATTTGCCTTGGAGTATAGAGAGACCAATTGTGTTATAAGTACAGCAGAATTTTAATCCCCTCAAAATTTAGACAGTAAAAAATTAATAGATTTAGTTTTCATGTAATATTTTAATTATCTACAATTTAATTCAGTTTTCATTTTTAACTTCTATAGCCTTCAAGGTAATAATTAGAGAAAGCAATGTTCCTTTTTTTCAGAAAGAAAAAAAAAAAAACTTCTGGGAAAATTGAATTTCTTGGCTACATTTCATCGTATTATGGGGATTGTATTTTTGGATGAAAAACAAATCTTTTGTGATGTTAAGCCTTTTTATCCATTGTTTTGTGCACCCGCTTGTGTCTTGGGTACAGCTATTGATTGATTTTTTTAATAAACTTTTTTACAAAATAACGCTTCAGTGCGATTTTGCTATGCATGATGTAATATAATGTATATAAATAAAAATAATATACAGTTTTTCTTCCCCCCCCCATGTGCACAGATTGAAATTACAACATACTATTAAAAAATGACAGTCCTAAAGACATTAGAAGCAGTTTTTTAAAGTTTTTTTTTCACTGTAGAAATTCTTTTTTGTCAGCTCAAAATTTGGAAATAACAAAGAAGATTAAAGATCTTTTACATAAATTCAAAAATAATTTTCTGATATGTGTATTTATTTTAATCGCATGCTTAATTGTTTCTTTTTCTTTATCAACTATAGTTCTACAAACTTTAATAGATGAGCGTAAGAGTTGCAAATTATAAAAAGGAAATATTATTTTAAATTTTAATTCATCATAGAAATTCTTTAAAACTTAGTAATTACAAGATTAGCATTACTTCATTAAAGTTTTATTGCTTATTCTTTATTAAAACCTTTTACTTTATTTTCTTTATTGATTTGTTAAAAATTTACTGATTCCTTTAATAAAAGCTATTTGCATGTGCTTGGTGAAATGATTCTCATTCAGATGTATATGTAATTATCAATTTTTCACTTTATCAATTAGAAGATTTTAAAATCTGTGTTTTTGGTTGTGAAATGTGCTCATTATCTTTCTCAAATTTTGTTTCAGAGCAAATAATATTAAGTCTTGCATCATAGCTGAGATAATGTAAAATATTCTTGAATGTTGAAAACTCATTAAACATTATTTATTCAAGTTGAACAATAAAAACTGATTTATTATGCATTTTTTTGAGATTGCTATTATTAATATTATTATTAATTATTTTCTAAATTAAAATTTTTCCTTGAATTTCCAACTAATTTAAAAATTATTGAAAGAAGTTGACACTCTATTCTTTCTGAGAGTTGTTTACTAAATTTTTGTAATTGTGCCCTAGGGTTGGTACGTCACCGGGTGAAGCGGGAAACACAAGGAATTTAAAAATCGTAGAAGGAAAAAAAGGGGGGAGGGAAACCCGAGAAAATGCAAGAAATTTGAAAATATTGATAAAAGCCGGAAAAATGCAGGGAATATTAAGTTTCTTAGTTATTTTTTCCCATCGAAAAATGCCGATCTCTAAAGATGGCAAGAATAAAAGATAGTAGTCATCGCTTCCAAAAACTAAACAATACCATTCGTGATTGTGCAATGCAGAAACTCGCCCCTTTTCTACTCTCTTCCATTTTTTTTTTTACTGTATAGATCAGTCCAGTTTCGATTTCGTGACAGTTGTTCTTTTTCCATGAGATTCCCGAATTGCAGTTAATGAGCATGTGCGAGCCTTCTGTTACTGTTTGAAAGAACAGAATACATTTCTTTGACGGGAACATTCAATCCAGCAGTGGTGTTTAGTCTACTATATTTGAGTTTATTGAATGATTTGTTTATTATTTGAGGAATTTCGAGCTTATTCAAAGTAGATTAGACATTTTTTTAAAACAGATAATAAACCATTCAAGAAATCATTAAAGTAATCATTTTATGGATAAAAATATAAATCTTGATTTTGCTGAATGGGTTCGAGAAGTTCCTCATAATTCGTTTGTCCTGGCTTTGTAAGAAGATGATAAGCTTACTGTATGTATACAGAACATGTAAACATGTATACAGAAAGACATACGCTAGACATGTATACAAAAAGAAAAAACATATAGGGCTACCTGCCAGTTCAAAAGAGTCATCATTGATGTTGCGCTTATTATTTATAAGTAATACAGGAAAAGATGGAATCCGAAAAATATCCAAATTAAATGTCCAAAAATAAACTTCTTTCGAACTTTTTTTTAAAAGAACAATAATTTAAAGCAGAATTTTTATGGGCCTTAAAATGTTTTGCATCACATTTGTTCTCTAATGCATTCAATGGTATATCAGAAATATTTTCATATATGTTCACTGAAAGTGAAATAGCTAATGGATGTATATTAGGCTGTACAAAATTATTGTATTTTGTTTGTTAGGAATTAATTGCATGAAACTGATAGCTGAAAAATCTGCAGAAGTTACAGAAATTGATGCCTAAATGCATGCATTGGCAAAAATGAATTTAAAAAAATCTTGCTTTGTAATTTTTTTTAAGTAATCATTAAATGATTTGTTTTGTGCTAACAAAAATGATTTTGTTTTATTCACTTGAGTCCTTAATTTTGTGTGACTTACAATGAAAGAACATCTGAGGTAATATAATCCTCTCCTTTTTTAATGTATAAATTTTGTTTTGCTAAATTCTAGATAATAGATAAAGATATATTTTTTTTCGTATGTTATTATGCTTTTATTTCAACTTTTAATATGTTATTATTTCGAATAATGTTAAATTGTTACTTTCTTTTGTTGCTTTTTCCACTCCTGAAAATTATATTGCATTATAACCAGCACATGAGTGTTTATTTTTGCATTTCCTCGTACTTGAATACACATACAGGGAAATTTTTTTCCAAATTTGAGTCACAACCCTGTCTGCTTTTTGAGAGAATATGTAGAAAGGCCATATATCCTTGTTACTGCCAAAATTTATACCATGATGCAATTATGATAAAATAATCAGAATTTATATATCTTTAGCGGGAAATTTTGCTGTGCAAGCATTAGTGTACATTAGATTTAGTGGTAAAATAAGAGACTATGCAAAAGTGAAAGTGAAACCTGTGTTTGAGTGATTAAAAAATTATTATTATTTAGTATGTGGATGAATTTAAATTATTATATGCATGATTATATATTATAATTATTACATGTATAATTATATAAATGATTATATTGATATTATAATATAATCATTTAGCATATATTAGCAGTTATTAGAATTTAAAAATTGCTGAGAAAACAGGTAGATAATTTCTGTGAAATTATGCAATAAAACATAATTTTTCAAAATTTATGTTTTGATCAACTAATTAAATTATTTGAAAATATGTTTATGCATGTATATGTGCATATTATATTTACATCCTGACTTATTTGCTATAATGTTGGATTGTTAATCATGAAAACTATCTGACATTTTTTAAATGGACCCACAATCACCTTCCTCATGAACCTGATTGTGCTGTTTTATTGTTTATAATCATAAAATGTCTCATCTAATGAATTTATTTTAATTTTAGTGCTATTGCTATATTTTGTACCAGCATTCCTGTACACATTATACAACAATCTCACATTCATCAATCTGTCCATATTTGATCCTACCACCTATTATTTGTTGATGCAAATCAGAGTTGTGATTACTGGCATTGTGTTTCAGGTGAGATATTTATTGAGATTATATTATAGATCTCAAATATTTATGTAATGATGGTATATTAATAATAATGATAATACTTGGTTCTGTAATTTTAGCAATTTTATATCATTGAATATTACTCTAAACAACAAAGCTATAAATAAGCTAATGTTAGTATGTAAAGATTCCAAGTTTCATTTCATTCATTTTTTGATAATAGGTTAATGTAAAGTTGTTAAATTTTAGCAATATTTCAAAATTAAGATATGCAAGAATTCAGATACCTCAACTAATATTTACTACCAAAATGTTACTTAAAATATCACTGCTGTAATTTCACAACATATCAGTATGAACTTGCTGACAAGTAGAAAGTAAATCATATGCAGAAATAAAAAAGAGTGAAATTGTGAAACACAATTATAATTGTCAAAATATTGTCCTGATTCTTCCTCTTATTAAGGCCAATTTTAGCCGCATTAAGGCCAATTAAGGCCACATCAGCAAAATAGTTCAGTTAGCTAAAATTATACATTACATATATATATATATCAAACAGTTATAAAAAAAACTTTAGAATAATTAGGCATCAAGAAATCAAGAATAATTTAATAAGAGATAATAACAGTCAGTTAGTTTAACCTTAAATTAAATTCTTTACCAGTCCAAGTCTGTCATGAAGTTTATAAACAGAGTACTTGTGAGAGGTTTAGTTAAAATATCAGCTCTTTGTTCTAATGAGGGGATGTACTCCAACTTCAAAACACCTCATTTAATTTTTTTTTAATTGAGTGAAAACACACATCAATGTGCTTAGATCTTTGCTGGTGCTGGGGATTCTGGATAAGTTTTATGAACAATAGGTATAGAGGGGGGTGCCCTCTCATTTCATCAACTCCTTGAAGAGCAGGAGCAGCTTGAGCCAAACTTGGTTCAATTTGCTTATTTGGCTCAAAATTCTGTCTGCACATATGACTTGTACAGGTGACCAGCAATGCTTGTGCCAAGTGTTACATGTTTCCAGTCGTCCTTTGTAGAATTGCACACAGATATTGATGCCAAAAGCTATGTCTGGTCTGGTAGTCATTACAAGATATTATAAACAGCTTGTTGCCTTTTAGTAGAGAACATCTTCCTGAGCCACATCACAAGCTGTTGAGAGAGTTTTTGAATTTCCTATTCTAATTCTTTGCAATATCTTTCAGTATACAAATTAGTAAAGTATCAATATACAAAATTTGGGAAATAAAAATATCACCATTTTCTTTTGGGTTAATTTGTGCTCTCAAGAATATAACAAGGGGAACATCAGTAAATCTAAATTCTTTTAGTTTGTGAGTAAATTTTTCTATTTCCAAAACATTTGAACCAGTTATAAGTCTACCCTCTCCATGTAAGGCCACTATCAGCATGGACGATTCTTATTGCAAATAAGCAGGGTCAACATGTGATTTCTGAAAGTGCAGTTTTTGAATTGTTTGAACAACAACAAAAAAAAATCAATTTCAACGTTGTGGAGATTGCTTCAAAATGTAAATGGTGCAAACTAGTCTGAATCGCAGCTAGAAACAGCACCAAAGCTGTTTGGCTGTTTCTTGTAGATCTTTTTGTCAAGAAAGCTATTCAGAAAGACATGTTTGCTCTGGGAAATTGTATTTTTATTTCAATGTCTATTTTTTAAATAAAACTGTTAATTATCAAAAAATCTTGACTCCCATGTTTAAGTATTATAAGTGGTGATCAAATGTAGATTCACTTCTTCTTTACTGGATAATCTAGAAATAAAAAAATTGACTGAACATAACTGTCGCAGAATCTTCCCTAAATCATTTCTTAGGTTTTATTCTTTGAGAGCAAAGTTTAAAACACTTGCTTCTTTTATATTAAATTTTAAGTCTTTTTACTGAAGCTATTTTAATAGGAGTTTTTATTTATTATTTGGAATAACAAATATCAAAAATACAATATATCAAGTCGATAGTTGATTATTATGAAGTTTAAATTTTAGACAAGAATTTTGTATTAGAATGGAATGGAAGCTAGCTTATTTAATAGCATAATATTTTTCATGCAAGAATATTTCAATTTAAAAAAATATATTTTATGCAAATCTTCTGATCCTCTTTATCTAAAAATGAAATGCGAATATCTGTTGCACTAAACTATTCTTAAAAATTAGGCTGTACTAGGCGATTTAGAAACAGTTAAGAGCTATTTTTTCCCATAATTTATTAATATTTTTGAATAATTTGAATACTTTTTTAAATAACAACTCTTAGGAAATCAATAAAATGATACAAATATTTATAATGTTGTCCTTTTCAATGAAAACTTCAAATAAAATATGTTTATCTTTTCTGTTGCGAGAACATTCAGGCATTCCTTATACTTTACAATATTTGTGAAGAAAATGTATAAAGTCATTTAGATTTGTATTCCTGATAAATTTTTTTCTGAATTTTTCCATTTACTTTCGAAGATTATTTTTTTAAACTATGTCTTTATGATAATTAGTATTTTTTGTATATTTAAAAGAGCATGGTTTTATCAAATAGGTGCTCTTTAAGAAGCAGCTGAGCCGAAAGCAATGGGTGTCACTGATTCTCCTGACCGTGGGATGTATTGTGAAACAGTTACACACCACACCTTACATCCCGCAGGATGATGTGAAACAAGTGAATGGTGCATCTCCACAAACATATTTTTACTTCCTTCTTGTTTTAGTACAGGTAGTACATTATTTATTTCTGAACGTTTTGTCTATTGTCTTTCTTTTTGATTCTCTACCACCGTTTTATCTAATTTGTTTCATGTTTGTAGAGGTGGGATCTTACTACAATCGAACCTCGTTTAACGAACCGAGTTATTCGCATAGCGAGCAAACCGAAATGTAAAGAACTGACTCGCATACCGAGGGATGTTTGCAGAATGAGTGGCGAGGAGATACCGTGATGTCATGCTAGATTGATCTGTAGCAGTCAGTGTTGAGCACTTATTTGAAGATAATCTTCCTATTTTCATGGAATAGGATATCACCTGGATATCGTTGTCGAAGGCGATTCCAAGAGGTTTGATCAAGTGCCTGTGGAGACTTCATCGTCAAGATTGCATCGCTATCTAAGATTATATGACTAGAGTAACGACATCGATGCCCTTATGGAAGAACTTCGCCTGAACCTATGGAGTTGCATTCTGTGTCACAGCAAAAAACTGTGTTGCAGTTTCGTCAGAATGGATTCAATGCGCAACAACCTTCCAGTGAAATAAGGGAGATGTTTAAAGCATGGGAAATTATTGAATTGTACATTGAGAGACATCATCCTATAAGGCAGTCGCTACAAATTCATTTAAGGATGATGGTGTGTCTCATTTGCGTTAAATTTTGCAGCATAGCCAAAAATAAATGATTTTAAACAACTTTCTTGAAAAAGAAAGCACGCATTATAAATAATAAACTGCATTATTATGAATTTGTTTTTGGAACAGAACGCATTGTCCTGTTTAACATGGATTCTAAGGGGGGGGGGCTTACGAGTAAGATTTGGGAAAGAATTGTGTTCGTTAAGCGAGGTTCTACTCTCGCTTCCTGGTGTGCTGTGAGCTTGAAATATTGAGCACCTGTACATCCTCGGTGATAATATACTATTTTAAGACATTCAGAGGTTATTTGTCCCTTAATCGATTCATTTTAGTGAGTGCGCCACTAGTATGTTGTGCCATACTAATGGCACAACATTGTCATAAATTTATTAAAAATGTGCTTTGTGGATACCATAATATTAATAATGTTGAATTACAAATTAAAGTCTAAAGCAAAGAAAACAATTAAAATAATAATAAAAAGTTATTGCATAGAGTGTTCATAAATAAGAAATAGACAGCACACTAATGATGTGTTTATAATTTCAATAAAAATGATAAAATCTTTAAATTGAGCACTCTAAATGGGGTCGTATCTTCATGATATGACTCGCACCCGAGACACGAGAAATGTGATTTGAAAATTGAACAGTTAGGATATCATTTTCATTAAGTGACTAGAATTCAAAACTTGTCTGTAGATGCTTTGGTTTCGTTCCTAATATGAAGAAAGTTTCATGAGGAATAATTTTTCTTTTCTTTTACAGAATAAAATATTAATATCGTGAAATATATCCTGAAAAGTAATTGTGGATTCCTATGCAAAATTTGAGATTTTTTAAAGGCATTTTAGCGAACATTAATAATCAGCATTTCAAAGTTCAAAACCGGACGTTTAAAAGCTGTTAAATAAACCTTCTTGAATAGAAACTAAAAGGATTTCAAACAACTATATTTCTTCTCTGTTTTGCTACTTTCAATTCAAAAGTATGTAAAAAGAAAAAATAATACCCTATGTATAAAACAATGAATTTGAAATGGTCAGGAATCGGGGAGTTTCTCTCCCGCTTTTTTTTTTTTTTTTTTTTGAGGAAAAAATGGCACAATGGAACAACAAAGCTTATCACTTACAGCTTAATCTCTTAATGAATTATATTTTCCCAACATAAGTGGATTATTTCCTGTTATAATTTGCTGTATTTTTATCATCCACTATCCTTTTATTCGTACTGTCCTAATTATAATATCTTTTGAGAATTTTTTGCTTGATTGTGTGCCTTTCAATGATGATATAATTCATTTTTGTTATCATTCAATGTTTTCATATCTCATTATTTTTATATATCTTTATCAATAAGATAGAAAGCTTTAATAATTTTTCATAAAATTTTACCCAGGCGAATTAAAATAATTGATTACTTGAACATTATTTCTGAAAATATTAAAATAATATGTTGTCACCAAGAATATGCAAAACACAAACTTCACCTTCACAATCGTGGAATAAATAGAGTTGAATAAAGGTGTGTAAAAAGAATAATTAATATTGTATGCTTAAAATAATGAATTTAAAATGGTTGTGAAGCAGTGAATTTCTTAAAGCATTTTGTGCAACTGCTAACTAATTGCAAAAATAAAGTTTAAAAATGATTACATTTAATAAAGGCTTCAAATAGGGGAAACTGTGGAATTCTGAACTTGAGCACATATCTTAAATAATACTTTTTCTAGGTGTTTTGTTCCTGCTTTGCTGGTGTGTACAATGAATACCTTTTAAAAGATGTCGGAGCCGATGTCCACCTGATGCTTCAGAATGTCTTCATGTACCTCGACTGCATCGTCTGCAATTTCATAGTCCTTCTCCTCAATGGAGAGGCACACACTGCTTTTTCCAGCCACTCATTTCAGTCAGTCTTCAAGCCGCTGGTCATCGCCGTGATGATCAACGGGTGCGCCTGTGGGATCGTCACGTCTGTCTTCTTGAAAAATCTGAATTCCATTCTCAAGACATTTGCCGGCGCTTTGGATTTGATTTTTACTGCCACAATGTGCTGGATTGTATTCGGTATACCCATCGACAGGTACACCGTCATCTCCATTGCTATAGTCCTGTATGCTACCTATTTATACTCACAGAACCCTGTTGTTAATAAAGGACGCCTGGATGCTGCGTCTGTTGAGAAGGGTGAAGATGCAGAAAAATTAATCAATGAAAACTCAGTGGTATAGTATTATATGGAGCCTTGTTTTATTCAAGATATTTGATTATAGTTTTTCAAGTATATTTGCATATACTGGGTATTGTGAAATTCGGCACATTTTTTTAAGAGAAAAAAAACTTGAACCTGTTTACCTTTTTCAAGTCTAAGATATGTATAATAGTTATTAAATTGTATTCTTATATATGCAGGGTGTTCTAAAAATGTTATATTTTGTGTTTCAGAATGAACTACCTGTTTTGGTAGATTAAAAAAAAAAGCATTTTTTGTAGATGAAATAAAAAAAATTATTTTGCATTATGATTACAAAGATATTAATGAAAAATGAGTTAATTTAAGAGGTCTGAAGACATTACATAATATCAGAGCTATCTTAAGAAATATGAGCATCCCATCCAAGACGTAAATAAGAATTTAAATGCTCCTGTTCCAAAGAAAATAATTGTTTGGTAACGCAAATTACTTTTTTTTTTATGTTAATGTTTTGCAGTTAGGCAAATCTAAGCCTTCTCATATTTAAAATTACATTAATTAAATTTTTTGGATTAAAATCTTTGGATCAATGGTAATAGTGGTCTACATCTTATTGGATAAGAGTGCCTGGCCTATTGTAAATTTTCAGGCTAAGAGTGTCAAATAAGGATTCCTTATTATGTTATAAACGTGAAAAGTGCATGATAATCCTCTATGTTGTTCTGAAGTCTGCAAGAAAATGCCACTAGTGTGAACATTCTTACAGGAAATGTGACCCCCCCCCCTCGCCACAGTTTCCCAACGTTTTTGCATTTGGTTTAATCTTTATCACTTTTAATTCTCATTTAACTGTCTATTTTGGAAAAGAAGAAAAAAATCCCATTAAGTTTCTATGCACAGTGCGATTGTGATGATAGAGGAATTAATTAAAAAATAACAATAGAAGGGGGGAAAATCATCTGAGAATTGAACATTTTTCTATGCATTGCATCCATATACGGCAAATTTCATGTTATAATCTGTGTAGAAAATTTAATTGAATGTGGCTAAATTAAATGTTATTTTCTGGTACTTTTTTCTTATTATTAAGAGAAATTTTTTGATTTATTTTATGTACATAAATAAAACTGAATAATGCTTTGGTATATATTTTATTAAAATAAATATTAATAGACTATTTTTTTTCCTTCAAATGTTCGATTTCACAAAAGAGAATATTCAATTTTAGAACACTTTGCATATCTTTATTGTTTGAAGGTATTATTACATTTCAAATCAAATTTTCTATTGTATCGGGATTTAACTGGAAAAATGACAATTTTTTCTCATATTTTATTCTTTATTTCTACATTCACCCATCTGACAAAAATTTCCGCTGTGTGTTTATACTTACTTTTTATAGATTTTAATAAATAGTAAACAGAAAAAATGCAGTGGAACTTGGCTAATTCAGATAATATTTTAGGTTGAATTCATTGTTAATTTCAGAAATTTTCTCTAGTTTCCTCTCTTTTGAATATCCTATTGATACATTAAAATATTATACATATAAATATTCCTTGAAATATGTAATAAATCCTTGAAATATGTATAATACATATACATACTTCTAGGATATAGAGTGTTGTCCTTAATCATGGTCTAGTAGCTAAATTACAAACCATTAGAGGCAGATATTTCCTTCTATTTGCTCTGAAAATTGTTCTAAATGATATAAAGAACTCGATTACATATTTTTTCAGTCATTAAATTTACTGCTGTGAAATTATGAAACAAATTTTTATACAATTTTCTTATTTTATTAGTAATAATAGTATTTCTAGATATATTAAACTTTTAATAAAAAAACATCGATGATATTTTAAACCATTTTGATGACCGTTACGAAGAAGATCTACTACTTAAGTCAGGGCGCTTTCTAGGAGCGTTCGTTGATTGACCCAAATAAGAAAATTCATAACTCGGTCAGTTTTGATCACAAAAGAGTAGAAATTGTTTTGAACATGCTAAATGCAGGTTTAATTTTTTTTTTATTTTAAAGTTTTATATACATCTGTACAAATGTTCAAAGTTTGTACAGTATTCTTGTTTGTTTATTACTTGCCTGTTGAAGTTATTGTTTTAAAAATTATTATAAGCTTTCAAATTTATTAAAATAATTTGTTTATTTATTGATTATATGTCATTTATTAAATCTTTTAATTACTAAGGTGAAATCTTCTCCGACAATTTTATTTTCAACGTAATATTTCTTTCTATATTCTTTTATTCTTAATCAGAATATTTTGGTCAATAGTACTCCTGTCGCTCTCGAATGAGCCAACTTCCCTTACGTTAATCGGGTTGCGTACAGAAGTTGACATCTTCGAAAAGATATTCACATTTAAAAACATTAAGCAGATTATAATTTTTTTCGTAAAATTGATTTGTTAAAATTTCGATGTGCTGATCATGTATTAACAATTTTTATACCATTTAATTCCCTTCGATTTACAGCAGAACTCGAATGACGTGAATTGAGGGTCCAGTGAGGGAGACGAATCAGCTGCTTAGGGTCGCTAGAACTAAGAACCCCGCAGATTTATTATAAAGGATGCTGTTTATTAAAAATTTTTTACCAGCCAAATAAATATATTTGTAGAAAAGTATTAATTTAAAAATATTAGGATTGTATTAAAACTCTGCCAAGTATGAGTGGTGCCTATTTGTTTCATTACATTCATTTAGCACTTCATTATTTATACACACGATTGTCAGCTTCGATGGTACTGTGCACTGACGCCAACTTGATAATAACTAAACAGCGCAGATTGTCGCAGTATTATTAGAAAGAAGAAAAAAAAAGAAAAAACTTACAAACTTGTTTCGCTTTGAAATGTGAAACTAAATTGAGCAGCTCAATAAGAGGCAGTGCACTCTACCTAGGTCTGCAAAATGCCTAAATCTGACTTTTTGAGTTAACACATGATAGCAAAAATATTTTTAAAAAATCCGTGGTTATTAAATGTTTGTAAAAATTATTTTTTTTTAAAGCATTTGGATATTCTTGTGTTAATTTAAATTTTTCGCACATCATGTATTAAATTTATCACTGTTTGTATTATTATTTACAAACTATTTTACTTTCATTAATAGAACTTTTACCTTATATTTTCCTTGTGAAATATGTGCTTTATGGTATTCTGTCTTTTTTCATTGTCTATGAATGTTTAAACGTATTTTTTTTTTATTTGTTTCAAAACAAAACTTATATAGGGAATAGTCGAACCTCCATATATCGAACTTGAAAATGCATGGAAAAATACTGACATATATTTCACGAAAAGGAAATGCATATTGCAATACTTTCTTACTAAAAACAATTATGTAGTTAGTTCTTTAGGGTTAAAGAAGACAAAAAAATTTACGGTATCATCCCGCTTTTACGTCTTCTCGTTGTTTGTTTGGTTTGGTTTAGTTTAGTTATATTAACGTCCCGTTTTAAAGCAACACTAGGGCTATTGAACGAACCTCGTCATTTTGAACCGCGGTCAAATGACGAGGACAATACCTGAGCTGGCACTACCCTCTCCAAACGTTTCACCATACCAGTGGGAGGACGTTGGTCGCAATGGATTTAACGTGCACCATTCTTGTTGTTTGCAACACGTTTTATCGATCCTTTCTGTTATATAATTGCATTAAGATCCTCGTGTTTACATCATTTATGAAAAGGAAATTTTATGCACCCTACTACGCGGGATAATTTCAACCAAGAATCGGAATAAGATCGTGTGTCGTAGCTAATCAAAAAATGCTTCGAGTAGCAGTGGTGGTGAAGCTGAAATGATAAACAGAGGGAGGAAGATGTAACTGTCCGTAATAAGTACACTGTTAGAATGCTACATGCGGCGAAAGAAAATGATTTAACTTCTCAATTAGATGACGCATTTTATTTGTGACATTTATAATTATTTTAATTTTTATACTAACATAAGGGTATTTATGATATTGGAAAAATTTTAATTGATTTTTTTGCATTTTAAGTTATTTAATATTTTCACCCAATTGCAGAGTAAAAATGAAGCGTTTTGATGTGTGGGTCAGTCTTGTCGTTACATGTGAACGAATTAAGTAATTCCCTATCTGTACTGTGAAAGATTCTCTAATTAAAAAAAAACGATACTATTTTAACTAAGCCGTTAACTAGCCAGCAGAATTGCGAAAAGGGAGAGAAGTATCATCCATATACCCTAGATATTTATTAGTAGTTTGGAACAAGAATGAAATACTCTATAATACTTGGTAATAAGCATTTGCGGAACGTTTGCTTCTTCATTTTCTGAGCCCTGTATTGAGGGGCTGAAAAGTTTCCAGAATAATTGTTGGCTCTTACTGCCTTGAAATGGTGTGGGGTGGTTACCCTCAACCGATGACAGGACGCGCCTCCGACAAGAGAATTTGTATCGTGGCCAGTGATGGCCCTTGGGATTCAACCTCAGTTCCCATTAATGTTGCCGTAGTGTCCGGTGTTTCAGATTTTGATACGAGCTTTCGGATGACGCATTGAAACTAGACTTCTCTTAAAGATTTCCGCCTTGGAGACGCTAATAAGAAATCTCAAATGAAGCTGAATTTAGAGTAAGAGTCTTATTAATCTCAGAGTTAGGTAAAAGATTTTTATCGCAGATGCTGAAAATTGCACGCAACTTACCGGTATGCACTGATTGCTGGCTCATAAACGACTTCAGATAATTTGTGTTGCAAGGAAAATGGGTAAAACGTTTTTTTTTTTTTTTTTTCCCTTCACAATTTGGTCGTAATTGTTTTATGATTGCAATAGATATACTTAGTTTTTAAGCAAAAATTAGTATTCGATATATAGAAATTTCGTTCGATATTCAGAAACTGTTTTTCTATTGAAAATTTAAGATTAAAAAAGCTCAGTATATAGAGAAATTTTTGATTTATGGAAGATCGATATATGGGAGCTCAACTCTATTTTCTGACCTCAAGGTATTTATATTTTAGAGTATAAAGCAAGAACATTTTAATTTTATTTTATCTGAATTTTAAAAGAAAACCTCTTTTTTTGAGATCTTGTGGAGTTGGGTCGGCGATCTGCAATTCTTTGATCAAAGCTTCGTTTTTGTTTTTTATGCATTATTAACTGTAGACACAAATCTTCTTTCGACGTCATTTGAGTTTTAGAAGTATAGGGCGAGAGAGCTCATCTTGCACGCATACATGTGGGTTTGAAGTGTTATACTGCAGCATATTCAGAAGAAAAAAGGGAATTAATATTTTTGAGAATTTCAATTTACAATTAAGAATGCGCACACACTAGCAAAAATAAGATGAAAAAAAATAAGGATTCGGGATTTAAATTCTGTTTAAATGAACGAGCGTCACAAAGACGCGATCATCAACACGGAATCATCATTTCCGTATGATAGTTAAGGGATAGAAAGTAGAATTCTGACGTGATCATTCGGCGTTCTGGCATGTCATGGGATTGAGTCCTGTTCCACCAAAAGAACAGAGAATATTAAACATTTTAATTCATTTTTTTTATTTATTTAGAATAAATATTTTAACGCGATTTTTTAATGCAGAGTAGGAAAAAGGAATTGAATGTCATCATTCATACTTCAGTATATTTTAATTCTCAAAATATCTGTACATTCTTCCAAATCCTTTCGTTCAGCTTTCAGTATTGTTCTTGGAAGAATCAGTTCGGGAGTCTTCTCAGATATGGAGATGAGAAACTTCCGAAAGGGTGCTTGATTTTCGCCATCCTGACGGGTACAGAAATGGTTTGGGTGAACACTCCTATCGATGACAGATGACTATTGGAAGGGTTGTCCGGTGATTGGGGATGGTCCTTAAAACTCATAGTTCTCGTCTATGTTGTCGCGGCCTCCGGTCATTCAGATTTTTCCTTGCCCCTTCGAGCGGGTCGGAGTAGTCGACTGTGTTTTTCGATGAGAAATGGATCTCTGCCACCACATTTTGTTTGAAGTGCAGTGAGTCATTCCTGAGAGATTGTTGGCTGCATTCTGAGGACAGATGGATCGATGTCATTCACTTCTCAATAATGAGTGGCGGCTCTTGTGTTCAGAAACGAATGGGTCTACACAAATATATTTCACAAAACGAATAAATGCCACCTTTTTTTTTAAAGCAACTTTTCTTCTAAATAGGAAAAATTTCAGATTGCAGTTAATTATCTGCTTTGTAACTTTAAAATGGTATCGATGCATTTTTTTAGAGGATGTCGATCCAGATATTTTTTTTGTGTTTAATAAATGTGAAAAGGAAATTAAAAATAACAACAAAAAATAGAGTGAGGGCAAATCTCTAGGGGAAAAGAAAGAGAGAGAGAGCATCTGTTGGACCAGCGTTAAACCGGAGCATTCCAAAATGCGGTGTAGTCTGCAAGATCATGAGTCGTATTTCCCCCTCCTTTCTATTCGTTACTTAGCAATGCAGAATGATTCGGTTCTGAAGTATTCAAGGACTCTCCGGTTTACAGCCCCAACCTGCCTCGTTCCTACTTATTGTTTCAGTTTCTCCTTCTTGATTCCCGTCAGTTCCCCCCCCCCCCGCCTTTTCGTTGATTATCAAATTCTTGGTTTTTAGAAAAGTTAGCAACTAAAATAAAAAACGGAAATACAATTTAAAAAAATATTTTCAAGGGTTAATAGATAAAATGCCACTGACAATCATTCAGAACGTCAGCACAATTTCATATAGATAACATGGAAAATCTGGTTTTATTTCTTTCCAAACAAAAAAATTATTATTTTTTATAGAATTTCAATCCTTTTCATGGCAACTACTTTCTTTATAATAGGGTTCACTTAAAAAAAATTGCTTTTATACAGAATTTTTGTTTTTTGGTTAGACATAGGTTTCATATTAACTCTTATTTTGTGTTAAGTCTTCTAAAGCTGTGAAATGAATAATAATTGACTTATATTAGATTAAATATTTCAATTTTGTAGTTTTTTTTCGGTAATTTTTTTTATTTCAATTCTGCAGTTTAAAGGCTGACTGAAATCTGCTCTAGTCATTTAGTGGCCAGTTAATTAAACGCCTAGTCAAGAATAATAAAGTGTTTTATGTGTATAAATGATTAAAAAAAAGTAGGGCAGTGTTAAGAACCCGACACTGCCCTATTTATAAGTTCCCAATAATTTTACCAACATTTAAGATGGCCAGCAATCGTTTGGTTTCCACTTTATTTATTTGTTGAGTTATCGCTTGAAAAAAATCTAACTTGGCTGCAGTCTGTATTCTATATTATAACCAAAAAAAAAGTAATATTAATGTAAATAAATTTTATATGCAAAGCAATTATTATAAATGGGGCATAATTTTATATATCAGTTGTAGATATTTTTGGAAATATGCTCTCATTTTGAATTTTTCTGTTTGGATAGTATAAGATTTTAAAATTTTTCATTTAATTTTATTAGACTTCACTACGTTGTATAACCCTTTTGTCAGCATGTAAAATAACCGCCAACGTTTCGGTCTTAACTGTGTTAAATTTAATAACTATTTTGGCGAATTATCGCTTGAAAAAATTTAAATTTGGTGGTAGTATTGCAATCCTATCATGAGTCACTTGTGCGGATGATTAATTCATACTGTTTTATAAGAAACATTTCAAATCTGGACGAACAGTTTGTAATAAATATTATGTGAAATGCTATGTTAAAGTTAAGATGTGTATAAATTATAATTTTTTTCATATATATTATTGTAGAAATTGCACTTTCTTGTTTTAAGTTTGTTTTGTAACGCTACCTGTCATATTCTGGTAAAAAATATTTGAACGATTATTGTTGATTATTATAAAGTTTTAAAATATGACTTTTTAAATACATATTATTGTTTTATTTTATTTATTTGTTTATTTATTTTGTTGTAATAAAGATTTCAAGAGTTATTCATTTTTTTAATGGGATGCTATTAATACGAGTTAATAAAGCTTTCAATTCCTATGTTTTGTTTTATTACACTTTTTTATTTAACTTCTTTACATATTTGTGAAATTGAAATTGATTTTTCACCAGGCTAAATTGCGGATTGTCGACATTTCGTTACGTTTGCGTATTTTGGCTAACAATGTACTATTTGATTTTTTTCAGGTCTTAATTATCAGTTAATCCATTGACTTATTTGAACTTCGGTTCAATGTGACGGTTTTGAATTTGAACAAAACTCATCACAGTTAAAGACAGAAAATGAGACAATTAAAGACAGATTCTGTGTTTTAGCGCACTAATAAGAATGGAATTTTAAAAACTATCATCTTCTTTATTCCCGGCTTATACATGCGTGGAGCATAAAAAGCATAAAAATTTGAAAATTTTTTAGCAGCAGCGTCAACAGAAGAAAGAGAATTAGAAGAAAGGATACGCAATGAATAAGAATAGAAAAAAAATCCGTCCGATAGCATTTGGAATAACGCAGGGTGGAGATAGAAGCCAGAAATGAAGGAACATTCGGCGATTTTTATCGGTCGGCTAAAATCAGAAGAAATCGTAAAAATATTTAAAAAGGAATCAGGGAAAATTGCGGATGAGAGCATTCCGCAACAGACATGTGTGCGATCGGCGATGTGGCGCTATCATTTCTCTACATCCGAAGCCTAATGTCGTCAAAACAATCATAGAAACATCGACAGCCTTCTTTCAAGAGTGTAATGACTTCTTCGAAATGTACGATAAGAAAAGTGATAAGTGGATGAATGTTGCTCACAACACACCTAATGAAGCATTTCCGGTTTTCACTTTTCAGAGAATGAATACATTTTGGTTTGACCTCAACCTATTATTAAACTATTTTAAAATTTTGAACAAAAATCATAATGACCTTTACTTTTTACACAGTTTAAACCGTATTGCAAAAAAGCGTTTTTTTTTTTTAATTTTAAAAGATTTTTATGTGGTTTTATAAGCAAAGTTATTTGTTAAAAGCATTTGTTCCATATACGAAATGTAATATATTGTTTTAATATATTTTAAGATGTTCATTTTTTTAAAAATATAATATATATTGTGCACATACTGTGATATTTAGCATGGAAATAAATATAATTAGCAGCCGTAAGTCAGGAAAAGTTGCAAATTTAGTCAGGGAATTTTTTTTCCTGCCAATTTGGCTTGTGTATACCTTGGAGGACGGGAATGTGCACCTCAGAACGACTTTTTAAAATTTTTAATTAATTAATTAAAAATAAAGGAAATTTCGGCGCTCTTCCTCAGTTGACTTTCGCATCAAATGAAAGCTCAAAAAATTGTCTTTATAATGATGCCGATACTTCTAACTATAAATTAAGTTCCGATTTTTAACGAATTTTTAAAGAAATAGTTTTACCATATTTTTCAACACTATATTTCGGACAAAATAAAAATAAAATGTAATCTGCACGAGCAATGGGGGAAATTAGCTTTTATGAACGTGTTGCCATCCTATTGGCAGAAATTAAAATAAAAAATAACCCAACTATTATTGCAAATTAAATATATAAAAGTGTCACTTTCAGCACTCGTCTATATGATTATTTTCTAAAAAGTCAAAGGAGGAAAAACGTTCTATGATCTTTTACAGTATCTATATTATCAATTCAATAAAACAATTTAATGGAAGGCAAACACAGTTTAATATATAGGATAATCACTCTAATCAGCGCCCATCAGGTCATTTCAGGCATACATCTGCTAACCAAATGGTCTAAAAGGAACTAAATAAACATATTTTATGTAACTTGAGTCAATAAATGATCCGACGAATGACGAGTTTTAAATTTTTACATAGATCCTCTGCCCCATATTTAACGAAATATTCTTGAGACGCCAATGTTTTAAATAGAAACTGTTGAACTCCAATCAACTAAATCAATCACTAAAACTGACTCATTTATGAAATTTGAATATCTTCTATAAAACTCTTCTACAAAACCTTGCGATTTTGGACCACTTGAGTGACTCTCTCAAAAAAGATACGCCCATCTTCTGCCAGGTTTCTCGACAATGATTGGTCTATGATGATGGAAATGTTGATTGTTCTAAAATCGGTATATAGAAACTTTATAAATGGGTCAGATTGGATCGCAGAAGATAGAAATATTATTTATTTAAAAGTTCACATGCCAAGAGTATTTCGCAGGACAAAAGGAATTTAAAATTTAAACTTTATAATTTTTTCATAAGTATATTTATTGACTGAAATGAGATAAACTATTTTTACTTACATCATTTAAATATTTTGAACGTAAAACTAAAAACTGAATTTTACTATGAATCAGAGAAATTGTTGACATAATTCTTTAAGGTATTATATAAATTACGAAAATTATTCTGCAATGCACATACAACTTCAATGCCGTACGACTCTGCTTTCAATCTAACATTTCCTCTTTAATTGAGAGTAAAAAAGAGACGAGCAGAACAACGGAGAGAGCTCTGCACAATGAATAGTAGGACTGAATTGCATAACAATCAAAATCTGAAGATTAAAAATATTTTGCAGAAAGAGCTATCAATAGACCAAGTTGCATAAAATATTTCATTGGAAATGTTAGCCAACATTAATTCCAGCGAACCGGCTGGTTGCCAAAGGCAGCTAGTTCATGATAAAGAAACAGAAAATCATATGAAAAATTCTATTGTTTTAGTTCTTGAGTGAAAGTGTATTTTTAAAAAGGGTGATCTCTTCTTTCATCTCTGTTTATGCATATTAAAATAATACCTTTGGCCAAAGGAGTCATACATTTAAAATAAAAAGGGTGCTAAAGAGTAAAGAAATAAAACGATAGAATAAGCAAAAAATGGCACCCATCTGGCCGTGAATTTCACTAAAAGATAATTTAAATATTTCCTAATATTTTAAATAGTAAATTAGTGAGTTAAAGGTTTAGAAAAATATTATTATGAAAAAAAATCTAATTCTTAGTTCATTAATAAAATTGGGCTTTTAAAAACTGTTGTTATTCTTTAATCTCCGTACATGCACAAGTAATACTATTAGTTATCTCCGCAACTATCGAGAAAATAAAATAAAAACAAAACTTTACAAAAAGTAAGGAGATAATGATATAAAAAAAATGGCTGAAACTTGGTATTGAATGTGAAAAAGTATTGACTTCGAAATGCCATAGTATTTATAATAAATTATAAATTAAAGACTAAAAGGTAGAAGATAATTCAATGCAAACAATTCCCTCTAATCAAAGGGTATTTTTAAAAAAATGTTCCCTTTTTTTCTACGTACCTTAATCTCACGTGCAAATAATGCCATTAGTGGTCTCCGAAATAGGCGAGAAATAAAGAGGAAAAAATCTTTTAAGAAAATGACATTAAAGAGAAAAGGAACAGAATTAGAAAGGAAAAAAAAGGGCGGGAACCTTATTAGGAAACGACTTCAACGTAGAAGTTGAGTTAGTTAAGATTAATTCGGAATCTTCTCTTGATCCAATTACTGTTCGTTCCGCCCTGCAGAAATCGTTGGCGCTTTATTTCATTTGCCTTCGCTGCTATAGTTTCTTCCCTTCGTTTGGCAACATGGAGATAGATTCGGCGACGGAAAATGTAAAATTCGAATCCATTAGAAAAAGGAGAGAATTCCGACCATTAAGACAAGAGGAGAAAACTATTTATTCTTTCAGTAAAGGATAAGGGAATTCGGTTTCTTTCAACAAGGAAATTTCTATAGAGAACCGATGGAACTTCTGAATGTTTACGTTTTTGTGCCATTCAACTTCAGGAAGAAAATGACATCGCAAAAAAGTTTGTCTTCAAAATTTAACAAATCTATTTTTATTTTCTCGTATAATAAACTTGCAGAAAGTATTACAAAAGTCAAAAGAATTCGAACTTGAGATTTTGACGAATCGCCACGTTTTAGACCTCCCTGAATTCATGTCTGGCGTTATGTCTATCTGTAGACAGATATAACTCAAAAACCCGTTCAGCTAGACGTGTGAAATTTGGTATACGGTCATTACATCAAATTTGTAGATTATCTAACGTTGAGCAAAAACTGTTCAGAAGAAGCTTGTCTGTCCGGCTGTTCGAATAAAAATAAAAATGTACACGATAATTACAAAAAGATATATATATATATATATATATATATATATATATATATATATATATAGTGTAGACGCCTATCAAATTTTGAGTCAAATCCAAGATGGAGTGGCAAATGGCTCAAATAAATCAAAGTTTGTGAGTGATTTTGTGACTACAATTGGAAGTCTGTGTCAAATGTTTGTTTCGGTCGGTTGGAAAAACGCGTCTGAAATACAAATTCGATTTCCGCATTCCGAGGACACGCCAAGAGTCTTAATATATTCAGAAAAAATGATACATTCACGCCGAAGATTAATATTTCGCAAAAGGCTGTTCTCTTAGACCTCTTTTATTAGAGAATAGGCGCGAAAAGTTTTAGAAGACTTTCTGTTTTTCGAGAAGAAACTCTGACAGTGGTTAAAAATAATTAAGTTTCAGATTTCAGTGATCTGAAGATTTTGCGGCCCGACGAGAGCATTTTCGAAATGATGTCTGAGCGAGAATGAGTGGAATGGAGTAACAGTTTTGCAGCGAAATTTCGGTTCCAGTCCCTAAATGGGTTAGCAGCCTATCGCTCTGTGCATTCGCAAATAGGCGAGTGACGGAATGAAGTGTGTAACATTGGCACAGTAGCTGTAAAATGGAGAGAAGTCAATAAGAAGAGACGAATGCTTCATTTGATTCTTTTCATGGCGAGGTTAAACACAAAATGACCTCGTGGATTAACAAGCCAATCTTGAATTTTTACGAAAAAATCGTAAAGTGAGTATTCCCGCTCATTTTCACACACATATAATATCAGTATCAGAAAATAAGATAAATAAAACGGATTCGTCCTAAACATCGTACCATAAGACTTTTATAGGCTTGATTTCTCTGCATTGACTTGATTCATAAAATTGTTTACCAAAGATAACCTGATCACAAAAATAATGTGTTGAATGCCGTCGTACATCGCATGAATGAATTGTAATTGTAACGATGAAAGGTTTTAAAATATATTATAAAAGATTTTCAAAAATTGACTCAAATGAGAGCAATAAACTGAAGGGAAATAAAATCGACACCATACTTGAAAAACTTATTTTTGTGAATTTTAAAATGAGATGAAAATCCTTTTTGAACTAGAAACTTTGAAACCGTTGACGAGAAATCACTTCTGTGAGTTTTTACTTCAAATTTTTAAAAGCATTTTTTCAGTGAACAGTTATTAGCCATGAAGAAACTTAGAATCAAATTTGGTAACTGTTAATCCAAAAGTAGCCTGCGGTGTGCTTTCAGGATTTTTTGCACACATGCCATTCCATGTGATGCGATCTTATAAACAATATGTTGAAAGTTATTTATTTTGTTGTTGTAGTTCGAAGAAGAATATGCGCTTGGCTGAAACCAGCGTTTTCATTCCATTGAAAGGGAAGAAAGTCTTCCTTCGTGCTGCTTCGGAATAATGACGGCAAAAAAAAAAAAAAAAAAAAACCTGGGATCGAAAATTTACCTTCCGCTGTCTTGCAATCCATTAATCCCATTAAAGTGAAATTTTCAGTGTATATATTCACCTCGTATATTATCTTCTTAACCTGTTTCAAAGTCTTTAAAATGAAAGGATATTAAATAAATGGCGAATTTCGCTTCCAAACAACGAGATGTGCCAAGACTTATTTGCAATTTAAAGTCTAAATAGGCTGGGACTCGTTTCATCCATCTCTCGTTTCAAGTTATTCGGGTGCTTTGACCTTTTCTTAGAAATGGAAAGATTTGAACGAAAAGGCGAATTTCAGTCGAAACACGAGATAGGTGTCGACATATCCTCATTCGCTTTCATGCAATCTACATGGGTCGGGCTGAAATTATTTTCAAATGCGTGCATTGACGTCTCTTTGGTTGAATTCTTTTTAACGTTCTCTCTAAAATAGAAGAATTTCAATGAGAAACCGCGGAGTGTGTCTGAAGAATACACCTTCTGCTCTTTTGGAACTCGTAGGTCTGAATAAGCTGCCATTTAATTTTTAACTCTTCATTCCCCAGTCATTTCGTCTCATTCGGACGTTTTCTTTCTCTAAACAGTGCTGATTTTTATGAAAAGACCCATTTCTGTCATAATTATCTATACGAAATTCGAAATAGAATGACAGAGGATTTCGAAATAGTTCCATTGAAATTTAAAAATGAAAAGAAGAACTGAAGCATTCGACTTCTAGTTAAAAGAGCAGAACTCGAACTAGTGAATAATACTTTTTGGCTCCTTTACTTGCCATAAAACCATTTAAGACACGGGAAGGACTCCAGTCTATATTTACTCATTCGAATACGGTGCTTCTAATCTCGGTCTACTACCGATATTGTGCAACCGCAAAGGAGTACAACAATTACGAAATATGAACTTTTTAGTTTTTTTCCTGAATGCATTGCGCAATCTTTAGAAATTTCTTGAAAATAAATGCTTGACCTGCAGCTAATAATATCCGAAAGCTGAATTTGTGTCTGATTTGCCCAAGTGAAGGCATTCATTACTTTTATTCTGAATTTGATTATTCCGCATTTTACCTTTAACTTACATAATAGGGTGGGTCACTGTTATATGGAAAGCGAAAACAAAAACCCCCACTGATGTCTATCCTTCACGGCAAGAAAAGGCTGCTGACAGCTTATATATAAAAGCCAAGCAGAGTGGGACATCATATGCCTCTAGGTTCACGTTATTCAATATTATTTCAAAACAGTTGTGTTGTTATTGTTGTTGTGGTTTATCCTTCAGCTGTCTGACAAGGTCCATCAGACCGTTGACCCAGAGTAAGTCGAGGACCAGAAGGGGGGATGGGGTATATGTCTTCTATGAAAAGTCCCAAACACTCCAGAATGTGCTGAGCTTGGCATTTAGAGCAGACCGCAAATATCTTTCTGCCCTCTAAAAACGAGAGGCTTTTAGTGTGACCGCTTGGCAATCTAGATATTGTCGTTCGAGAGGCTATGTTGAAAACAATTCAGAGCAAAAAAAAAAAAAGATCCTAAAAAACAAGCAAAGAGAGAGAAAAACAGATTTGAGATGCATTTATAAAAGAATTGAAATTCTATTCAAATATCTATTTAAAAAAGAGATATTACCGAAAAATGCCTTTTTGGGTTGTCAATAAGTGGGTTGAGAATTCTTCGTTACGGATTTCGCTTACACTTTCGAAATTTTCTGCAGTATTTTGTAATACTTTCTCTCCCCATTATGATATAATGGAAATTTCGAATTCATTCCGATTCAAAGAAAACATTATAACAGCTTCCTATTATGAAGAATACTTGCGCATCAACTTACTTGAACCGATAAATCTACCTGAAACAAAACACCTTTCCTTGTACAAGGTGACTGGGGTACACGTATAATTCTGTCGTAGTCACAAAGTCCTCCAAGTCGAGACGATACCACTGGATCAGAGGTGAACATTCTCTGACGCAGGTCTGAATTACAATCTATGAATGAACGATAGGTACGAATGAAAAAGGGTTGTGACGCATGCATAGCTGAGGCTTACTCTTGACTCTAGATGGTGCTACTGAATAAAAAGACGCTAAAATTGGCCCAAAATCGTTGACTTCATCACCGGGCTTGTCTGTGACAAGTGTCATGAGCAACAAAACAAAACACCTATATTTCATCTTTGCTCGCCGCGTTATCAACGGTTTCATAAGCTCTTCTATCTGAAGAAAAGGATACAAACCTTTCATGATGAAATGTAGGACGAGCATGTGCACATTAAACGAGTTTCATTCTGTTTGCAGCAGCGCATGACAAGAAAAAAACCCTCATATTTTCTCAATGTATCTCACCATCGGAATGGCTCATTTATTTCATAAACTTTATTTATTTCGAGATAAAACATTGCTACAGATCAATAGAATAAATACGTGTACGTCTAACAATATCAGCCTATCTCATTACTATTTGTGCCGATCGAAAGCGATATCGATTTAAAGATAATATTAAAACAGCTTCATAGCTAAGATAATCTATGCACAATTAACAAATTTCAGTCTAATCAGACTTAAACATAGCAAAATAAAGAAAAGTTGTTTTTTCGATACTTCTCCTAACGTTCTAACGATATTTGGCTTCCACATTAACAAATCGGCCTATCCTACCAATTGAAAGAAAAAGTTATAAAATGATAGTGTGATCAGAGAAGATGCAATAGATGTAACACATTTCAGTCTTGTTGGTCTAATAGATTGCAAAGATTCATTTCTGATTTTTATCGACGCTTTTCTCCAAATTTTTTGTTGATATCGTTCCATTTGAGGAAAACATTCAATCCGCTTAATAACCTGATAAGGAAGATGAATGCACACACAAAAGTAAAGTTTCGGTTATTTAGTTCTTATAAATTCCAATATACCAAAAGTTGTATTTTTGACTGTTGCCAGTTTAAAGAAAACTTCATAATGTCATTTGGTAAGGTAATATATACATATTTCAAAAGTTCCGATGCAATCGTGCTTATAAATTACAAAATAACCAAATTTTGATTTTTTGATACACGTAGTGTTCTGACTCTATTTGATTTTTTTCTTTTATATCCTCCTATTTTGAAGAAAATGTTCAAAATCTTAATAAGATGTTATGGATTCCAAGCCAGAAAAATATAATATTTCTATCAGTTACTTCGTCTTCTCTCTTTAGTGAAAGAGTCGGAACAACTCAATGGTAATGTATCGGGGATTAAGAAATAATCCCAAATAAACTTTGTTTATACAGAATTGCATACTGTGAGGCAAAGTTTCAGAAATTTCAAATAAGTTTGCATACAAAATAAAAAAAAAATAAGTAAAAGTATTCGCACTTGTAACATGATTTAAAATCACAACTGGAAATTTAAGCCTCAAACTCGGTGTTCTGACCATTAACGCGTTAAGCTCCATACAGATATACACGTAATGCCTTTTCGCTCCGTTTGGTACACCGATGTTCTCGGTATTTAAATTCACATACGAGATGTTATTGAAACATTGAACCTAAACCTAAATTTTCTTATCAAAACAATCACAATATTTTGATAAGAAAATTTAGGCGAATTTGTTCATTTATGAATCGAGCGTAATTTTTTGTTTCCTATCACATTTTGTGCTGCTAGTCGTCGGCGATACATTTCTCAATATCCGATGACTGGAGCTTAACGTGTTTAACTAGATGTCACAAAACTTACATTTCAATCGATTATTCGAATTCCATGATGGCATTTCATCCGTTTTTGCTGGAATCGCACTTCTTTCTTCCCAAATGGCGGTATTCATTGATTCAGAAATAGGATATTAAATTTCATATTAATTAAATTAAAGATTTTAAATATAATGACAAAAAACATTAAAAATGTTCGCATTTGCAGCGAACCAAAACAACGCATAACTCCTGCTGACTTCAAGTTTCCTAATTTCTAAGTTGCAGGCAACTCTCGGAATGACAGATTGTAATTTAAAAATAGGTTCATTGATCTCGCTGCATTTTGAAGCGCATTCGTTTTTTAGGTAATTCGAAGAAACAGTTTATTATTATACTATGAGCATTCAAAATAACCATTTTAATGCAAACGTTTAAATTGTTTCCTATTTTATGCAGTTGAGAATACACATATTATTTAATGTCGTTTTATAATCAAAATGGATATTTTTCATTCATATTCTTCAATTTATAGAAAAAGTTTAAAATTTCTTGATATCATAATGTAATAAGTTAAGATATACATATCAAGTTTCAGAATAATCTGTCTGCAAGATAACGAAATATTTATTTTACATCAAACTTCTTTATGTTCTCACTGACTTTTGATTTGTGTTTCCATTTTAAACGTAAAGTGCAATCGGCACAATAAGATGAGACATAGGAAACGAAAAGGCGCCTTTTCACCCCTTTCCCTTTTTATAGACTTACTAACGACGAAAGGCCAATTTTCCTCTTGTTATAACTGAAATTAACCTTTTTTTTCTCAAGCTTCCGTTTACATTTAAAAATTTATATTATAATGTATGAGTTTAAACAAAATTTTTGTGTATCTAGACTTACAGATTGCAAGGTGCGGTTTGATGAATCTCTCAGAGCGATCTGCCCAATATCAGCAACTTTGTTCATTTTCTTTCATTTTAAGGAAAATGTTAAAAAAGCTGACTGGTATCATACAGAAAGATAAAATATACAGTGAGAATGAAAAGAAAATAAGCACCCATAGCTGATGTAGAAAATGTATTATTTCAAATATATTATTGACTTGTATTATAAAGTATGTGTATAGAGTTATTACCTTATTTGAGCAGAATCGAACAATTTATAAATATTCTATTGAAATAAAATACAAGAAGGAGTAACTCAATTTCAAGCTAAGATTCACCAATTTTATGTGTCAAAGAAAGTAAACACTTATAACTCTTTCTCCTCCAGATGTTGTAATTTTATAGATATCACCACTTTTTTCTTGATATAAATTAAAATTTTATATTCTGAGAGAATTTATGTCAATTTCTAGAAAAATGTGAGAGATTTTGAGATGGGAAAACAAACAGAACCAGAAACGAAAAAATTTATAATAAACCGGAAGAAAAATGGTTGAAAGAAGTCACAGAGCAGTGAAGTAAATTCTTGACAAATATTCCCAAAACAGACAGATGAAAGATTTTTCAGAGAACAAGAAGACTTGCTGATACAGAAGTGAGAGCAGCAGTACGAGAATTCAAAGCTAATGCGATATCAAGAACTTCTAAAATATTTCAAAGATTTTCAAAAAGATCAGGTAGACAGTAAGTGCCAAGCACTGTACGGAGGACTCTTCATGAATGTGGGTTTACGTGGCAGGATTCCACGTAAGGAAACATTCATCACGAAATCTAACCAGAAAAAGCTTCTGCTGTTTGAAAAAAAAACTTCGTAAGGTTTTAGATTTTCAAAATAAAATTTTATTTAATGACGAGAAAAAAAATGGAATTGTTTGACACAAAGAAGCTGAAGAAAATATGATGACCAAAGAATGAAGAATCCAGAAATAAGCATCAAGTTAAGAAAATGAAGCATGGGAGTGAGTCTATTATGATCTGAAGGTGAATAGCGGCAGCAGGCGTCTTAGCATTTGTCGAATCTACAATGAATAAAATGAACTAACTAAATATTTCAAAATAGGATTTTGCCCTTAGTGTTGCGAATTTGGGATTATCACGAAGCTGGATCTTCCAACATGATAAAAATCCCAAACATACATAAAAAATTGTAAAAGAATGATTACTCCATCCTGTTGTGAAGACTTTGGACCATCCTCCACAGTCACCAGATTTAAATCCTTCTGAAAATGTATGGGCCTACCTTGAGAAAAATGGACGCCAAAGAATTGGTTTGATGATGGATTGCCAGGTTGATTTTTCGACGCATCTCTCGGCGATCTGATCCAAATTACAATGCAGGTATATTGAAGGAAGACGAAGGAAAAGTTTACGGCTAGATAGCGTGATGTGGAAAGTCACGCATTAAAAAAAGTCCAAGGTATTCAAGCTTGTAGATGCAAGTTAGAGTTTCATAAGTCTCAAAAAATTATATGTAAGTAAAAAAAAAAAATCAAGAATATTCGAGCTTGTAGCGAGATTCAAAAACAAGATTGAAAAATTTAGATTCACATTCGATGTTCTAACCTCGTTCTCATTGCTAAGGTGAAATCTAACTTGCAGTCATCTATTCTTATCTGATTGGAGCTTGAGTAAAAATGAAATTTTATAATATATCGGGATATCAGAATATGTTGGTATTCGAATATCCAACGCCTTCTCCACAAATAGCGATTTATATGAGTTTATTCAAAAATACATTACAACATTATTATATTTAAATCAAAAATTGTAAAAAAAAATATTCGTCATTCAAACTAAAGGCAGAAAGAAAAATTCCGATTAGCACAAGACCGACATTTTAATCTTTTCACATGTTTTGTCTACTTGGACTTATATATTGCAAAATAAGGAGATGGCCTTTTTCTGTTGAATTTGCCCCTTTCAGATCGAAATGGGCCTTTCCACTGCTATCCCTCCATTCTGAAGAAGCAAGATGGTATGGGAGACTAAAATACATCTGCATAGAGCAATCTTATCAGAAGACTTCATCAACAGTGCATGAAAATCTGGACTCAATCGGTCCTTTTGTTGACAGTCTGTCAGACTATCTATTCAAGGGTGCGTCAATGTAACAGCACAAAAATTCAGCAGCTAAGACGTTTTAGAATTGATTTTGCTAACAAAATTCTAGACCTGCGCATAGGAAAGTATGTTCTAAAATGAACACATGCGTATGTAGAAGGTACTATGCGTACCCAACCAGTCTACAGCCCGTCCGACCACTTCCGCTGTAAGTCGAGACTGGTACGAGAAGTCACACTGCGCAACATCGTTTTGCCATGAATGTGAGGACCGGAATCAATGGTGACTGTTTGTTGAGACCTTACTTGTTACCCCCTCCCCCCGATTGGCTGACCGGAAATAATCTTTCTCGAGCGTTAACAACTTTTTGGGGCGCTGTTTCTACGCATATCCGTTGAGACGTGATACTACAATGTGGTGACTCCAGACTAATAGCACAATTGTTGCGCGTGGTTACCTGAAACGAGCATTCAGAGCTCGATGGATCGGCAAAGGTGGACCGATCGTTTGGCCACCCAGTTCACCTGATATATCACCCATGGATTTTTTTTTGTGTGCGAGGCATGAAAGACCAAGTGTACGGGACCCCCGACGACAGTGAAATGGACCTCGTTACACGAATAATGGCTACTGAGGCATTGTCCGTGATATGTCAGCCATTTTTTGAAAATATTCGGCGGCCAATGCACCTGTGCTGTGTTCGTGTAAATAGTCGTAATTTTGAGCACCTTCTGTGAACCTGTACTTTACCTTGCAAGAATAAAAGTCACATTCGTTACCACTTAACTGTACTATTTTTTCGTGTTCACTTCACTTGTCCACTCTGATGACGTTAGCGGACATACATTTCTATGTGAAATCGGATTCCTGACGTTTTCCCTACCTCCCCACGAAATTTGAATGATAAGTTTTCAATCACCCTGTGTAAAATGGACGATTCTCTTCTTTTTATTAACTCTTATTTCATTTGGATTCACTACTCACACTCGATCTTCTCCTCTGCGCTAACTCAAAGCTTCACTAACTGATCTGCTTCATTTACAATTAATATTTGATTCTTCCCTCTTTAGTGCGCCTCTATATATTCGGTGCAAGGGATGCCGAGGAGAGAAATTGCCTCGGTTTTCTTTTCTCCCCAAAAGAAAATCAACAATTTTCAGAAAAAAGCCCAATATTCCCCTTTTCGGAACCGTTTCCAACCACCACGTGATTGATGCGCTTCAGATTGAAGAAAATTGATTTCTTAAAACTTCAGAATTAGTTTTTCTCTAGGCTCTGGCTGGAAGGGGAGGAATTTCCCCCTCATCCTCCCTCTTCAGAGAGGAGAAGCCCGAAAAAATCTCTTATCATGGAGATATGAATAAAAAAGTTGTTTGCGCTCCAATATGAGGAATCGAAGAGGGAGGATACATCTCGACACAGACACATCTATTTATGCAGATCACCTTTGGTATTTCAGTTAGATTCTTTTTTTTTCAATGGGGAAGAAATTAAAGCTAATGTAAACATGATTTATTCTTATCCTTTGGCATTAAATATTATGTTATTCGAATAGGTATTTAAGGAAAATTTTTATCAAGGGCTTCTAACAATAAACTATTTGATTAATTTAAAAAAAATCTAATCTGCACACTGTAGTTTAGTTGTATTAACGTCCAGATTTAAAGCAACACTAGGGTTATTTTGGGATAAACCTCGTCATTTTGAACTGCGGTCAGATGGTGAGGACAACATCTGAGCTGGCACCCCTTCCCCAGACTTTCACAACGCACCAGCGGGAGGACGTTTGGCCCCGATGGATTTGGCGTATACCAGGACTGCTTACACGACGATTCTTTGGTTTAATCGGATCTTGAACCTGATAACCCTCTGTTCCACATCGGCCCCTTCTGGGTATTGTAAAGTAACCTTATGTTTGGCATGTGCTTAACTGTTAGATGTGCTCTCCCTTCGTCTTCCGATATTTCCACAGTATCAAGCAGGCCATGTTTAGCTCCATCGCATAGTGAAGATAACTGAATTCCCATTTTCAATTCCTTCCAAACTAAAACGGCTCCGAATCTATAATTTTGTGTAAAGGCGATAAATATTTCTCTTCTTTAGAAGGGTGATGCTCAGACAACTGATATGGAGGTGATATCAAAATTGGAGATGATTCAATGAAATAGACATTTAAAGAAATAAAAAGGTAATTATAATATATGGAAAAACAAATCCCCGTGGAATAATAAAGAAAGAAGAAGAAGATACAAAGAAAGTTGAATATAAAAATAACAGACCGAAGAATAATAGAGGAAAAAGAGTCATAAAGAATAATGAAATCAAACCTTGTATTTGTAGAGGATTTTGTCGAGTGACTGTTTAGCAAAATTTTTGTATCTTCCGGAAAAATCTTTCTGTATCGAGTACAAACGAAAAAGTACTTCAATCCTCTTGATATTTGAAGACATAAACCCTCTACTAAAAAGGAGAGCCCTAAACAGGAGAATTTGAAATATTCCGAAGAAGATCCCGTTTCATGAAGTTCTGCTGAGCAGTGCGCTCAAACTGGATGTGAAAATAAAGAACAGAGAGATAAAAATGTTACATTTTTAAAGCACCTCGCTTCTGGGAAACCTGATTCATTAGTGGAACCGCCTGACGAAAGAGCAATTAAGATAAAAGCACCTCCGAAAATGACTTTGCGCGAAAAGGCTGATCCGACCTTTGAAGCCTCAACGCGGAAATTGATTTAAAAGAGCTATTTTCAGTCGAGCTGCATCCCTTCTCAGAATTCAAGAAATAGCATTTGTGTGCTACTCTGTACAATTGGCTAAAAGTCTCTGGCATACGAAATATATGAAAAACGGATCATGACTGCCGAAAAATTTCGTTTTCAGCTCTTGGTGAATCTTCTCGTTTAAAATATAAATACTGTTACAATTTGTAATATCGCTTTCCAGCATAATGAGTTCGATTGTAAGAAACAGTTATACGGACAGTTGCGGAAGGGATGAGGATGAATGAGCCCCGGTTTTGGAGACAAACTTGGCGATCATTTGTCGAAGAAATTGAAAATTCTACATAGAGGCGATATGACCAATAGGAGGCGAATAATAACGGTATTTTTAGAAGTTTCTTGCCCCTGCTTCTGAAGCTAGAGATCAAGCTAGAATCAGTTAAGTGCGAACGTTGTGTCATTTTGTCTGAGCTCAAGAAAGGAATGAGTTGAGGATCCAGTCGTGCTCCACCGAGTCTTGGAGACAAGTATTATGGCAGCATAGAGTCATGTGCTGTCAATCCTATAGTCAAGGATTATTTAGTATTTAATCAACAGTCGTGTACAGCTGAAGCGAGCAGACAATGAAGGAAAGCAGACGTTTGGATGGCTGTGAATGATTACATAAAATCTCTCTTCTTGTAGAGTTCTGCCTGGGCTCTTTTTGCTACTATTGTTGTGAATTTTGTATACCCGGCCAATGTAATGAAATATTTTTGGATAATAATGTATACCCGGCTGCGTTTGTTGTTTGTGTCTTCGTTTTGAATAAATATCTTTTTATAATATTAAATTTGTTGGAGTGGTTCAGCACACACCCACGTCTCCGAACCCGTTGATTGCTGTTGATTTTGCAGGATTATTTGTAGAGATTTCTGACGGTATGTGAAATCAAATAATAATAAAGGAATAATAATAATGACCTTATTAGAAGATGGGGAAATTTTTTGTACGGGATCCGTATAAAAATTTAAATTATATATTTTTTAAAGTTTAACCCCCTGAAAATTTTAATCGATTTCATAACATTTTGCACCTTTTTTTATGCAACTTTGTAGTTTACAGTATATGTCTAAGATCAATATTTAAGGAATACAAGCCGTGGTCAAGGTTTTTGAGACACCATTTATATATGATTCATTTGAAACTAAACATAATCAGTATTCCAACTGAAACAGAGTTATAAATGAATTAAAAAATATATAACTTTTAAAAATTTTATGTATGTATTAAAGAATATAATATTTTTGTTGCGGTCTTTCTTTTCTACATCAGTATTATATATACCAGGGGAAATCTAAATCTAATATTTTCTTAAATTCATGACGAGGACACTCATATGGAATTAATATGCAACGAAACCAATTCATTAACTAATATATAATTTATTAAAATATCAAAACTAAGCACTGTCAACGAGAATGCATAGGCATACAAAATTTCAAAATTCTGGCAAGTCAGAATGTGAGTGAACAATTGTTTACAAATTCCGTTTGAACAAATCAAATGAAATAAACCTGCCAATTTCTAAGAGAAGCATTTTTAATAAAAGATTACATTTTTAATGACAACAACGAAAATCATCATTTAGATTCTTAGATCATTAGAATTCTTATATTCCGATGTTTTGCTTCTTATTTTTTTGCTGGGAAACGAACGGCATCCCCCACATCGCCGACAGGTTTCGATTAATGACAGGCGAAGAGTTGTTAATCCCCACTTAATTAATTGGGATGACGTCACACCTAAGCCATTGGAATGCGTCGCACCAATCGCTCTTCTAGTAGAGCTTGACAGTGATGGATGCACCCAGGAAAACACTTGAATGACTCCATTTACGAATTCGGAAACCACTAGAATTCGTAGGAGTCTTAGGGATCTTGTTTTCTAGCATATGAAGCATCGCAACAAAAATCGTTAAAAGATCCGGATCTTCACGAATACGAAAAGTACATTCTTGCGATCTGTAAGAAAAATGATTAAAAAACGACGCGAAATTTAATGTGCAATCATTTCGTCAAATTTGCAAATTTTTATTAAATTTCGGACAATGGGATGTCTTTCTATTCGATAACTGAAAACTGATGGGTGGTATGATTTAACCTCGCATTCCAGATACTTATCTACCATCTCATTTTAACTTCACCATGTTCTATTTTTACTGCAGAAATATTTGCTATCCTTTATACATTATCACAAATTTCTGATGGTCCCCCCGATAATTATATTATTTATTAAGACTCATAGAGTCCTTAAGGCCACTCCACCGTTTCAGTGACGCATTAACTTTTAAAATTCTTGAATTGCACGATAGTCTTATATGTAAAGGCTATTCACTCCTATTTATATGGTATGGGTACCTGGGTACCTTGGTACCCTCACATGTAGGCATACTTGGCTATGAATTGGCAGCGAAATCGACCCGCCTTTTTTTAAATGACCCTGTTCCTTTTAATATCATCAAGAGATATATAAAAACCATTCTAAATTTGGAAGGACAATCAGAGCGGGACAGTTAAGAAGCAACACAAGCTTCATTCTATCAAATATTCCATCGAATTTTTTAGGATATAATTATTATCCGTTTAAGAACTGACCATACTATATTTACACATGGGCTTTTGTTGTTGCGGGAGTCCGTAATCCCCTCGATGCACAATATGCCAATTTCTAAGGACAATTCGCCTTATTCTTACAGAGTAACCACGTTTTAATCCTCAACGAATTTAGTGTTTTCATTCTTCTCACTTTATTTTAAAAGACGTCCTTCACAAAGTGCAGCATCCTTATCTTTTTTTTTTTTTACCTTTTTAAAAATGATGGGTTCTTCTATCTTATACGAGTATTTTCATTTTCTTTTAATGCTACAAAATCTATACAGCAGAGTTTTTTTTTTAAAATCCGAAATCAAATATTTGCAACATTGAACAGAAGTTTTAATTAAACTTTTAAAATATGTCCATACGCCTTTTTATGAATCATGTGTGTGCCTTTACCTTATGGTTGATACTGCATAATCAGAAATGGTTTTAACGTCAGAAAACTCCTTCACACTCAAGCTCAACCCCCCCCCCCAGATCTTTATTCATTTATTAATTCATTATCTTTTAAGGAGTTCGCAGTCTTGCAGTACGCATAGTTGCATTATGTTAACAAAATAATAAGGAAAAAAAAACCACAGCGACCCGGCAGATGCAATTTAGTACATAATCTTAATACCGGCACTATCGATCCACGGGAAAGTTTGAGCCCGTTCGTCTAAAAGGAAGGCTCTCCAATCACAGCTTCTGTCCCCCCCCCACTAATTTTTATTTTAATTATAAAAGGAAACGAGCGATTTATAGGATGAAATGAACGGCCGATTCTTCTAAAAGACATTTTTATGAAAAGCTAACCCTAATGGCATTGAAATATTCTTGAGATAAATGTGGCCTAAATTAATAAATTGCATCTATCTATCAAGAAAGAGACTCGCACTACGACGATTACAGGATAACTTGTATATTCATTAAAACGAGGTTAGCATCTCGTAACGAGAACTGAAGTGAAGGAAAAGAAAAACATACTCGTCGAAGATGCACGTCAGCTTGTATACACACAACGACAGCAACCGGCAACTCCAACATCACTGCCTTATATGAGCCGTTTGTTTTCAAAGTGGGGCCAGTCCATCTTTTGTTATTGCGAGATATTTGAAGGCTTGCGTTTCAATAAATTTAAAAATATTGGTAAGTATTAATAGATATATTTTTTGTTTTTGTGGTACCAGATAATGTAGGTTTATAATCCAATAGTGACTAAAAAAATAAGAATTTTATTATAACTAAATGAATTTGCCTCGCTTTCAAAATGAAAGAATGATTGCAATCATTCATTTAATTGGGAAAGAATATTTCAGTTGCTTCAGCCTTTTTTTAAGAATAAAAACAAACTACTATTCAAATTTTTATAAATATTTATTCATTTGAAAAAAAGGGAAACAAAACCAAGAATATTCTAGTAGGAAATATAACAGCAAACAATTCAGTTTTATTAAGAATTTCAATGATATTTTATATTTCAATTTATACGTAGGTATAATCCATTTGAATTTTATTCAAGATTTAACATTTTTAAAAATTCTTGATGAACGGCAGGTATATATGGTAATAAATCTAGCATATCCTTGTATTTTTCAGATATAATAAACCTCCTTTTATTCTTACATAAAAAATAATTTTATATTTCTGAAATGACTTGGAATAATTTGCCTTCCTCGTTGTGTTGACAAATCGATCATTTTAAATTCAAAATCTCGCTCTATTGAAGTTTTGTTGAACATTTTGTATGGTGCATCCCTTGTAAAATCTGATACAGCATAAATCCATTCACGGTTTCTCCTTCGGTATTTTTCTTTCTTTTTGAAACCACTTTTCCCAGAGGTTGGGTTGAAAATGAATTTCCATCTTTCATTTCCTGTACTAAAAATTATGTTTTCGACAATTTCGTATTGCTTTATAGTAATCCTGGGGAATATGCTAGGAACTGGTTTCTGGATTACTGGATAGTTCCACTCCAAATTCCTGATCGTTCGGTAGAAATGAATGTACTGATAATAAAAATGTGTGATCAATGATGTTTATTTCGTTGTCACTGGACTGAATAATCGGTGATGGAAGTAAACATTATTATCGACACACAAAATTAAGATATACTTTTTATTATTTATAAAATACTGTACAACCACCGATTTTCAATATGAAAAATAGATAAATAGAAACACCCTAGATTTCAGACATGATGTCAAACGGCCACATTTCCTTCACCTTAGAGCAACTGGAGCTACATTTTGCCGTAATATATTCGGTCAAATATATTACGGCAATCTCAGATGGACTTGCACCACTTTCAAAATAAACAGATTTTCAATACTGTTAAGAGCTAAAACTTCCATCTCCAAAATACTAGAATCTAAATATTTTTTTGCTATAAATGTTTTACTCATAAAAGATCATAACAAGTTTTATCTATTGCTGCCATTTTCTCCATTTTTTTCATAAATGGACTTGCCCCACTTTTGAAATGAACGGCTCAATTATGTGCGGCGACAAACAAAAAACGGCATCTTTTCCAATGAGAGTCATCTTATTAGCAGATTATGCTAGATATTTGCTCTTGTGCAACTGCATCGAATGAGACGGATTCGAAAAATTTGATCCAGCAGATGCTGCTTATAAAAATAGAAGGACCATTTTGATTTACTCCCAACAAATATTATGTGAGAAATCAAAGGAGGAAAATCTATTCTTCATCTTACTTTTCCTCAAAAAAAAAAAAAAAAAAAAAAACTTTGCTTTTTTAAGTTTTAAACTTATTTTTCTTTTTGGTGGCCATCGACAAGCGCACCGTTCGTTTCCCGACCACTCGTCCGCTGAAGCTGAGAAACGAGTTTTACATGGATTCAAAACGAGCCTCGTGCACGCGCAGTGAGCGCTCGCCTTTTTCCATCATTGTTTTCCTCACCAAAAAAGTCAGCGGGCAGGTGGCGATTTTGTGAATGGATTAATGAATATATGTCTGACTATTCATTTACTTTTTTTAACCATTGGGTTAACAAGTTTTTTTAATCACGAGATTTTATTTGTGTATATAAATAAAAATGTCATTTCTTTAACAGGACCCACTTCTGTATAAATCTCCTTCAGATTCATCTTTCATATATTACAAAGTATTAGAACGGGTTCATTCAAGATTTTGTAACATTTTTATCAATGGGATAATGTTCTTATTCATTGAAAACAATGCTTCCATTGTAATGATTGTGTTATTATGATATATTGATTTATTTTATTTACTTATCTTTGAGTGCCCATTCAAAACGTTCGTTTAAAATGTGCAGTGTTTTTTAAAAAAGATTTGTAACTCATGGAGAAAAAAATAAACTTTGGATTTAATTGTTCATCTCAACAGCACCCTGAGGCTGAGGTGTGTATTCATTGACAGGTTTCTCCCAAAGTAGGCATCGATAAAAGCTCTCATCACCTAAAATAATGTATTCAAAGCTTCATTTCAAACCTTCGTCATATTTTACTCAATGTGATTCAATAAAATGAAAATATACAAGATTATTACACTGAACGCGCTCACGGGTTTATCAGTTGTTATTATTTTGTTTTTATTGCGTTTACTTTCCATTTTGATAGTGCAGGTAGGCAGTTTTGGAATACATTTCCCTATTTTGAATGATCATCAGATGATGAGAAAAACACCTGAACAGGCACGTCCTCTCCAGATTTCCGCAACGTATAAGTGATACGTTGTTTGATCATCCATCTCAGATTTTACCTGCACAAAGTTCATATTTACATCGGATATTTTGTGCGATTGATTTCCGAACCATAAGAAAGCTTCCTTGCAATGAACAATTAGATATTTTTTCTACATTTGAAATTTAAAAATTCTTTTCCTTCATTAAATGAGGTTATTAATGAAACCCCAGATACATTTAGGCAGATGATGCCGGTTTGTTTTAAAAATGGCGTTTCATGAGTGTTTATTTAAATAAAACTTATCTTATGAAAAAAAGGGATAATACTAAAATGTTTTTTTCTTGTATACGAAGTATAGAGAAAGTGTGGTCATCGTCAAAATCAACCATGGTTGATTTTTACGATGGTAAAATCTAAATCGAGATTTCAACCATCTCCACGCATTCCCGAAAAAAAAAAACCATTTTTGGAAAATATCTATCAATCTGTGACAAAGATCATTAAAGATTTGACACCGGGTCTTTACATCAAATTCATAGATTCCTGTCATGTTTTGAGCAAAATTCATTCAGAGGAAGTGTGTGTGTCTGTCCGGCTGTTCGAATATAAGTTAAAACGATAACTACAAAATGAAGAGAGCTAGACGAATGTCATTCGGCACATGGAATGAGCATCTATAGTGTAGATACATATTGAATTTTAACTGAACCAAGATTGACCGTCTGTCAGTCTGTACTTTCAGAAGCACGTAAATGCGATAAATCAGAAACGCAATGTGTGTATATATATATATATTCTTGTAGGTGCATTTCCTCCAAGATTTTGAAAAGCCATATGCCAGATTTTTCATGGCTATATTTATGACGGTTTTGACTTTTTATGTTCGCAGAAAGATGAACACATTTGTAGAAAAAATTCGAAAATTTTTATTTAAAGACTCGTTCAAGTCTGAAACATGTAAATCCATCTGAATCGCGAAATTGAAATGTTCGATGATTAGAAGGTTTTCTTTTTTCCATATTTCATGTAAGGGAAAGAAGAAAGACAAAGAGTGAGAAAGATGAAAATGATCTCATCAACAAAATGGATTGAAGGGTGATCAAAGGGTGCAGAAATTGCGTTTATGGTGTACTTTTTCTACACAAGAATTTAACATATATTTGATTTTATTGGTTGAATAGATGAAATACTGAGGTGATTAAAATAAGATGTACACATGTTCGTTTATTAGACCGAACGTCCCATATGCGAGAGTTCAACCCGGAGGGGTGCGTGATGGCAGTTGCCAACTACCGATACTGTACCGCCCAGCACCCGCCCCCTTGCTGGACACCGTCATTTCCCCCATGCATTTTTCTTAAAAGAACAAATAAAAAAGAAATCACCGCAAGCAAATGAAGAGCGGCTGATCGATGAGGGAAGGACTCTCCAATCGAAGGTCTTCGCTCGCGCATGACGTCATTAGGGCCCGCACTCCCTCCCCCCACCCTGAATGCTGGCGATCAAGCCTTTCGCAGCAGACGGTACACAGAGGACCACAACACCGCAGACGATATTTCATCCACTTCTTTTCTGCTCCGCACCCTCTGCAACAGCTGCAGAAAGTGAGACGTGCAAGTATCCTTATGCAAATATCCGTGATCGCGCCATGGCTGGTCGCTGTGGTCAGTGTGTTGACCGCTGTGGAGTTTGCCTCCGGAGAAGAGGTCTTCACCAATGCCTTCTTGGTGGAGTTGAAAGAGCCGAAAGGAAACGAGGTCGCCAATGAAGTCGCCAAAAGGAATGGATTTACGAATATAGGACCCGTGAGTACACGTTTTGCATGTTGGCTTTTGGCGACTCTGTAGCATGTATTTCATCGGACTGTCTTTACTGTAGTTGCAATGTATCAACCGTACATTGAGGTGGAATAAGTGATAAAATACTTTTTCAACGAGGCCGAAGTCATTCGAATGTTGATGTAAATGTGTCACCAAATGTCAGCTAGTATACAGCTTGATTGCATCAAAATATCACATCATCAATCGATTTATTAACCAATAAGTTTTTTTATTTAATTCATGACATTTCCAATAATAGGAATTTAAAAACTTGAAAAAATTTAATTATCTCAAATTTCGCGACAATATGTTAGACATTTCGATTAAAAGCCTCGCTTTATCTTTCATTTTATTCGCCTGTAAGGTACTTGAGTTCATTCTTTACATTTTTAAAAATTAAAATTTAATTTTGAAAAATTTAAATAATCGGAATTGAGTCACAATATGTTTGATAATGCCACTCGGGATATGATTTGAAAGCTTCAAATCCTAAAATCTTGTCTAATCGAACATCTAGTGTCTCGAATCCTAAAATTATAATGGACTTTATTCTCTAGTAAGAATTTGTTAAAATGGTAAAATATTTTAGCAATTTTAAAGGTTGGATTTAAATGACAATAATGTTTTGCTATTTTTTCCAAGCCTTTTTTTTGACAATATTTTCTGTTAAAGTTTCACTGAGCTTATTATTAAAATTTTAATTAATTAGAATTTACAGTTTAAGAAAATATAGATAATTTCAATGATTAACAATTTCTTTATTATTCTATAAAATATGTGTTCGCATATTGTGAATCTCACAACGTTATTCCGGAATTCTTTTACAGTTGAAATTTTAAAATCTAGAAAAAATTATAATTTCGAATAAAAAATGCAGTGAACTCCTATTATCACGCAGTCTATTCACTTAGAATTATATTTGAATCAATTCTTAATATATCATGAAATTTTGTTGATTGAAATGAAATGATATTATTACTCTTGACTCTTAAACAATTTTTGAAAATATTTTTGTTACGAAAATAATTTACCGTCGAATAAGTCTACATTAATTCGAAAATTACTTTCTAATGCAGTGGAAACTGTCACTATGATATACTTTATTCAGTGCTAATGTATTTGCATGAACTCTGCTCTTATTAATATAATCTTTACTTAGAAATTTCAATAATTGCAACTGAATGACAGGGAGTCTGTATTTTATTACACGATATTTATATCATTGTCTCATAAATTCCACTACACGAGTATTAACATCGAAATATCGCGAAATATGGATTTAAATGACAGATCAAATGTTGGAGAAGAGAATGTTATCCTCTTTATTATGAGTTTGAGTTAAATCTTGAAATAACATGAAATTTAGATGATTGCATTTGAAGAATAATAGTTTCAATTAGAACAGAATGATAATTTTTAAAAAAAATCCTTAAGCAAAAGGATTCGATTTATGGGAACCGGGTGCACATATTTTACATTTTGTCTCTGATCGTTAATCGCCTTCGAATCATTTTATTTCTCCACCAATTTGCATTGCACACGGAGTGGGAATTGCGTGACTCTAGGCAATGTCTGAGCAATAAGCAGAGAGTCTGAAATGGCTCGAATGTCGTTATCGATGTTCCACTAAATGCTGATTAAATTAATGAGTGAGAAATGTATCGGAAACGGATGCCCCTCATTCGCCAGTAAGGAATTTGAGTTAATCATTGAAATGTTGAGCAGTTTAGATCAACGGAATGAAATCGCATTATTTTCGATCATTGGATAATCTTTTAAAGAAATTTGCTGTCGAGTTGTCATAATTGCTGATCAAATATTAGTTCAGATATAGCAAAACTTCACATCGTCCTGAATTTTATTTACAAATACACTTCACTTGATCTTAAAATAAAGCCTTATCGAAATGAATCTTGTCATTATTGAAAAAATAGATAATAGCCCCTCACTTATTTGCAGTTTCTAAATATTTTACTTTACAATATTTATATTACTTTTCCTGAAAACGATATTCCTCGAATATCGTTTCGATGTATTGTCGAATATCGATTTCAGAATCAGCTCGAATGTGAGGCGAGTTCGAATCAGCACACATTATATCAACGAATAAAGTACGTAAGTTGTTCCTTGAAATGTTGAGAAATTTAGAGAGTTGGAATTGAATGACAATTTTTTAACGCTTCGAGAACTTTTTCAATATTTTATTGCAAAGCAATTATGTTATTGTCTGAAGCATAATATTGCTAAATATTCAGTGAAGGAAATGACACGAAAAATCGATTGAAAAGCCATTAGAAAGTATGAACACCTCGCATACTCATATTTTGTTCACAAACCAAGGAATGAAGTTGATTCATAAAATTGAAACCTCATTCCTAACTGATAATTAATGAAAAAATTATATAATTGAATTGAATGGCAGATCATCGAATGTTGTGAAAATTCGTATCTCCACGCATTTTATTCGTTACGTTGATTTTAGAAATTTTCAATTTTCAATTTTGAAACATTTAACTATTTGGAACTGTTTGGCATTCTATCGCAATCTCGCCTCCTTATTCCCTCTATTAGCCATTTGAGCTACCTGAAAATAAATCTTTGACCATCTGAATTTTTTTTCAATGAATTACTACAAAATCTTTATTATTATCTGAGTTGAGAGAATCTTCAAATTATATGCGGTGAGTGACTTGATATTTTTAATTATACATTCTCTTTGTGTATATATAGATAGAATATTTTCCTCTAATTGTAGCTAAACAGCTCATTTCTGATTATTTTTTTTTGCGTTAGAACGATACTTACAGTTAAAAAAAGTTCTTAACGATATTGTGTATTTGAGTCATTAAAAAAAATCTAAATTTTTATACGATCTGAAATTGACTCATAATCATATCTAGAGTTATATATTCGACAGCATTTTTGCGACCGGAATGGATCGAGAAAAGAAGTTTCGAATATTAGGATTCATTTCTCGTTAATGACAATTTACGAGACTTTGTATTGAAAAATTCATGCCTGAATCCATTTTGACTTTTTTTTTCAAAAATCGTTAAAAATCTCTATTTCCTGGCGTTTATTTGGCCAATTTTGGTCTAGGTTGATAAAATTGATTATACGGGTGATGATTATTAAACACCCTTACATGTAACTGTAAAGGCTACGAAACGGCTAAATGATGTGAACATGCCAACTTAATCAAAGATCACTCCACCCCACCCCATACACAGAGACACAAACTTGCTTACTATACTCTTTGAAAAATACAGATGTAAATTAAAACGTTGCATAGCTGTGTTGATGCCAGAGGTTAGGCGGTAACAAAACAAAGATTCAAAGAGAAATAATAAAATGAAAATAAACTAATATAACGACACAAAAATAACCGAAAATGTTACACTGAAAATAGAATAATGAATTGAAAGTAAAAAAGAGGACATCCTTTTAAACATTCCAACTGTAGAGAGAAATAATGAGAGTGAGATGCTAGAAAACTGAATGAATAAATTCTGATGACAGGATGGCTATTCTAATGCTGACCTAAAAGTTCATTTTTAATCCGTTACAGATAGGTATAATTCCATATGGAGAAATTAGTTAAGCGATTCAAAAAATAATACATAATCTTGCGATGCATATACAGAATATAAATTATTCGTTTAATTGTTTTTTTTTATAAAATAATAAGAAAAGTGGTAAAGAACTTAACGGGTGTGTTTTCAAGTTATATATATATATATATGGGATATTAATTACCTATTTTTCTTTTCCCACCTGGTGAATCCAATAGAATAATACTTTTTAATGTTATATATGTTTGAAGTTATCATTATAGCAATAAAGTGCTTTTTTGTAAGTAAGAGCATCAATAACTAATGACTATTTTTTCAAGAGTTTATTACTTTTATTCATTTTTTCATGGTAATTCCTAATAAATTTCTTTTCACAATATTCTCGAAAAGAAGATCGCATAAAGGCCACAAAATATTTAAACCCGCCACCGTCGAGAATTTAGTCCTCAAGAAGCAACAATAAGCGATATGCTGTAGCTCTAGTTCTCTACTGTCGAACAGCATGTTGAACGACCTTTGCCTCATGTGTATTTTGTGCACCGATTTACTATTTATAAATGTAATTATGTTAATATTTAAACTGTAGTGCTTTCAAAACTAGCTTTCATACAGATTGCGGGCTTATCTATTAGATTCAGGTTCTAACGGAGAGTTAAAGATAAAAAAATGTCTGCCTTTCAGAAGTAGGCATTCAATGGCCAGAAAATAATTTTGCATTTTAGTTTCAAAAATTAAGTTCGCACTTGGTTTGACAATTGGATAGAGATATCATATGATGACACCTTTTAACCGTTTCGTCTAAAAAACCAACATACTGTATGCAAATATATTTATAGTTTTTCTCATGCCGGATGATGATGAGTCCAGACCTCTAAGAATCCGACAATTTGGATATTTTTGGATTTAAACTTGTCTGTTGATGAAAGAGAGTAATAACTCGCACAAAATTAGATTATTGAAATTTTGTGTGCCTAGATGATCCCTAAATGGTAGACTCCGTGCATTCTCTGCCCTTTTATCCGTGCACATGTCAGCAGATGAATTCCATTTCTTTCCGTTTTCTATGAGGATTGCAGGTGTACGGACTAAATCCGTGATTGTGTAATTTATGTATTCGCGTGCATGTGGGCCTGATAACTGAGAATTGCTGGAAGTTAGAAAAATAGAATTCAGTTTGTGACCTTGCCGTCAATATCATTGATTTGAATATTCAGATTCAACTGGTGGAAAGGACACTTTGTTTTATATTGTCGTCACTAACCTGTAAAGCTCAAAATGAGCCATACTGACGACCCACAAGATGAAAAAGCCGCTGAGATAAGATTCCAGCTGCTTGCTTTTGTAATCTGGATCCCATAGGAGCAGCTGATAATAGGGGAGGAAAAGATATGCAGCGATTAAACTGTTTCACCCATGGGAATATCTTATAATGGAAGCTTTCAAACGTGGAGCAGGGAAACTCAAAAACTCGAAAGGATTCATCTCACCTTGTGCGAATTAGTTCTGTCAGACTCCAGATTTATCCCATGTCACTATATATCGAAATCCGGTGTTTAAAAAATGAAGGGGACGTCTCGGGGTTGCTATAGATTAAACGACAGAGAGGAAAGAACTAGACGGTCTGAGTATTTGAAATGAATCACATGACGATTGATAACGATGGCTCACTTTGCATTTCATTGTTTTCTTTTATGTGACGAATACAAGAAAAAAATCGTAATAGTTTTAAAAAAATCAATTTCAAGATATCGATGTCGACATGTTTCAGATCTCTCCGAGTCACAAAAACATGTTTTTGTTTTCTCATATACGACATATCGGGAAAGTATTGGAATCTTCAAAAAATTCGAAAAACACATTTTAAAAAAATGTCTTCCTGTCTATGACAAAGATAACTCAAAAACGCTTTGGAGTAGGTGGATGAAATTTGGTATGTGATTTTTTTATTACAAATGTAGTTTCGTGTCAAACCTTTGTTTCACTCTGTTGTGAAAAGCGCGTTCTGAGACACAAATTCGGTTTTCGAATGTTATTAACCACATGTCAGAAAATAATCACCAAAAAAATGAACTCTCCAAGGATGCTAAATTTATGTCAAATGTTAGCATTTCCCAACTCTTTTACGCCAACGGCCTGCAAGGTAACATCTTTATTAGTGTGCGAGGAAGCTCTGAGATCCGCGTCCCCGTTGGCTGGACTTGCGTCTGTTTGCTTATATTTATTGTTATATTGTCTGTTTGTTGCAGCTCAAAAACGCAGCGGGGGAATCCTTTCACTAAAATGATATATTCCCGTCAGATTTCAGCCCTGATTTATTTACTTAAAATCTGTGTTTGTTTCTATGTTTTATACTGTGAATATGGTAATATAGAAGGGTAAAGAGCTAGGTCGAACGAATTATAAGAAGCCATTTAATCTACAGATTAATAAATGGTTGGCACAATATCCCTGAATGTGCTTATTCTATGATCGTATGCATATGAAGGCTGCTGTTCAAAACGGCAGCTTTTTAGTCATGTGAACGTAATCTGATATACATTGAGTTGTATTGCATTTTATAGCGAACTCATTGTACTTTAGTATACAAAATGTTCTTCATACGGTACAAGAAAGTCAAGAGCGAAACAATGATTTTTCTAGTAACAAAATTAAATATACGGTGACAATTTGGTTATAATATATATCTTAATTGAATTTAAGAATTTAAATTTAATTAATTTCCTGCTTATTATCCTAAATTAGCTCATATTACTATATTCTAAAATTCAATCTTGATCCCAATCCCATATTTTTATTTCCTAATTTCTAAAAAATCGACAACCCGTGCATTTCTCATGCTGAGAGCGAAGAGATAAAAATCCCTAACGGCTACACACTCCTTTTAACGGTACCTAAGATTTCCTTTCTAAATCGACATGTGTAAAAAAAAATCTTTATCAGTAATGCATTAGTAATATCAGGAAGAATTTCTGCCACACTTTGCTGCTGTTTTCTGGTTCCGCCTTTGCTCCTGTTTACCAATCATGCCCTGCGCAGAAAAATAACTTGAGGTGAAATCCCAAAAATGTCTTCTTTTCGGCCACGCATTTGTCACGATTTACACACTGACAGAAGCGCGCACGCGAACGAAGAATGAGACGATTCATATAAAGCCAATCAGATGAGATGAAGTTTGTTTTTGCATCGTACGGCGAGTATAGCTGGCAGAATTTATATTTTTAAAGAATTAATGTTAATTATACGTTTTCATTTTTAATTTATTATTGTTTATAGGTTTATTTTATTTATTGTAGCCATATTTAATGGAGCATTGGGTAAATTTTTAAAATGAATGATTGTAGATCAAGTTTCTGTGAAACTAAGTTACGGTTATTTCAATTATGTAAGAAAAGATTAGATACTTTTTAATTAACGTTTGAATATTTTCGATGTTTAAATATTAACTTCTTACTCAAACAGAATACCTAAGCATTTATTAAAAACTAAAAAATGCATTTTAATAAATATTAAAATTTTAAATATATTATAATTTTAATATAATATATTTATATATAAACGTGAAATATATTTATATATCTTAATTAAAATACATTCATATATTTCTTGAAAGTTGTAATATATCAAGTAATTAAAATTTTAATTATTTCTTTTGCCATCTGAAATTTCGATTAAAATTATTTATAAACTATATTGTTCTCATAAAAATGTGTGTTTTTTTTCATTTTTATTTATTATGTTTTATTCGAGCGATGAAGCGCGCTTTAAACATAAACTAAGTTTAACATCAGATATTATTTACATTTGAGGCAAAAATATTCCTTTTAATTTATTTAAATCGACTCTTGGAGAGTTTCAATTAAAAAAAATTTTTACAAATTTTCTTCTATTATCGAATTAAATATATTTTTCATTTTAATTCTTTTGTACTTTTTTAATTTGGTATGTATTGCTTCTCAAATTCCCCACCAAGCGTTATCATTCACTTAGAAACCAAACTTAATTTAATGAATCGATTAATTAATGAAAATGTGGTAAAAACATTTAATTTTTTAATAATATAAAATTTCAATCCTAAAATGTTAAAGCAGGCGTGAGTATAAAATCGATAGCAAAATTCCATCTTCTCAAAGATGAAATTTCTGCATAAAATTCGTTTAATTTCAAGCATTCTGCTATCATTATTGTTTTCGTTTGATTTCCCCCGCCTGTTTCTTCAATGATTAGTCATTAAATTGAGAACACACCCATTATCGTACGAGGCGTCAATTTAATTATGTTTTAAAAGAAGAGATGAATTTGTGTTTTCGAACGATTAAGAATGCTGTTTCTTCAGAGAATGGGAAAATTTCTTTTGATTCGGAGCGAAGGCTGGCCGGAGGAAAGATTAAAAGGTAAATAAAAAGACGCCGGGCGAAATCTCATTACGCGTTGTGACTGGAGGGTAAACAGGATCAGAAGTGAGGAAAAAAGTCCACGATCAAGCGGCGCTTCTTCTTCATCTAGAGAAGGGTGGAACTAATCTATTTATATTTTTTTTTTTTTACTCTAAAACGTGAGAACTCTCTGTAAAGCGAGATACAATTCCAAGCAAACCAGTATCCTTTATATTACGTATATCTAATAAATGAATTTTCCTTTCTGAAATAAACTCCTGTTTCTATTGCTTCATATTAAAATGTTCCACGTGTTCAGCATTGCTCTCTTGGAATTTTCTCTCAGTATGCATTCATCATAAATTAAATGAGAACAAAATGATTCTCTTTTTAAATTGTTGGTCTTTAGTTTCATCTGCCGATTATTTATTATTGTTTCCATTGTGACATTTATAGGTATTCGATATGACTTAATTTGAAAAACAAAAATATGCATTCGAAATTACCATTTAATAAAATATAGTTAATATGAATTTTAATATATAGAGACGAATTTTAATATATATACCTTCCTTAATCAACAATTACTCAATTACTGAATTCAGCACTGTACCCCAGAATTTTAATGTCACCAGAGTAAAGAACTATATTATACCTTTGTTCCTAACCGACATAATGCCAATCATTTCTGTAACCGTCGTTTTTTTTGTTTATTAAGGGAGGGAGTCATTGTTTGGATCCATTAAAATGTTAGCAAGATTCTATTTCTTGCCGCGATTCTAAGTGCACAGAGAAGATTCATAACAATATCAAATTCTAAATAAAATCTATTTACTAGATCCTGTGTCCTTTCATATTCCTGTGAATGCGATACCTCAAAAACGCAACAACTGACAGGTGTTAAATTTGACACGCGATCTTCTGTCCAAATTTGCAAGTTTCTAACACATTTTAGATAAAATCTAATGGTGGAAATTTTGCCGTCCACGCAATATTTCAAAAACTCGTGTAGCTCAATGAATGAAATTAGATTCATCGTCAGAATTATAATTATTAATTTATATTAATAATAATAATAATAATGTAAAATTATATTAAATATAATTAATATAATATATATTTATATTAAAATTTAAATCCCATTGGCCAACTCTATTCTTTTCCCTTTCTAAAGGAAAAATTCAACTCATTGTGTGGCAGTATTTCAAAGAGAGGCTCGTTTCTTCGAGGTCACAGTTGAACAGCAGCATAAAAAGAAGAAATCGGAAGAGAGAAGGAGTTCGAAATGTCGTCTCTATTGGGCTTGATTTGTTTAGTTTTTAATTTTATTTTTGTTACCCCTTTTTCATAACTATGCATCAGATATAGCATAAAATGCAAACCATTTTCAAAAATGAAAGATTTCAGAGAAAAGTGGAGAAGAAGAAACCCCATTGAAATATAATTGGAATAACTAAAAAACTTATTTTTTTAACTTTAAAGTTGCCTAAAAATGATTTCTGTGTCTTAATATGTTCTGAAATTACTGTGAGAAAACGTTATATTTTGAATTATTTTAATTAAAAATCTATATATAATTCTGAGAACTCTTTTCTGGTGAAAAGTTATCACTAACATATCACATTTGGTAGATCTGGCCAGTGAAACATTTTGGGAGTTTTCTTCGTGACGCGCGTGTTGGTATGCTAATCTTGAAACTTTAAAGGGTTGAAAAATTCTACAGATGTAATATGGAATCTCGGAAGACTGGCAAAAAATGATTTGCTCAATACTATTAAGAGATATTATACGTTCTGGAACAGTACTGAAAGTAACCGTTTCTTTTATTTAAACTGCACTAAAATGTCAATTCACCCCCACATGGAATGAAAAAAAAAAAATGTAAAAAACGGCAAAAGAAAAAAAAAGTCTGCAAAGCAATGAAAAGACGTCATTTCCAGTTTTTAATGACCTCATTAAGGTCGTCCCAACCGTCTGCTCTTTCTCGCGTTCGACTCCAGGCGCTAATGATGCCGCACAAGAGAGCTGCGGGTTGTCTGAGACACCTGTTATTGAGGGGAGGGATTTTATCCATCTCTATAGCTCCGAATACTTGTCTATGCGGGTGACAGCGAAAAGGTCGAGGTTTTGCGGGATGATTACCCACTTGCAGGCGTCATTTCCATATTTGCCTTGAAGATGGAATTTGGTGATCGATCCTTTCCTTCTACGGTGAGGTTTTGTTTCATTTCATACATGCGTATGTTCTGATATTTCCATATCCGTTCATCAATTAAGTGGATTAAACTTTTATTTCATGCAAGGGATGTTATCCGTTAGAGAGTTTAAAAAAATATTATATCGAAATTCCATTAAACTACTGCATTTAAAAAGTACGTGACTTATTTTATTTTGGATGCTGATAAAGTCCATGTACTGAATGCTTCCTGTGACGTCAACACTCTGTGCAACTATGCATTTCTGCTGTCGTTCATGCAAAAATGCAAATCCTGGTGATTAGGATTCGTTTTCTGTTTCCTCCAGTCATTGCACTGCTTCGGAATATTACGAATCGTTATCTCTTCTACAAATGCTTCATCAACATGAAACTGTCATCTCAGACAATATCTAATGAATGAAGCCTCTTATGGGAAAACCGTAATGTGATGATTTTATGGCAAGTAATTTGATATCAGTAGGGATTTGTGATCCGCAGTCGGGATGGAGCCCTTACTGCTTGGTTTTCCATGGAATTTTATTTATTTTCGAACTAAAATGGACTTCTAACGAGTTCGAAACATAAGATGCATATTCCATTTTCTTTTAATGTTTGGCCGAAAACTTTATTATCCTTTTCATTTAATTTCTTCAAAAATTGAGACGGAACATTTCAATGATATTTAAATCTTTTCACTATCATTAAAGGGAAAATCATTAAGATGTGTATTTTTTCCTCTTAATGCTTAAAATATTGATTTTCCTGAACAATGCATGATCAGACTGAATGCGATTGCGAGGTCCACAACGTATACTTTGTACGCATTAGAAATCATTGACAAGTCACTTTTTTTTCGTGAATGAGCAGAAAACGGCACAATTCATTGAAAAATATCATGGAACTTTCTAACATATTGCTAATAATGAATAACAAATGAAGGTATCTGAAGAGAAACAAAGCTAAAAATAATTCGACTTCTTGATTCAGCTTTGTTAAGTTTATTACACGCTTTCATTATTTGGCATTCTGGAATCGATGTTTCATTCACTCGTCCAAGTGGATTTTTTTTTGTCTAATCATTAACAACATAATATTTTGGGAGCTTTTTTGCCAATGAATCGATTCATTAAATTAAATTAAATTTTAATTTCGTATGGTAGATACTCACTTGCAGAACTATGTAATACAAAACATACTCTTTTGTGTCAGCACGAATTAGTTTAGTTATATTAACTTTCCACTTTAAAGCAATACTAGGGCATTTAAGGACGGACCTCGTAATGTTGAACCGTGGTCAGATGACGAACACGACATCTGAGCTGGCACCCGCCATCCAAACTTCCATACCATACCAGCAGGAGAACGTTTGGCCCCGACAGATTTAATGTGCACCGAACCGCCTTCCATGACGACTTTTGGGTGGAATCGGGTCTCAAACCCGAGACCCTCCGGCTCCGCACCCTAGACCTTACCACTAGCCTTCGAGAGTCACGGCGGCTCTTCTATGAGGGCTGCAACAGGAGGATTTTAAAGGACTTTTGTTTCACTCTGTGAATCATTGCTTTGTTCTTACTTTCCCAGTCTGAGATTTCAATGATCAACAAAAATGGAAAAAGTAATAATAAGAATATAAAGAAGACAGAAAATGAATTGACCAATAAGAGGGTCGGTGGTATTGACGAATTTTCCTTCAAAACCCATTACGCACACAAATGAATGATTGATTTGAAGGCCGAGAGCAACCCTTTCTCCCTTTGAATTTAGACGTATCGGCGTTGCAGTTTGGCCAGGACCACGGCCGAAGTATGGGGAACTGATAATTTTATTTATTTCCACTCAAATTTACATTAGTTCTCCAGGTGTTTTTTTTTGTCTTGCTTTTTCTGCTTTATCTAATTGGCTGTTTACGAGTCCGCTCCTCGTTGTATGGATAGAAACATACTTGGTTTATTAAATATTCTATTTCTTTTAAGAAAAGGTATGTAGATCATTTTCTAAATTATTATTCAGATGAAAATGTTTGTGGGATCATTTACTATCAGTTATTTTAAGTGAAAAGCGACGAACATCGTAGACCTTGCCCTGAGCGAAAAATTGAATATAAGAAATACAGGTGGTTCTGTGCCTAGTTTGAATGATGTTCAAAAGTCTTTAAGCTGGAAAACTGAAATTGATTACATGGTTAAAATGTGAAAAATACATTATTTTTCTCCCATAATTAATTTAAGATGATATATGGAAGGTTGATGGTATGGATAATTTATGTCATCTTCCTCATAAAAATATCCTGACACTCGCGAGGATTCTAAAAAGCAATTAAGAATTGTTATAAATACAATTTATTTGATAAAGTAACAAATTTCATATCTAGCTTCAAAATCTAATGATTTAGGGCACTTATAGATAAAATAGCTAGATAATAATAATATCTCTTCTCAGACCAACAAGCATCCTGCCATCATCTGAATGTAAGCAGCTCGATCGATGCCAGAATAGATAATTGAGAACAGGAGAATACCAGATTATAAAGCGCAGACTGAATCTATTAAAAATGACTTCTAAGGTCAGCAATATGATATTGCCACTGTAGAAAATCAGTTGAATAATTTATTTCTTGCAGCCGAAACGAGATTAGAAGGGGCAGGGCTTTGCAAAACTATTCACCTACCGATCGAACCATTTCCGTTGCATCTTCATGGATATGTCTTGAATTATTCATAGCAAGACATTCCCCGAGGGATCCATATGACAAGCATTGGATCTAGATTGACAGAGTGCGCGATTTTTGATGGACGGGTGAGCTCTTCAATTTCAGATGCCTCTGATGATCGTTCGGCTTCTCAGTTGGGGAGCACTTTATACTGGCGAGAGTGTTCTCCCTTCGACTCTATCATATTATTGCAAAATAACGATCCGTCTGTTCACTTCTCAGTTTAAAATATTTCATCTCGCGGTTGTTGTTGATTGTCATAGACAAGTCGGCTGACGAAGTAAACGATTTTAAGCCGAGTTTTAGCGCCTCTTATTTCAGTAGATCCATTTAGGGACAGGAGTGCGTCTTAGCTACTCATGCGTCACAGCCCTTTTCACGGGGTGGACTTCATTCATACATTTCATCCACAGATCGTAGTTTAGACCTGCATCGGAGAAAGACCATCTCTGCTCCAGTACCCCCAGTGATATTGTCTCGGTTTGGAGAGCCTTGTGGCTACGACGGATTTATGCGTGTACCAGCCGCCCTGTGAGTGGAGGGTCTTCGGTCGGTGGGCTCGCAGTCCAAGGGATGCGAATCCAACGCCCTACCAACCTGGCTGCCCTGGCTCCCGTGGATGTATATGGGAAGCAGTACAAAATCCACAAGTTTGAGAATTGTATACAGTCGAGCCACAATATTATAACCACTACGTAGGTTGACATAAACACATTTGTGTTCAATCACAGATAAGACTGACAAACCTGTTTGCTGGAAGGCATATAAAGGTGGTTTCAGAGTGCGTTTTCGTATAGCAATAATTGCCGCAAGTCAAGCGATTTAACATACAAAGAAAAAAGTACGATCATCGGGTATAGAGGACGTGACATCCGCATTTCTTAAGCCCCGTTCCACCAAACTGTGTCGCCTGGAGACAGGCACACTTTCCCCTCTTTCCTCTTTCCCGTGGTTTTTCAAGGTTCTTTGATGTCTGTTAAGTTTACCGACAATTTGCGGGAAACTCCGGACAGACTCCGCAGGCGAGGATTGCTTAAATCTAAGTTAGCGAAACATGGATTATCCCTGAAAGAAGATATTGTATCCATAACGACTGATGGAGCAACAGTTATGAAAAAAGTTGGAAAGTTGATTGGTGCAAATCAGCAATTGTGCTATACTCATGGAATTCAATTAGGAGTAATAGATGCATTATACCAAAAAAGTAAGGAACAGAAGAATACAAATACTGTGGATATAGAAACTTCGGATTCCAACTTTGAAGAGAGTAAGAGTGAGAGTGATATTGACAATGAAGATAATGACAACGTAGTTGTTGAAGAAGATATTGCTAAAGAGGATGAAATATTAACCCATCAAGAATTGCTTCCTATAATTTATAAAGTTTGAAAAATTGTTAAGATATTTAAATGTTTCCTTATAAAAAATGACATATTACAAAAATATATACTAACTGAAAATAAAACAGAATATATAATATTAGATTCTAAAACGCGTTGGAACAGTTTACTCCTAATGATGGAACGATTTTTGAAACTGACAAATCCAATCCAAGAAGCTATAATCGACTAAAACCTGTAAATTAATTTTTCAGATAGTGAATTCGGCTTAATATCCAGAACTGTATCAGTTCTACATCCAGTAAAACTGACTATTGAGGCATTATGTCAGAGAGATTCTAATTTATTAACAACTAATGCAACAATAAATTTCAAGTTGCAGTCACAGAAAGAACAGCACACATCACTATCTAAAGAACTATGTATTACATTGAAAAATCGCACAGAAGAAAGGCATACCGAAATAGAAAATGTCTTATGGTAATTACTTAATTATAATGATTTTAAAAATGAAAATGAAAAAGAAGAAAAGAAAATAATCAATTCAAATTTGATCAAGTTTACATTAAATTTTCTTAAAATTTTTTACCCACAAACCTATTCTCATTCAGAGAAATTCGGTTCAGTTGTCGATTATAATGATACTAATGTCGATAGTGAAAAGGAATTGTCTCTTGAATAAAAATTAGAATTAGCGATAAATAAAAAAATTTCAACGAACCAAAATACGATACAGAAATCAGCTATATCCAAAACCATCCGACGAGAAATCGATTTATTTGAATATGAGGGATTTAAAGGTAAATACTTGGAAAAAGTATATCGCGCATTGCTAACAGTACCACCAACTAGCGCAGATGCCGAAAGAGTGTTTTCGACAGCTGGTAATTTTTGAACAAAATTACGTTCCAGGCTCAATGACAATACAATTAATGCATTATGTTTTTTAAGATCACTTTTCAAAAATTTGTAGTAGTACCACATACTGAATAATGATATCTACACTTTTTTGTGATTTAATTAAATAAAATGTTCCTTTACTTTTTTGTGATTTTTTTTGTATACTGTTAGAATTTATAGGTTACAAATCATTTTTGAGATATTTACACTCTCTAATAAAACTGGCAAATAAAACAAAGACGCACCTGTGTTTTCTTTCTTTTTCTAAAATTTCTACTACCGGTATCAAAACCGGTATCCTGGTATTAAGATCTAAATAATACCAAATACCGGTATTGAAAGTTTGGTCCCTAAGTATGAATGAATGTCTATCAAAATTTAAGGCTTAAAAATATTTTGATGAGGAAGATGCATAAGAAAGAGAAGTTACATAAAATATTTAATAGAAACTTTTAACGCGTATTAAGATTGGTGAAGCAGTGGGTCGCCAAAATTGGCTAATCGATAAAAAATTCCTTAAATAATACTCAATTTAGCTTTTATTATGATTTCTTTTTTCTTTTCTCCTAGATATACATATAAAGTAACAATTGTCAAAAATTAATTTTCCCCCGCATCTTAATTTTTTCCTTCATTTTGAGGAAGCCCGGTGCAAAGAAGCAATGCAATTAGTAAATCTTCGATATTTATAAACAAGGCATCGTCTCAGTAAGTTCCTATGATTATTATTTTGATAAAACTCTTTAATCATTGAGAAACATTCCCATTGTTGAAACAACTTCAATGAAATCAATTTATTACGCATCTAATAAGAGAAGGCATAGAAATGGCGCAGCGCAAATTCAATAAGAGCAGTTTAATGAAAATCGAAGACGAATAATCGAATCTAACGTGCTCCTGCAGCCATCTTTTATTACTTCAGAACAAAAGGAATCCCGAAATAAATTTCAGATTCTTTTCTGTGACAGAAATTAGAAAATTACTTGCATTCCATGCGCTTTATCGAATTTATTTTAATCGAAGCGTTTTATTCTTCCGCTTAAAAGATTTAAATTTAAATCATTCCATTTGAAGAAAGAATACTTTCTGCTGTAAAATTTGGAAACTTTTATCATCTGCTTGAAAGAGTTCCCCTTTTTTTATAGTTTGAAACTTTAATTTTAAATCGGTAAAATGTTGTACTTTTACTTAAAAGTTTCGAAATAAAAGTATTTCATTTTAGACTGAAAAAAAATTCTAAATTCACTGCTCGGATTTGTGAATTATGTTCGAGCTCTAGTCAGAGCTGATTCAAAGGTTTCTTTTCTCTTGCTTTAAAAATTATAATTGAAATTAATAAAAAAATTATGAAATGATATTCTTCTCATTAGAAAATTCAAATTGTTCTATAGCGATAAAGAAAAAAATATCTGCCGATTTTTGTTGATAAAATTTGGTAAAATCGGTAGAATTTTATTTATTAAGATT
>JAPMOR010065296.1:124012-267439 GCA_026543865.1 Argiope aurantia
AGTGGTTAAAATTCGGTACACAGATTTTATATTTTTACGGTCGACATCGATTCAATTTTACCCAATCTCCATAATACACAACAATAAGTTGAACATCTGTCGATCCTGTATTTTCAGAAGCATGTAAACGGGTTGATTAAAAAAAAACACAATGGCTTAAATATATCTGATCTGGCATGTCATTTTGTGACTGTTATGCCAAATTCTAGTTTCAATCAGCTGGGCAAAAAAGAGCCTAAAAGATAGATTCGCCTTTATTAGAAAGCATGCGAGAAAGTTTGGGAAGACCACTGCCACTGGTTCATAGACAAAGAAAATAAGCTGCCAAAAAAATGCGACATGAAGATTTTGATTCAGACTTCGTCGAGTGGGAGGAACGCTATTTTAGAATGATGTGTTTCAACAGAGGAGCCCAATAATGCTAGGTGTCAGGAGAATGGAATTTCGTATTTACACCACAGATGTAAATTATTATACGATATTTTGGCGAAATCTATTTATGAGTAATCTAGCAATTTGTCAGATCATGTAATCAAGATAAATGAGGATTGGTTCGTGGTTTATATCAGCAAAAGTTTGGAAGGGAATGTGGAATAATATCGATTATTTGATAATTTGTTAGTGTTTCGAGATCAGGTAATCACGTAACTTCTAAACACAAAAAGCTAGCTGAATGAATTTTGCCGCAAAATTTTATCTCAGTCATTGTAGAAGTACTTCATATTTTGAACGGTATCTTTGCAATGAGTTTATTGTTTTCGTAGTCAATTTGGTCAGGGTATTTTACGGCTACAAAAGGATGTATCATATGCTAACTGATAACTCCCATATTTTTTTTCGAATTCTATAAATTTTTATACTATAAATCTATCATATATTTTCTCCTGATTCGCAAATGAATCAGAAAAAGATCTCAAATGTATATACATCAAGGATTCTCGAAATGTTTAAAAATTCGTATAACATGAGTAAAAATAAAAAATATATTGATCATTATTAAAGTGTTTTCCATTTCATTCGCAATTCTTATTAATAATACATTTTAAATATATATTATTGTATTGTACTGTTGAATGTAGCATTTACATTACAGTAAAAATTAAATGTACTAAGCAGGGTGTCCGAACTTATTGTGATCCCAAAGTTTTTAATCTTTAGATATGGGCATATAGCTTCAAAAGGAAAAATATTTTAAACATCACAAACAATTGTCTTTTGCTGGAGAATCATATCTCGTATTCATTCGATTCGGCAGCCCTCATTTCTACGCTCTACCGCTAATACCGATTTGCTTAACCGATTAACTGCGATTAATCGGCAAAATAGATCGGCAAAGATATCATGCTAGTTTATCGACTATGTTTACAAAAAACATGCGATTAAGCCTAAAGTTTGCCAATGACGCTTAGTGCCAAGAATAGATATATTTGTCAAAAAATTCATGATAACCTTCCTTTAAACCAATTAATAGAATTGAAATATTTAAATGCGCACCAGATAAGACAATATTAATTAAGAAAAGACGACGATATTTTCTTGCAATATGAATGAAAAATCGAATGATAAATTCGCATTTCCTATAATAAACATTTATTTTTTCCGAAATACCTCGCAATGGAAATGGAGACATTTCCCATAAGCTGAGAATGTTGTTTTGCTCGCATTCGTGCGGCAGCGAAAAGAGTCTCTGCCCCCGATTCCGGAAGAGATCGAAATCACCTTTCCGGAAAACAAATGAGGAGGGTTCCAGCACGGAAGGATACCATTTAAAATGCACTCGAGTCAGAGCCAATGAAAGCGATTTTGCTTTTTAGAAAGAATCGATTAATCAAAACGTTAAGGAGCAGAATTGCTCTCACGGTGAGAATACCCTCCTAGCGGAGTTTTGTGCTTAAAATATGGATTTTTTTTTCTCGACGATTAAATTCAAAATTGGATACACAACGGCACCACTGCTGACAAAACAACACACCGAATTTCATTTGTTTAAGTTTTTGCGCTTTTGTCTTATGGTGTTCACGGAAATATCTTTTATGATAGACGGCCAACCCTTTGGCGGAATGATACCAAAATTTACAGAAAACTTCCATTTTTATATCGGTTCGCGTACGGTACAGATCTCGTCTGATGGTACCGGAGGGTTTCAGGTTCAAGACCCATTCCGCCGTAGAATCGTCGCGTAAACGGGTCTGGTGCACTTACGTCGGGTCCAAACGTCCTGTGGTGCTGAAGTTTGGAGAGAGGCGTACTAGCTCAGGTTATTTGACCGCGGTTCAAAATGACTATGTCCGTCCCAAAATATTCCTAGTGTTAATTAAAAGCGGGGTGTTAATATAACTAAACTTAACTAATGCAATTTTAATGATGTATCCTTAACGTTCATTTATCGATCGACAGATTTGCATTTTTAAGAATTGCTCACATGTGTGGTCACATGGGCGAACAAACATATTGATTTCCTATAAAAGAATGACGTCCAACATTTGATAGTAGTCGGCCATTTTGTTGCAAAGACAGATTTCATAATTTCAGCGTTATTGTATTTGAATAATCTTGTTCGCTAAAAATCCTAATTGCAGAAATGTGTTTCTATAGCTAGATGAGATCTGAAATTCAGAGACTCATTCCAATTCCAGAGTTTAATTTTTTTAAAACTGTGAATTGAATTCGGAATTGGTTTTGTCAAAGGAAAAAAAGGAAATTGAACGAAAATTGTGCTCCTTTACCATTTTTTGTTGTTTAATTGCTTTTTACTTCTGTGGATACAGCTTGTAGTATCAGGCATGGCACTCAATATTGAAATTTGCCATTCGAGTTCTTTATTGTTCCAACCCCTTCTTCGCTCAAATGAATTCATGCTCTGAGAGGAAAATGGACGTTCTCTCTCCTTTTATAAGCAGCGAGGTGAAAATCGCCTTTCGCAGCATAAATGAGGATGACGTCAGCTGAAGACTGCAATTTGCGCACGTAATTTGAACCTTTCGTCATTCGCCCCAATTTTCGAGAATTAAGGAATGTGAATTGTTTGTTTTTTCAGCCAATGTAATTTTTCGTGCCCGAAAGCGAATCGAATTAATATTTTTAGCTAATTATTTCCCTAATACTCGTCATTAACCTGGGAGAGTCTTCTGTCCGGAAGGCTCTCGCATGCAGCTGAAATGGTACATTCAGCTTCCTTATGCAGTGAAGGGAAGGCAGTAAACATTTCAGATCTTTTACCGTTGACCGGGAATGCCCATTTCAGCACACAACGACAATTTTTATGCCAAGATCACATACTAAATTCCTTTTTTCCATTTTTGAGTCGTATTTTAATGCAGACAAATAAAAGAAGTCCCCAAACAATCAAGTGGCCTGGGAAGGTGGCTTGTGGAAGGATTTCTTGAATACGTCGATATACATTCGCAATTTTGTTTCCAATATCCCACATGAAGTTTCATTTATGGTAATAGTTGCAATTTCGATTTTCCTGTTATCGTGCGCTGGCACTGACAGAAAAACGGAGTGCTCTATTGGTTGATGAATAGATCCATAATTTATGCCTTGGTATTTAATTATTTCAAGGAAACTATATGCGCATGTTAAATTTTAAAGTATATTTATGTTAAATTATATATAAACGTAATGTATGTTAAATTTTAACGTTTAGCTATATTTCCTTGTCGTATAACCGTATTCACATGCACAAGAAAAGAAAAACAAAAAGTTTCGTTGTTCGACTTCAGCTTAGACTGCCGGCCTTTTATAGTTCCCGGAAGGTGGGCAGAGAAGGTTCTGCACCAATCAGGCGTACCTCAATTGCTAAGATTCTGGAAGTTTCCAGTAATACCTATTTTGTCTCCAAAGTCACCCAATTTGTCGCCAAGCCTGATTCGGCATCCGATCAGCATCCAACAGAGCTGGTCGTAAAACGGTCTTTCCAGGGATTGAACTCACCGTGCTCGGAAGTAGCATGACAGATTTGTAACATTATTCAATTATGGCAAGAAATTATATGCCAAATTCGAAATTATATCGCATTCACATGCACAGGGATAGATTTCATGCAGAAATCTTTCCTCCAGAATTTGCTAAAAGCCTGAAATTGGGATATTTAGTAAAGTTCTTGCATTGCTCATTCATTCACAGACAAACAGATCGACAGTGAGACATACTTATAAAAATATTTTTTGTAAAATCTGAAGCACGAAATGAATTAGCGATTACTAATGCCATACTTTCCTTTCAAGTACAGGGTTAACAAAGAAGAAATTATTTTCTTCAAGGGCTCTAGAATTTGTAATATTGGTTAGTCTAAATGAGATGAAATTTGTACTGTTTGAAACTATTCAAAAGATGCGCTCGGCATTTATTGAATAAAAAAATTATAGTATTCATATTCCCCAAAAACGGGCGCTATAAGATAAATGGTATTTATCTGCTTATATTGGAAATGTGAAACTTTATTATCCGCAGGCGTATTAAGATTATTATTAGGATAAAATGATGGCGGATTCTGTACGAGCATGAGTTACTTCTCTGCAGTTCGTTGCTGAATTCTCTGCTCTACGTTGCAATAAAAAGCACTTATTTTAAAATTGCTCTACCAGAATCAGCAGCAGAGGTCGCGTAAAGCAATTACTGGGACAGTATTTCACAGATTCATGGATGATCTGCGGTCATTTTTTAATAGCATGGCATACGTGTTCGCCGTATATCACCCCCTGCAACCTTTGGTTTTGAGGTTTCCTGAGAGACTATCTATTGTCAAAGACTTGGATCTATGCCAGATTTGAAGGTCAGTATTCAGAGACAACGTTCTTGATATTCCGGCAGACTGTGCTGTCAACTGTGCAAAATATAATTCTGCTATTAAGAGCACATCGTTGAACATTGAAGGGGAACCTTCTGAGAAGTTTTAAAGTTATTTTTATGTTATTTTTTGATAAATCTTTATTTGATAAATATCGGGCTCATTCTTCGAATTATCTGTTGCACCTGCAGAATGCATCCTACAACTTTCTGAAGTGGTAAATTTATTTCTTGCTAAATCTTGCCCTTTATACAGAGAAAATAAATGATGGAAAGACATTTACGCTTCCGATTTTTTTAGCTAAGCTTCTATACGTTTTTTAAAGTGAACTTCGACACATCCTACTTCGTAAGCTGAAGTTCAATATTGAAATTTGTTTCGGTTGTTCTTGAATTGTTCCTTCGTCCAGATTGATTTCTGCTTTCAGAATTTACGATAAGACGCCATTCCCGATTCCAGAAGACGAAAATCGCCTTTCCAGAAAACGAATGAAGATAATTAATTATCGACGGAGGCAATTTATGCGCATAATTTAAACCACCCTTTATGCGCTTCAGTGGTTGCGAGTTAATCGCACCGGGAGCAGTAATTGGTAAAATAAACGGTGGGTCTTTTTTTCCCAACCATGTAATTTTTACATCGAAAAGAGAATAAATAATTTTTTTAAAAAAGATCGATTTACAAGCTAACGTTCATAAATCATTATCAGGAATAAAATTCATATCGTTAATAAATAATTAGTGAGAAAATATTAACGTTTCTATCAACTTCACATTTTCCTAAATGCCTGCAAGAGCCATTTAGTTTTTAACAAATTGTTGGCTGGGAACGTCTTTTGATAGCCGTGCGTTGTTGATCGGAAAGTCGTACCGGCCTTTCGATATTAGTTCTTACAAAAACCATCGGTCAACAATGTGAAGATAATCGAATATGTATTTTCGAATACTAATTCTTTCGGTTTCGTTCCAGCTCTGACACTCCTCCGCATTTTTGAGCGTTAAGACCGTATATCAAAGATTATGACAAGTTTGAATTCTGCTACACGCATGAATACGAGTCGACGGAAGAATGGACAATCCACTCAGAGATGGATTGGATTCGATGAATGCTCTCCTTTCGAAAACAATCCGCGCGAGCATTTATTCTTAATTCCGTTGCAACTCGAAGAGAAACAAATTTGTACTCTGGAGCAACACTTCTTTCTGTTTTGCTCCAGAGTCGCAACTTATCAACATTTTTAGTCGTATATCAAAGATTAAGCAACTAGTTTACTACAAGTTTAATCCAATGCATGCATATGAACAAATAGACAAACAAATAATCAATTTAAAGAGGGATTGGAGTCAATATATGGTATATATCCTATTGTTGATGATAAAAAACGTATGCCGAATAATGCCTCGCTAACTTGTGACGATTTTGAATTATCTTATTCATATGCACAAAATGAGCAGACACAACATAAATGTTTATTGCACGGAATTTATTCAAATTTTTATTAAACTTGGCCATTTATATTAGATACATCTCATTTTGCCTTTTCAAATAATTATTTTACAGATAGACAGATTGATCAATTTTATTCAAGAAATATATTTTTTAAACTTGGTGTGGTCTGAAATATGGAGATCCATCCAACTCTCAAAGCCACCCACCTCCTTTTTTTTTTTTACTTTCTTGTATAAGAAGTATAGAAAAAGGGTTCTAATCGTCGAAAAGAAAGAAAGAAAAAACATTCGAACGCCAGATTTTGACGAATCTCAATATTTCAAACTCCACTCAGTTCGAAAAACCCATTTTGTCATCAAGTCAGTCTGTGACAAAGGCAATTCTTTGAGAAAAACCAATAAAATTTGGTATGTGGCCTTTACACCACATTTGAGGACTTCTTACGAATTTTGAACAGAATCTGTTCAGCGGAAGATCTATCTGTCAGTGTTCGAAAACACAGATGAGCGCGGCAACCATGAAACGAAGAGAGATCATTGGATAAAACTCGCTACACAGATTTAACATCTATCGTGTAGGCACCTATCCAATTTCGTGTCAGATTTAACAAGGTGTTAACCGTCTATCAGTCTGTACTTTCAGAAAGATGTAAACGCGATCATCCATATAGCCAGTGTCTTAAATAAATTAAATATAACGTGATTTTGGGACTACGATTGTAGCTCTGCTTCAAATTCTTGTTCCAATTGGCCTCAAACACTGATTCGAATCGATTTTTTTAACCCCACGCCAATGATTCCTCGCCGAGGACCACACGATAGATTCCATAAACATTCTAAATTCCCACAAAAGGTTAAATATTACATATCTCTTCTACGCCGATGCCTTGCAGGGCTTCCTGTGGGACGAAACCTTCCTTTCAGAGAAGGGGGAACCGCTGCTGCTCATTACGATCGTTTCTTCATCCTACACTTAACAGGCGGAAAGGTGAAAGCCGAAACAACTATTGCGTTTCACATTTGTTGGCTAGGATCCAAACTATTTCTCAATATCCGAAGTATCACTCGTTATAAGTTGAACATGCACACTCGACTGAAATTTACCAACAGCGTTCCTTTTTGTTCCGCAAAGAAGTTCATTCGAGCGAGTAAACAGGAGGGGAGGCACCCCCCCCCCCCCCTTTCGGAAGGATGAAAATCGCCTTTCCGGAAAATAAATGAGGAGGATTCATGATCGTCTGCTACGGAAGGCATTCGGGCGAATCATTTAGACCGCGCTTCCTGTACTCGAGTGGGGACGAGTGAATCGCATTAGAGACAACCATGTGTGAAATGATGTCTTTTTTTAACGATATAATTTCTGCATTCCAAATAAATCGAATAATTTTTAAAAACTCCCACCGTCTCTGTTGACAGTAATATTGAAACCAGAGGAGGTGGTTTACCCAAAACTTGCTCGCATACTCCCTAATACAAGTGTTATCCTATACCCTCGTTAAAAATGATGAATCGTTGGTGAGGAAGATAAGGTCTTACATGGAATGGATGCAGCGAAATATTAATCTTTGGTGTGTATTTAGTATTTTTACTGAATCTCTCTTGTGACCATTGGCGAGGGTTTTGGCGATGAATCCTTCGCATGCGGTCAATAGCATCCAAAAATCGATCGCGTTTACATGTTTTTGAAAGCACAGGCGTTCAACCTCTTGTTGAATTTTGTTTAAAATGGGTAGATGGCTATGCTACAAATGTTAAATATGCTTACCTAACTTTATTCATCTTTTTGTTTCGCTGTTATTATGTTAACTTATATTTGAACAGCCGGAAAGATAAACTTTCTCGGAAGAGATTTCGCTCAAAATTTCATAGAAGCTTACAAGTTTGGTTTAAACTTCATATACCCAATTTTATCCTTCTACTTAAAAATATTTTTGAGTTATCATTTTGAGTTTTGAGTAAGACTGAAGAAAGTGGCAAAACATCATGCTGAAACTGTTTATTTCAAGCTCAGGAAGGTCTAAAAGCGTAGAGATTCGTAAGAATCTCAACTTCGCCTATTTTGCCGATGACATATTTTGTATGATACAATACCTCGTATGTGATATTTGCCACATTTGCGTTTAGTTTGTATTGCAATAAAAGTCTTTCAGTGAATTTTGGATGACTTCCATGTCACCGTTTAAATCAAAACAGACATTCAATTCTGGCGATAGTGCCACGTACGAAACTTGATTCGTCGAGGCTGTCGAGTCGTGCTGACATACGAGCGCCCTGAAGAGCGCTTAAATCGCTGTGTTCCTGCGCAATTTGGACATGAAGTTATCAATATCCGAAATTATACATAAATTGAAATTTAACATTCTTAGTCTCAATAATTGGATACAAAAGTGATACACAAAGACTTCAACTGCTCTAGGGATTCCTAATTGAATGATCAGAATAGCAAATTCCGAAATGGACGTTAGGTATATTAATGTCCCGTTTGGAAGCAGCACGAGAACTAATTCAAGACAAACTTCATAATTTTGAATCCTGTTTAGAAGGTGAGGATAGCGCCGTATTTCCAAATTTCCGCAATACACCAGCAGAGGACTGCATCAGAGCGAGTATTAGGCCCGCATCTACGACGGATATTTCGTGGAATCGGGTCTCAAATTCGGAACACTTCAACCCCGAAGTCGAAACCGTACCATTGAGCAACTGCTGCCTCATTCAGAAAGGATGGTGCCTATGTGAAAAAAGATGCAAAACAAATAAGGTTTTTAATTTTTTGGCACCATTGATTGCATTTTGGCCTATCGTGTTCTAAGTTCGCATTCTTTGTCCGTTCTCCTTCAAGTATCCAATTACTTCTTTCCATCAAGTATGATTGATTATTTATGTTCTTTCTGCTTCAGAAGTCACTTCCTTTCACAAATCCCAGTAATGGCCATTTAATAAGCAAATTCCTATAATTATTTATTTTTCCATACTACTTTCTCATATATGAAGTATAGGAAAAGTATTCAAATCTCCCCCCCCCAAAAAAAAATCTAAATCTGGACGAATATTCCTATTTCAGACCTCCCTCAGTTGAAAAAACACATTTTTGGCATCGTGTCTGTTTGTGACAAAAGTAACTTAAAACTCCTTTGAACAAAACGAAATTTGTCATATGTGAATTTTAAACTAAAATTGCTTTCAAATTTTGAGCAGAATCTATACGGAGGAAGTTTGTCTATCCACCTTTTCGAATAAAAGTTAACACGTCAACTACGAGGCGGAGAGAGCTAGATGGATAACATTCGGTACATAGATTGAACATCTATACTATAGACACCAGTCAGATTTTCAGCAAAATCCCATCTGACGGCCTACCATTTCAGAAACATGTAAACCACGATAGCTCAAAAACGCATTGACTAAATTTTATATAGGATTTTTTGGCTACAAGTGTAGTCCTGTGTGACATTTTGATTTTAATAAAAAGAGTGTCACCTCTCATAAAAAAAAGAATGCCAAAACACCATTTCGATTTTCGGATAGTATTAACGCATGTCAGGGATTCATCGCCAAAAAACTCGCCAAGAATCACACGATAGATTCAGTCAAAATACTATATTCACGCCAAAGGTTCATATTTCGTAACTGTTGTACGGCAATGCCATACAAGCTGTTTTAAAGTATAACATTTTTATTAGAGAGTATGCAAGAAATTTTTGAGATGCTATTCCTGCTGATTTGTATATTCATTCCTTAAGATGAACTTTCGTTACTGTCGTAAGCAGGAGAGAGATAGAGAGGGGGGGGGGCAGAAAATGTCTCCTATTTTAAAAATGATCTCTCAACATTTCAGTATTCTGTTGCTCTAACCTCCATTCACCTCAATACAGAGAATGAACGTTTGAATAAGATATTTTGATAACGGTGCTTCGCATTAGTCGAGAATCTTAACAGCGCGAACGATACATAGAAAAAAAGCATGTAAACATATCTATTCAATGAATTGCAACCTCGCACTATGGGATCCTGCTCCCTTATCGCCCCGCTTTCGTTCTTCTCTCTCTCTCACCTGCGTCATTTCTTCTCCGCTCCTATCCGAAGTGACGAAAGTGGCTCATCAGAAATTTAATATCAGAACTCGGCGGGAGGTGACATCGCCCGAGATTCTGTATCACCTTAATGACGCCTCCCGGGATTTCATCGAACGAAAGAAGCTTTTGTTGCAAAAAGGTCACGAGAGATGAAAAGGACCCGCTCGCCACGGAGCGTCGACTCGAAAAGGGCTCGGTGACGAAACGCGAAGGGAATGGACACTGCTGTCTCGATTTTATAGGTATGGTAAAAATATCCTTTAAATATATTCAAGTCATTGGATTAGATTTGCGATGGAGCGAGGACTTTATGACGTTTTTGTATGCGAAAAAAAATAAGATGTAGGATGATTGACATTGAATGGGACAAAAAGAAAGCGCACCTATGAACGCTGTAATGGTTTTAATTTGAAAAATAGGAATTACCAGGAAAAAACAATGATCCGAATTTTTATAACTGTTGTATGTGCGCGCTGTCGGTGGTATGGAAAATATCTATGCCAGTCACTGCCACACACGTGATAGAGTAGTCCAACATGTCTGTCAACATACGCCAGGTCATTGTAACACATTGTTCAAGATACATTAACGTGACGTTACGTCTCACGATACGTTGATTTTCCCTAAAAAGTCTCACGATTTTTTTCAACTACTTGGCGGGGGTTCTTCCTGGCCTAGATATTTTAGGAAAACACTTCGTATCCTGAAACTGCTGCATCCGTCGTTCGATGCTCTGAAAATGGGGCGGTTCTTTACAAAATAATGTGCGAAAACCTCTTTGAACGACCCTAAACGAAGATATTTTTGGCATATTTCAAAAATCAGAAAACTGCTTCGGCGTGGATGGCGCCATTTTGATAATGAAAACGCCGAGCATCATTTTCCCTCTAACGGCGATTTTATTACTGGACGAATGTTCGATGTTCAAAATATGTTTTTTCATCTAAGTAAATCTACAGATTTCGCATTATGCTATTCTTTTTGTCCCATTCAGTATGAATCTCCCCGTATTTCACTCGTCCAAGCCTTGAGATCTTGATGAGTCTTCATATTTTGTGAGAGCCCGAGATTTCTTTTTCTGTTTTTTTTTCTGAGCAGTGCAATCTGAAACCGAAACATCTAGAAAGAGGAAAAGGGGAATACGGTCTTCACACAAAAAATGCACTTTCTGTTAAAGTTCGGATGACATCTTTCAAAAACAACTCCGGCCATTCATCGCACAGGAATAAAGATGCATGCAGTCAAGCCTCGTTTCATGAGCAAAATAAAATGTAAAATAGTGACTCGCTGAAGGACTAATGTTTCGCAGAATGAGTGGTGACCCCACATGCTGGATTGGCCTATATCGTTCTGTGTTGTGCACATATTTGAAGAGAACACTTGTGTTGGAATTCCTGGCTTAGCCATAATACGATGTAATCCTTTTGCGTCACCTTGCGCGTGCAATGAGTAAAGAATCCCACAGAAACACAAGTAAGTTTGGGTTTCAGTTCAGTTGGGTGCAATGCATGTAAGAACGAAACGAAAGACAGTTGCTAGAATTCTTGCGAGTGAAAATAAGTAAATAATCTTTGTATATAATTATCTGCGCCTGCGTCCTCGTCTAGTAAATAAAAATCCAACATAAAAAAGAGAATGATTGGATTAATGATTTCTATGTTATGTGAACTAATTCATGTTGGAATACCTCAGTTATTCTTACCATAATACGACTCACCTTGAGGTTCCCGGAAAGACAGGCAAGAGTCCGAATTTTGAATTTGGGGCCTAGAAATTGAAGAAGTATCTATATAGAAAAATACATACATGGAAGAATGCATGGAGGATAACACGATTTCGAGAGGTTTGAGCATGAGCCTGAGGAATTCTGTCTTTGACCAGGATTTTAGGGCGAAAGGTGAATAGCAATGACAGAGGAGATCTGGTGGAAGTACATAGCCAGAGCTATCGAAGAATTTATGAAGCTGATTCTGTGTCACAGCAAAGAGCTACCGAGGAGATTTCATTAGAAGAAATAATAATGCAAAATGACGACTTTCCAATGAAACAAAGGAGATGCCGAAAGCATGGGAAATGATTGCTTCCGTCGTATGTTGAGAATTATGATCTTGATAATACAATCGTTCACTGTACTTGCTGTAGGTTCATTTAATGGTAATGTCAATAGAATAGCCAAAGCAAAATGTGTTTGGATAATTTTCTAACGTATCACACATTATAAATAATAAATTCATTATTATAAACTTGTTTCGTAATGGAACGCATTGTCTTATTTTCCATGGATTTCCTGCGGGAATAAAATTGTTCCGCACCACGAGTAATTGATTAGGGAACGAATTGCGCTCTTCAGCGAGGTCTAACTGAACGAGCATACTTAACATGCAAAGCCGATAGCTCAGATACTTTTCAAGTTGTCATTTCTTGAGGAAGGAAGTAAGAATCATCGCTCAGAAACGCCAGACACGCATAGCTGATATATATATCGTTTTGTTTTTCAGAATTGTAGATTTGTGTGTGATTTTTGTCTTTGGCGAAAAGAGAGAGAGTCATGAAATGCTTGTTCCCTTTTCTTCACGAAACTATGAAGTATGAAAGGCTCCATATAGGAGAAAGTGTTTCTCTTATATAAGTATTAATATAAAAGAAAGTATGGCGGGGATAACCTGTTGATTTAATCTTATTATCATTGCTTAATGACTAAACATTTATTTTGTCAAATAATCAGCCAAAAGCAATTCATTTAGGTGTTTGGATACTTGTTCAAACCGATCTGTCTGAACAACTCTTTTACAACAGTCATACTCTTAGGATAGGATCATCAAAATATTTCTTGTACGTCTCTCCACTTCACCTACCACTCTTCGCTTTCATGACCCGCTAAAGTCTCGAGTTATTTTTATTGAATTTCATATTTTATCATTAAAAATCCTCCCCCAATTCTGTCTTTAAAAAGGCCTAGCCGAGATTTAATGTAAATATTTGGATGAAAAAAAGGGTCAAACGGTCAATAAACGGTAAAGAAAAACTTATTTCAAATTATTCATATATTTTTAACCGAACTCAGACGTTTTTTCTTCAACCCTATACTATTTTCCAGTACACTCTTCACTTCGGAATCCGAAGTCTTGCATCATTTCTTCGAAATTTCATATCCTCTCGTTTAACAGCGATCTTTCTGTCCGAAATGTCAAAGCAGGTTCATCCAAAATTTAATATCGGAGCGTGCAATGGGAGGCGATGTATCACCCGCGGCTCAGCCGCATATTAATTTCCGTGGGCGCAAATTCGCAGAGATTTCCTCAAGCAAAGGCAACTTTTGTTGTAAGAAGTCACAAGAAGTGGAAATTCGCCACTCACCGAAGCGTGCTATTATATCAGCTTAGGTAAGATTGATGGCAAAGTATTAAAACAAATGTCTTTTAACACATTGAGTACGGGTCAAGAGATTGCTCTTTTTAGCAGGCCGAATGCTGTGGCTGGGTCACGAGATATCTCGTTTTTATGTTTTTTCGGCTGAATCGATACATAAGAAACCAGAAGCAAATATTTTTGTTACGTTAACTAGCGTAACGAAGCCTTACGCATTCTTATGACAAAGGATCAGCAAAATAACTGAATGTCGACATTCCAAGCATGTAGAAACAACAGCATTTTGTTATTTCACAGTTCGTGTTTTCATTTGTAAGGAAATAGCTTTTTAAAGTGTAAAAACTCTTATATAATTAATGTATAAAATATGTAATAATATTTAAGAATACTTTATTTAAATATAATGCAAATTAAAAATGCATTCTATTGCTTGCCAAGCATGCTTCTAGCGTTCAAAAATATGCGGGCCCATCGAGCGCCGTATGCAATGTGTTAACATGGCAGGTTGGCTTACTACGCTCACGTTCACGATGATTGATGCGCCAATATTGAAAGGAAACTCGTGTTTTCGAGCCAGTTAATGAAGGCAAGTTTCTTTCAATCGTTGACCCTCTTCTCTGTGACTTTTATCCTTTTCATTTCATGAGGGGGGAAGATATGGGTAGGGGAGAGAATACAACTGACGGGAGCTATTCAGCGATGTGTCTTATGCATAGCTTAAAAAGAAGCGGAAGACAGAGATTGCTTTTTCAACCCAATTCACAACGACCTCTTTACTATTAGTTTTACAAAATTTCTCAGAGACAAAGAGGCGGAAAATAGGGCTGGTATTTTTTCAATAATTTAAGCAAATCACGCTCGCCAAGTGGTAAAGCATTGCTTTCGGAGATGGTAGTCCCCAGGTTCAAAATACGATTCTAGCAAGGCATGGTTGTGTAAGTGGGTCTGGTTCATGCCAAAATCTGATGACGTGGATCAAACGCCGAAAACAGAAAGGATGCTTGCAGAGAAGGTGTCGATACAAGTGATGCAATGGCTGATGCAATTAAACCAGACTCCAACAAATATAAGATATCATCATGCTACAACGTTTGAACAATTTATGAATATTTATGACTAAGAGAGACGGAGCAAAATTTGAGATGCATCTCCATGCTTCAGGTCTCCAAAAAACCAATTTCTTAAATGACAGCTATCTGTCTGCATTCACCTAGAAAAATGAAATCTGGAATCTTGTTTTTGCCTCAAAAAGAGAAGACCAGCACATATTTCAAATTAAACAAATAAACTGAAATGAAAGCATAAAAATATATTACAAAAACTTATTTTAAGAATTAAAAAGTCCTTTAAAATATGTTGTCATTTGTTGTTTCGTTTTATTATTTTTTTTTACATATTCAGAAATAAATTTAAAAAACAATGCTTCACACTATTTTACCTCACCGTCATTATAGAAGACGATTGAATTTTATTACCATTCTTACAGTTGTGATATTTTCACAATTTCGATTTGATCAAATTTTTGTCCATCAGGTTCTTCAAAAATTATTTTCCATAATTTTATCAGGAAAATGTTTATAGGCTGATATGTTATCTGCAAAGCGCAATATGCCTCAGGCAAACTTCATTGATTTAAAAAAAGACAAAAACATTCACAAATTGTTGAATCTAGAGTTACCAAAATTTACACAATTTACTTCTTGGGGATAAGGTGCTCTGTAAGATAAAGCGTTTGAAATTTCCCTTCAATATTTAATTAAGAATGAATCGAAACATGTGTTGAAAAAATGATAAAAATTACAGATTGGAAAAGTAGTGGGATGAATCAAATCTTCATCTCCCTATAATACGGTTACGTTTGATAATAGAAAGAGTATTGAAATTTGTCTTATTGTAGTCTCATCATAACGAAAGGCATTCGTCTAATATTTTTTCAAAATCTTTAATATCTTAGGAAATAACCCACACTGGGGCGCATTTCAGATATGCTAATGAGATGGGTGTGGAATCGGGCTACCTTCAGTTCTCTGATTCGGAATATCTTCTGCGGGACCTTGTTCAGTGAGGATCATTAGGTTCCCAACACTTCTGTGGTACCGCGATGCTTGTCAGTTCAACCGGGTGCCATGGTAGAGAGTGGGTGACTCCGATATATTTCCCAAACCCAGTGGCCATGATATGAAATATCATTCTGAAGATCCAGTGCAAGCAATTATCGGCAGGTACTTTTAAGAGAACAAGATATTGTAATTCCCAAAACATTTAATCTTGGGGTTTTGACGAATCCTTATTTTTACACATTCTCGAGTCGGAAACATGTATTTGTCGAATTGAAACTCTATTCATTTCTCTCTGCTTGTCTATGAACAGGATCATTCGAGTACATTATTGAGTCAGACCGATTGTATTTAAGGTGTGGCCTTAGTATCGAAATTGAATTCATTTTGCATGAAATCCATTGCCAGAAAAATGCGATACTCACTTTTATCATCAGAGTTTTGATTTCGGAATAGCTCACATCTTTGTATATTTTTTTGTTATCAAAGCCCAATTTTCTAATCGATCCAAATGCGATGGGAAACTTTGAATGACCGGACGCAGCAGAAGCATCGGTGGAAACTTTGGTTGAGACACCACTGTCCAATGCACAACACCTTCCGTATGAGACAGGCTTCGTCACCAGTAGGAAATGGCACCCTAACACCATTTTTGTACTCCCTGGGCATTCCAGAAACTTCTCTTCCCCATATCTCTGACGTACCCTAGTGGAGACTATATTCTGTTGTATGTGAATATGTCTGCATAAAGCACAGTTGAAATTTTTTTTAAAATTGGGTCTTGTCATTTAGATGTTAGCTTTGTGTCAGAGTTTGATTTCAGACGACCACAAAGAAGGCAGGAGCAGATTTCTACTACAAATTGTTATGTGTAAGCATTTGCACGCATCCGATTGGAGATAGCATTGTCCCTTCCGTTGTGGCCCGGCCTCTGGTTCCAAGAATAATAAAAATCTAAATATTCATGGCATTTCAGATCACGCTGAAGTGTAACATTTGGAGATCCCTCCCAAGGGAAGTCTCTAAAACTCCCCTTATTCGGTGTCACTCATTTGACAAACCCTGACCTACTTTGCCCTTGATGATGGCATCCATTACATCGCTCCTTCGGGAGTTGGTGCGGCGAAGTGTTAATGAAGAACCAATGACAAAAGTCTCCGAGGATGTAGGAGGATATTCTTAGCAGAGGCTGTCTTGCTATGAAGCATTCATGAGAGAACTAACTTTAATATATTTAAAAATATTCTACGTTGAACACTTTTACTATTTATAAGTTGAGCAACAAATTTATGCTCTGGAATGAACAGGTAGCGCTGGAGGCAAATTTCAATTGACAGGGTAATTATAGCTTCTGGATGAAGAAAAAGAAAACCCTATCACGTGTACTCAGTAAAATATTACTGCCTTCAAAAAATTAAATTTCTGCACAAGATTTTTTTACACGTGTACTCATTTGACAGTGAGTGAAGATTCATTTTAAAATTCAGTCTTAAAAATATGAAATAGATCGAGTTAAATAAGGAATAATTCCATTTCTTTGTATCAAAGAATAGATTAAAATTTAATATATATACTGAGTATATATTGTGTTATTAAGTTTAGGTGTAGTGTGTCGTACTACTTATTAAAGCCATTAAAAATGACATTATTTACTGCCACTTCGTGTGGGAGCTTTAACTTATTTGTAGAATTCGTACCTGGTGAAGAGCGTCCCTCCGTCGAGAACAGCTTTAGGGAAGAATGAATGAAGAGGACGCAAGAGATTCTCTCATATTCGTAGTAGAGGACGGGTGAAGGAACTTGATTATTTTGTAAAGTAAATGACATATTTGATGGAACACATTTTTATTAAGTATTCACTTGCGGAGCTCGCTTTAATGTAATTAAAAATGTTTTTCTTTGGACAGTTTTCCTATTCAAGAATTAAGCATCACATTTATGCACCTGAATAAACTTTTAGCATTGCCTTGGGGTGAAAATATTAAAATGTCAGCTAAATTGCCGTTGCTTGAAGTTTTGATTTGAAATATTTGTATTGCCTCGGAAACAAAAATAAATGACTGGATTTGCAGACTTCAGGATTTGAAAGAATTTCCACATTTCAAAACTTCTTGAATCCGATTTTTTAAAATATTTTTTGGAATTGCATTGGTCTTTTTTGTGTGTTTGTACTTAGAGATCGACAATCAGGCAGTTGGAACCATTTTCCTTTGAATTTATGCATCCTCTCTAAAAGAAGTGTCTCCCACTCTTTTGTAAATGGTGGCATAACGTGATGTTTATGGATCCTTGGACAATTTTTTAAAAGCATATATCAGTAGTCGAACATAACTGCCTGCAGTTTTAATAGCCTTACGGGAGTGGTTACACCGGAATCGGTGATGGCAAAAAAGATTCCATCCGTCAATTTTGTCGCAACGTCCAGTCATTCAGATTTTTACGAGTGCCTTCGATAGGGTTGGGATAATCAGCTGCGATTCATATCCTTACATCGGTTATTTTTATCGTGTGCAGTAACAGAACCCATAGTAATAGAGCGAGCGACAATATAGAAACATAGTAATAAAATATTTTTTAAAAAATTTAGTAAGCTAGCGGAAATGGTCTCCCCAAAAAAGCTTTTTTTTTTTTTTTTCGAAAATCCAGTTTGTGTCTCAGGCGCGTTTATCACAATCGATTGAAGCAAAATTTGACGCAAAACTGCATTTGTAATCACGAACCAAATGGATCTATTTAAGCCATTGCGTTCTTGAGCTATTGCATTTACATGTTTCTGAAAGTACAGACTGACAGATGGTCAATTCCTTGTTAAATTTGGATGAAAATTTAGCAGGTGTCTACAGTAAAGATGTTAAATTTGTTACAGTAAAGAATTTCCTCCATCTGGCTCTCTTCGTTTCGTATTTATCATGTTAGCTTATTTTCGAACAGGTGGACTTTCTCTAAATAGATTTTGCTCAATTTGACATCCAAATCTTCAAATTTGGCGTAAAAGCCGCATACCAAATTTCATTGATTTTACTCAAAGCATTTTTGATTTATCGTGTTAAAGGTAGACGTAATGTCGAAAATGCATTTTTGACCTCGGTCTGAACATGGAGATTCGTCAAAATCTCTATTTCAAATTTTTTGACCAATATAATAAGAAAACTTCTGAAACTTCGAGTGCGAGAAAGAGAAGAGAGAGGGGGGGGGAAGAGAAAGGAGGAGAAGATTGGTTCCAATTTTGAAGCAAAAATATGTAAATAGGCCAGACTTTTTTCTTCCATTTCATTTGTTGATTTTCATTGAAAGCGCCCACATTCCTTTTTAAAAATTTGTTTTGGGTTATGTTCTTAAATATGTAGTTTGTCATGATAAACTGTTTGCAATACGCGCTATTTAACTAAAGGTATCTTTTCACTTTCTGGTATACGGAATACCGATAGCATTGCAATAGTTAAAAAATTTGAACTTATCTCATTTCCGTTTGTAACGAAAATTCATAGTTGGGTTAATATGCTTACATTTCAAAAGGTGTTCCCCCATCTCCTTTGCTTTTCTCCAAAAGCCATAAAATAATTGGACAAAAGCAATAAAAGTAATTGGGACGAGTCTTAGTCGGAGGTTGAAGAGTTTCGTAACCTTACTAGTAATGAGAGAAACTTTCCCCCGCTTTGGCAGACCGAAGACGAAAACATTTGACCTTATCAAAAAGCATTCATTAAAAGTGAAAGAAAAAAAAATATTTAGAAGGCTCTTGTTTTAAAGAAGAGAAGAATGTTCTAATAATGATTTCGAAAAAAATCTTTATTAGAACATTCTTGAAGATTATTTGCTGCTTTCTAAACTAGAATGACATAAACAAGAAATTTAACGTCATTTCTTATAAACTTTCGAGAAAACTTATCTGCTTGTTTTTAAAAACAATTTCTCGAAATTCAACAAATCGCAGTAATGGTACACAAATCTTGTTTTCAGCAACAATAGTGTGACATCTTTTATGTCATTTCTGCCAATATTAGAAACGTTGGCGCGGGGAAATGTATGAAAATGTCACCCAAAACAATTCTAAGTATGGTATAAAATTTTACTCTCCTTAATTTTTAAAATTTGAGATGCATTCAGTCACTATTACGATTGTCTGTGTAAAACATTTCTTGGCTGTAAGTGCGATTGATCGATTAGGATAACTCGCGCACAGATATTATTTTTTATAACCATAGAAAAATATTCGTAATCCGTTCACTATTGACCCAGAAGGAACCGGAGCTACACATTTTTTTTAACATTTTTCTTTCTAATTTTGTGCTTGTTTAAAATTTCCCATGCATTACAAAATGCTTTATAATTTTAAAATAATATTAAACACGAGAAATGAATTGTTTGATACAGTATAGGCACAGATGCCTCTTGTAATTTTTTTAAAATTTTCTTTTTTTTAAAAAAAAAAGGACAGCATTTTTCTTGTATGGTTTGATGTATATGAAACTGCCTACCATAAAAATGTACAAAATCCATTCGTACTCGCTTTTTTGAAATTCACACCTCTAAAGCTTTTTACTTTTTATGAAATAACGAAAAGAAATAAAAAAGGACCCATTGTCCACTTTTTACTCTATTTTTCAGAGTAAGCATTGAGCCAGCGTGCAAGCGATTTTTTCTTTATTGTTACGGTTACGGTGAGCTGAAAACCAATGCCATTTTTATACCGCTGAAGAATTTTTCGTATTTCGATGCAAAGATTTCATTTCGTATTTCTGAATGATTTTTTTTTCTGTTAGTGAAATGAATTAATTATTGAATTTTCGTACTGCATTTTTCGTGAGTAAATTTGACAAACAGTTCTGAGATGTGATTAGTTGGCTAAATGTCGGTCTAGATGAGCAGGAATATTTTTACGTTAGTTAGAATATTTTCAAACAAAAAAAGGGGGTGGGAGATGCTTATCGGAAATTCAATAAGTAAAAATATTTTTTCTCTTAAAAATTAAATTTTATTTTGCACCGATTTCAGTTAAAAGAAGAGAACAATTTTTCAAATAAAGTTAAGTTAATAATTGCGCAATATTTAAAGATAATAAAATGAAGCGGCAGGGTTCTGAAGATATAAAAAACAGCCGAAAATTGTCAGGGAAATTTCTTAAAAAAAAACCTGGAAATGTCAAGAAAGTTCAGACAGCTGAAAAGCTGGCCGTCCTGTTTCGTTTCGTTCATTTTAATTTCATACATTTTTTTTTTACTTTAGTAGTTATCGCTCTAATATAAATTTGAATTGCCGGACAAACAGGCTTCCTCTGAATAGATTTTAATCCAAATTTGGGGCAGTGTTTGCCTGGGTAAGTTTGCGGCTTCGGTAAGTTTTAGGTTCGAGACCCGATTCCACTGAAGAAACGTCGTGTAAACGACTCTGGTGCATGCCAAATCCGTCGAGTCCAAATGCCCTTCCAATGTGTGGTGTGGGAGCTTGGAGATGGGGTGCCAATTCCATTTCCGCTCTCGTCATCTAACCGCTGTGCAACTGCCCAAACAGCCCTAGTGTTTCTTTAAATACGGGATGTTCATAAAACTGAACTATTCAGAATTTGATGAAAATCTACCCATTGGGTGTGACTATTATTTATGAAATTTCATCTGTTTCGCTCAAAGTGTTTTTGAGTTATCCTTGTCACAAACATTTTCCAGAATGTGCTTTTCGAGCTAACGTGGAGATGAGTCAAAATCTCGAGTTCGATCGCAATATACGAGAAAGTAAGAATCGTCTTCGCTGCCCATAACAGCGAATCCGATATTTTTTTGTTATTCCAGCAATGCGGCAAAATGCCGGAAATGAGATGCTTGGCCGTCAGCTCGTTTGTCAGGTGCAATTTGCTCATCGGGCCGCAGATGCACATTGCTGCCTAGCCGCGATTTCCAAACATTTTACACGGCTGGACCGTACGAAATTCAAGCTACTATACTTAGTTTTATTAGGAAGGAATAATTTTTTTATTCGTGAAAAATTTACTTAAATAATCAGCAGAAAACTTTCAATAAAATCTGTCTGTACTTCAGGAATAAGCAATATTTATGAACAAAATTTGCAGCACTTATAATAAATATTTATGGTAAAATTTAAATACATATCAAAGATTGCAATCTGAATTATTTTTTTTATAAAAGTTATTATAATGCACAAAATCTTTCTAGATTATTTCAAAATGAATCTGTTGCAAGCAAAAATTTGAAACTTCTCACAAACTCACATGCTATCGAATTTCAAAACTGTAGAAAATGAATTATTTTCATATACTTTTAAAGAGTTCAAAATTTAATAAACCTTTAAATTAATAATCAGTCATTTTGTAAGGATTGTCTCAAATTTAATAAAACATTGTAAAGCCACATAAATACTTTGTTTTAAATATGTAATATGTAGGAAGCTGTTTTTAACAGTACAAGTTTATTTCCATCTACCTTCAAAAGCAAGTAAAGATTAATATCAGTTTTTTTGCTACCTGAAACTTGAAAACAATTTTTAAGCGAAGGAGACATATTTTATCAATAAGATAAAATGAATTCCATTTAATTATCGCTCTTTCCCATGTTTCAAATTCAGTTTACGAAATCAGCTGCCATATTGCTTGCTGAAATCATACTGCTCATCTGCTCATTCATCGGGAATATTGGTTATGCTTACTTTCTGATAAGTCGGTTAGGTATAACTTCATATCTATGATGTCTGACATTATATACGTGTTACTTAAATTTGGTTTATTATGTACACGAAATTTTTTCAAGGAAATCATTATGTCAAATTTCAGTCCCATCATTCCTGGCACAATTAAAGGCGTAAATTACAGCGTTACTACCAATGATTTTAATAAGCTATCAAAATCTAAAACTGCGCCCTCTGTTTATTTACAAATATTTTGTGATCATAGGTAATCGTTTGAAAAATACGGCACTGATTTTACAGATCGTCGGCCATGTTGGCTCAGCTGCAGTATTCGATCGCGCTGTTCTGTTCGGAGATCTTTGCCATTGACTCGGTGTCATCGAAGAAAGAATGGATCCAATCCGCAAAGTTCATTTCGAGCCATTTTGAACTCATCCAGACAAAGCCATCCTTTGGTGTTCAGTAAAGTAAAATTATACTTTAAACTGCTCGTCATTTCAACATTCTACTTTGTTGAATTCCTGGATACCCTGGGAACAATCAAGCTGATGTTGTCGCAGAAACAGCTAGCTCAAATGAAGAAACATTTGTCCCGTTTCGAGATCAAATTTTAAAGCAATGTTCGCTCCATAAATGGCAACATACCTGGGACTTACAACTTGATAATAAATTGCATTCCATCTAGCCATCTATTTCTGGTTTTAAGGCTGACTCTCTCAGCCGTAGATTGAATGTCAAATGAACAAGACTTCGCATAGTCATACTTATTTTACTCACAGGCATTTACTTTATTCGCATACAGTTCCAATTGGCTCATGATGTAGCCCCATCATTTCATTTAAAAAAAATCTATTCCGCATATCCTATGTGAATGTCCCAAGTACCGTTTTCTAAGAATAAAACATTTCGGAAGAGATTATCCAAATTGAAATATGTAATGGGTGAACCTTACCATGTTAACGTGTTTTCATTTTTACTTGACATCCATTTCGTGCGTAATATATAATTTTTATTTTCACTTTGTTCTTTTAACTTTGCATGTCATTACTGTCGTTAATGAGTAGTTGTTTTGTATTTTAAGTTAACGTGAGTTTGACACAGCTCTGCCAATATTGTCCATGGCGCCAGAGAAAGTCAGTCAATCAAAACGTAAACATCCGATCCATCTGTGGATAAAGCTCTTTCACTACCCACTGTGTCATCTGGCGGCAAGAACTTAATATTTCTTTTACGAAAGGGCTACTTCAATTTCTTCTGTTAATCTTTTTTTTATGTTTTACTCTTGTTGTACAAAATAAATATAGTTTTGTTCCTATTAAAAATACCGTAGCGTCGTTTCTTGAAGCTCTGAACATTTAAATGGAGAAATCATATCATAACTCCCACACATCTGACCTCTAAATTTCGTAATGCATCATTTTCACTCTTTTAGTTATTTTTCATTTACACAGACATTCAGCAGATCCTTCTGTTTTAGCTCTCTGTGATGAAAAAATGTTTTGAATTGCAGGGCAACAATGTAATCTATGGTTGGAATTCGCTCAAAAAAATCATGTTTTAATTTTTTTTTAATTTCTCAAAATTTAGCAAAATAATCAAAGATTCTTACAATATAAATTCTTCAATATTAAATGTCGAAGTTTGAAATGTTACATGAATGTGTGGAAGAAGAAGAGCATTTGAATGAACCATCAAAATAAAAATCAATATTGTGGCCATTTTTTTTGTGATTACTTATTTCATGTATGTGAAGACGGAATGGATTTTTCACTCCCTTCCTCATATGACAGATTTTTGAAATTTCGAAAACTTGCATGTTTTCAATGACTGTTCACAATTTTGATATTGTCAGTTCTAAATTATCAGTAAATTATTAAATGTTAATTAAATTTCGCGTCACGAGACGGATGCTTGTTGGTAGTAAATATGTGAAAGAAATGCCTCCCAAAAATCATAATAATGAATTTTAAATTGCAAATTAAAATTTATTAAATGATTAAAATACAATGAATTTTCTATTTCAATACTCTAGTAGAAATATGCATTTATAAACTGTTTTATCGAATTATTTCATAATGTTGTGAACTTCTCTTGTATTTTTATTCGATGATCTTATTTTCGCATGGCTTTGTGCCTCAGTGATATAACCGAAAGAATATAAATAAAAAGAAAAAAAAAGATTTAAAAAATCATCAACTTCTAATCGGAATTTTCTGTAGTTATAAGCTCGACAAATCCATATTTGCTGAGGAATTCGAATACTGTGTCGGAGGATATATATTTTTTACTAATCTCCTCTGAGATGGTTTTCAAGAACAAAATTATAATGCCTTGTTTCTGACAAATTTGCCGATCATTTCCCGACGCGTATTATCAGGGGTGACTTTAAGCTAAGCATTTTGCGATGTATTTTATCAGTGGGCTACGAAATACCAATTATTAGGCGATTTATTGCCGTACACTTGCCGACATCATACTGAAATATTGGTTTATTTGTTAATCAGTTTTCTCAAACTCTATAAACAAGTGTCATAATATTTCAAACGATCATAGTTTAAAAATTCTGTCAAAGGACTGAAAATGTAAAATATTTTGCGTCAAAATATTTTTGCTTTTACTGATTTTAATAAATTCCACAAAGCACTTGCTTTTGATAGAATGACTTCTGATGGATGAAATTCAGTTCAGTTAGTTCAGTTCTGATGGATAAATTGTGTAAATATATGTATTGTAGACATCCATCACATTTCGGGCAAAATGTAATAGGGCCCAAACACGTAATCACTGAAATATGTCTAATTTGGTTAGTGACATGTTGACTAGATTTATAGTTCTGCGACAAATTTTGGTTTCAGTCGGCGAGAAAACTCGCCTAAAATAAAAATTCGATCTTTGCATATCGTTTATCATGCGAAGGATTAATTGCCAAAAAACGTGCCAAGGATCACACGATAGATTTCAATAAAAATGCTTACTTCAAGCCAAAGATTAATATTTCGTGACTATTTTACGCCATTGCCATGTAATGAGTTCACTGAGATAACCCCTTTAATTGAAAGAAGCGGGGAAGTTTTTAGAAGACCATTTCCGCTGGTTTATAGAGATTGGTGTATTGCAAGAGCTTGCGCACTAAAAAAAGCAAAGCATCATCTCCGCTCAGTCTGAATGAGAAGAACGGAGATCGTCTCTTAGCGGCTGCACTTGCGAAAGATGAAGCCATCCAAGTGATCCGGTCTAGAACGGCCGAAAATGAAAGATCCGGATACCTCTGACCTTTTCCTCTTCTTTCCACTAGCAAAAGTTTGTATCTTCTTTATTCCCTAGGGCGGAGATTACAAGCCCCCCGTCCCCGGCCTTGATCCTCTGCAGCGTAAGTGGATCAGACGGGAAAAGGGGGGAAGGTGGGAGGGAACCGCATCGGTAGCGTTGCCAATTTCCGCCACTTGTTTGGTACCAAACTGGGGATTCTTTCTCAATAAGAAACAAGCTACAAAAAAGAAAAAAAAAAAAAAAAAAGAAAAAAATCCCCTCTGTTCGCTATAGTATATTTTACTTTCTCGTACAAGAAATATGCAAAGAGAAGGTTTTATAATCATCAAATCATTCTACGTAGAGATTCATTAAAAATCTCTATGTAGAATGATTTGATGATTAAATCCATTAAAAGTTCGAGAGTCTGAAAAATGAAATGCCTGTCTGTAAATATACAAACATCCAACCGCATAGAGCTAGATAGATAAAATTTGCTACATGGTTTCTAATAATAAAAATTGCATATATGTATTGGAGGGGGGATTCTAGATTTAATCCGTCAGAAGATTGGTTAATCAGTATATGCCGTTGTATGAATAATAACTGAAAAATTTGGTATCTGAAACAAAGGAGAAAAATAAATTGGCTTTGACTCCATCATATATAGATCCCTGCCGGATGCTGGGTGAAATATATGAGTAAGGGAACTCAATCTGTCCATGCTATGTGAAGAAGTTAGCTCAAAATGCTGAGATCTAAAGAGATGCTGCTGTTTGGTATATGGTTTAACCATCTACAAGACAAGCGTGAATGAAATTTTATACCAAATCCGTAAAAGGGATGGCTGCCTATCGATTTGTCTTCCCAATGCTTGTGGTTGAAGTAACATAAAATTGCAATGCAGATTAATGGAATTTGGTTCTGGTCTATTATGAATCCGTATTAAAATTCTGACCTAATCAATGGGAAAAAATTGTCCAAAATTCATACTCAGTCTTCTTCGTACACAAAGCGCAAAACGCGGCAATTTGGATCACTGCATTGGGATGCAGAGGTTGGAGTTGCCCTCCTGCTCACGAACCTTTGAGGATTTGTAGTCTCCTTCCTCACGGCACGTGCAGAGGATAAAAAAAAGATAAAAGAATGCGATTCTGAATAGAAAATCAAAAGAACACTGGCATGCTGTCTCTTCCCCCTCTTCCCAAAGTTCTCGTATTTATAAACTAATCACCGTAATTTCGTCAAGTGTATTCGTAAATTGTTTTAAAAAAACGATCGATTTAATTAAATGCCAAGAAATTTCACTCAAACAATCTTTGTTTCGTACAGTATTTGTAAACACATTTTGAGAAGAAAGGAAAGAAATTCTATCCACTAGTGCAGATTTCTGTACAGAAAAGCCCTTAGTCTTTTTATTATTTTTTTTCCGTATACGAAATATAGAGAAATTATTATAATCGTCAAAAAAATCGAACTCGAGATTTGGACGAATCTCCCCATTTCAGATCACCCTGAATTCGAAAAACATATTTTGAGCCTTATATCTATTTATCAGTCAGTCAATCTGTCTGTTTGCGACAAATATCACTCAAAAGATCCGGGGGAATGAAATTCCGCACACAGGTTTAACATCTATAGTGCTGACACTAATTAAATGTTGATCGAATCCAAGCGAGGAGGATCGCAGCTTCGGAAGCGTGAACTGAAAAACGCAATGATTTAAATCTAAATTTGGTATGTGATTTTGAGATTGTAATTGTAGTTTTCTTTAAGTCAGTTGGTAAAAACTTGTCTAAATATAAATTCGATTTCCGTTTATTATTAATTGCATCTCAAAAATGAACCTCTTCGTCGTCCGGAATGCGTCAAGTAAAACTTCTGGGCGGCCATAAGGCGCTCCACGCATTCTTCTACATTTCAAAGCTTTTAAACGTTTAAAACGCTTTGTAAATGTTTATTTGTTTGAATTTATTACTTGTTCAAATTTATTTTTGTCTATTCTAAATGCGACGAATAACACAGGAAAAACAAAAATAAAATGGCGGGCAGGGGAAGACGGCGAAAGGGTAAATCGCCAAAAAACTCTCAAATGATCCCACAATATATTCAGGACAAATGTGGAATTCAGATTAATATTTTGCAACTGTTGTACGCTATGCAAGGTTTCCTCTGTCACCTTCATTACAGAATAACGGAGATCACCCCCGCTGGGTTATTATCCTCTTTGCAGAAAATTGCTACTTTTTGATAATTTTTGTAAGAATCCGTAGATGTATGTTTATATGTTATTTGCAAATTTTATATCGAAATGCAGCGCCATTGAATATTTTAACTTCATAAGTTTTAAACGCGGTAATTCGACGCCCGTAAAACGAACTCGCACGACGATTGAAATCATAAAATGTTAACTAGATTATTCATTGTTCCAAATGATTACATGAAGCTTTCCATGCGCGTCAGGGAATATGTTAACAAAATTTAAAGAAAATCTATAAAGTAGTTTGAGCTACAATAGGGAATGAATCATTTTCAATTAATAAACAATTAAATATTTGATTAACAATTGCACAAACTTCTCTTAAATTATTCTTATATTCAATTGTATCTCTGCTTCAAATTTAGAGAGAATTTTTTTAATGAAAACACCATTTTTAACTCCTTAAATATGTAATTTTCTCTGCTATCTAATTAGAGAACCTTTTCTGGTTTGGAAAAATGCCTCTCGCATTCATTCAATTCAGAGCCTTTGACACACTTAAAAAGTTCTTGACTTCGCGTGTTTTCGATACAGTATTACAGTATTATGTATGTTCTTAATTAAAAGTTTAGTTTAATAAAAAAAAATGTGATTATTGGTTGCAAGAACCACGCCCTGTAAACAGCTAAGTTGTTAAAAAATAATTGGAATAGTAGTCATTAAATGTTCCCTAAATACTTACTAAAATAATACTTATCAATTAAAATTTTAGGGAAATTTGTTCAATAATTCCGATTTTTCAATAGAAATATAGTTTTTAATTCATAAAAAAATTTACTATATTGCTAACAGACACAAAAGCTTCTTTAAGTTTCTTGATCTTTCTATTATTTGTGAACTAAATATGAAAAAACGTTACTCCGAAGTTTCAATTTTTATAGAGTAAAAATATTTTTTATTTTATTTTATATAGTTTAAAATTTAATTAGCAAATAGAATCTAGAAAAGTTTAGGAGCTCATAGAATCGTTTGTATTCAAAAAGTTGGAATGTTAAAATTAAATTCCATGCCGAACAGAAGAAAGTGTTTGCTTTTCTTATATCAGTACGAAGAACAAAATATAAGCGATGAAAGTTATTGAGTAAGTGAGGTGGAAACCTTTAAGTTCCGTTTCATTAAACGTCTCGAGTATGCTATTAGCTTATTACTCTGATGTCGAACCCTTGAGAACGAGATATTAAACCATTTTGCAATTAAATGGAGAAATATTTTCCGACACCATATTAAAAAATGATACGAGTTTAAAAGAAAGTTGTAATTAATAAAATTTCTTCCGATCCTGCTTTGTCGAATTTCTCCGAAAGAAATCAGCTAGCTATATCTCTAAAATTTGGAAGGAAAAAAATTATATCCGTCTTTTAATGAGTTTAATTCTACAAAGAAGTGGATGCACCAGGGGGATTCAAATATACTTATTAACGTTTTAATGGTGGAAACGATTCGTTCTTACTTTCTCATTTAGGAAGTATAAGAGGAGAAAGCTTTGCAATGAGCGAAAATAAGAGAGGGGGTTTGATGAATATTTCATTTCTCGGTGAGATAGTAAAACGTATTTTCATTTTCTTGCATACGAAGTATTAAAAAAACATTGCAATTTTTAAAAGTTCCAATTCGAGATGTTGATAAATCCCCACATTTTCGATCAAAAAGAACGTTTTTGGAAAATGTCTGTGACCAAGAGAATTTCAGCTAGGCGGCTGGAATGTGGTTATGGTCTTATCGCCGTAGTAGATTTGTATCAGATTTTGAGCAAATTCTATTCAGAGGAAGCCTTCGATCCGGTTGTTTGAACATAAGCTAGTTTCTAGTTTAGTTACATTAACGTCCCGTTTTAAAGCAATACTAGGGCCATTTTGCCCTAGTATTGCTTTAAAACCTGAAACCTTCCCGTTCCGAGACCTTACCCCCAGGCACCGCAGTTCTGAATATCATAGTGAAGAAATCTAGATATGCGGAGATTAAACATCCATAGTGTAGACACTCATCACATTTTGAGTGAAATCCAGCGAAGTGTTGGCCTTTTGCCGGTCCGCGCTTTCAAACACAATGACTCAAACATGACATGTGATGTGAAGTTTTGTATCAAATTTTTGATTCAGTCGTTTGGGAAAACCAAAATTTACTTTTATTAGAGAGTATAAGAGAAAGTTTTGCGGCGACCATTACCGGTGGGCAGAAGTATGACGTTTTTAGTCTGTCTGTTTGTCCGTCAGTGAACACCCTATTTCTAAAATCCTATAAATAGACGGATGGTGATGTGCTACCGAATGCGTAATTAATAAATTTATGCCAACGATCGGAAAAAATCGATCAAAGGAAATCATTGTTATTGTGATTGAATAACTGAGGATTTAAATGAATGACATTCAGTGCATAAGTTTATACTTGATCGAGAGTTTGTCCATCTGCTCTCCTGTATGTGAACACATTCACTCTGAAACACGACAATCTAGGAAGCGCAATTCGTAGTTCATTAAATTTCTTTTTTGAATCAGAAAATTTTTAGCCAATAATTCAATGAGATATTGTATAAATTAAGGAATGGATTTCGTAATATACATAAAACACCAATGCTGAACTATTCCACTTTTATTCCTGTATTTTTATTGAATATTTTTAGTTTATGCATAAAGAAGTTAATAGATTGGTTTGAAACCCAGTTTCGCTGTATCCTGAGCAGGCTGTTACTTCAATATTAATAATCCTTTACTTACCACTTTGATTGTTGAAATTGAATTTTACATTTTATTTGTTTTTTGAAAATTAAGTTTAATTTTATTTGAACTTTTATTGTTTTATTAAAAAATAACTTTTTTAATAAAATTGGAAATATTGATAGTTAGAATTTATTTTTGAAGAATTCCATCGTACTTTATTTAAGGAAATATTCATATATTTTTTGTTTAAAAAATAAAAAATAATTTTTAAATCCTCATATTCTGCCAATTTATTGCTTGATTTTTATTCGTATTTAATTCATTTTCAATAATAATTGCGGGTACTTCTCCGTTTAAAAAAATCCTAAAAAATTGCCAAAAGTTTGGTGATTTTTTTACTAGCCTTGGAAACGGGAAAGAACTTCATTGCGTTCAAATTGCATATTTCTTTCGAATAAAAAATGTTTAAAGCAACATACATTTATTTATTCATCGAAAATCGCGTTAATCTTAGTAAACATTGCAAGAAAAGATAAACAAAAACGTTAGAAATATTTTTATTAAAGGTTATGTTAAATAATAATGTATAAGTAGTTTGAAAACATCACACATTCTATAATGTCACCGAGACCAAAGGACGAGATTGGATTGGGAGATACTTCCGATATATGATATCTCATTTGACGTTGAAACAAGTATCCTACTTATGCATTGCGTAACATGAATGCATTATCATTCTGATACTTTGCACGGTTACAGCATCATTTCGTATGAGGTTGATACTTGTCATCGACCGAAAACGAACGGTTCTGAGGAGATGTTTTATTGGAATCGGAGAACTGTTACCGATACTTCTGGAGAGAACTGCTACCGATACTTCTGATACAAAGAATCAAGTTGATCACGCAAACTTGGCTGAGTAGATGGTACTGATACAAATATGGTTCCAATCGCGGAGATGCGTGATGCGACGTGAGACGACGGGTCAGTGGGCTCGGTTTAAATGTGTGGCGAATAGTAGAGTATACGAGAAGGGGAATATTCTTCGGCGATATGCGTAAATGTTATATGGCGAAGGAAGAAAATACTTACAGTTAAACGGAAGACATTACGCATGCTCATGGCATCGCCGAGGCTGAACGGTGAGCTAGTTTATATCAACCTAATATTTTGTATTAGGGTGAATCAACCGAATGAGGTCGAGGAGACACCAATCGACATCCACGCAATCTCAAAACTGATACCGAGTACCTGGAGTGGCCAATCCTTTTGCCTCCTTTATACAAAGTATCAGGCTAATATCACCCAGTTCTAGAAATGAGTCTATTTGTACAAGTCCACTTGAAAATACAAATACGTGCACAAAAATTGACAAATCATAACAGAAAATTAGGTTATATATAACACACTGAATAGAGTGTGTGTGAGGGGGAGGGGTTAAAAGTGAGTGTTCTCAAAAGGATTTGCTGCGAAATCTATTAAAAGCATTCCGACGATCCGGTGGGACGCCAAAAGTATCGCCGATTTTTGAAATCAACGAGTCATTAAAATAAAGCATTCGGGCATGAATCCTAATGTTGTGACTGTGCCTTTCCTTTTTACTATAATATGCTTTTAGAGATTCTTTTTGCTCTTTCTGTATTATTGTTAAATATGTAGATAATAAAAAAAGAGAGAAATGCAGTATTAATGTATAATTTTTAATTCATTGTAAGCCACATAAAATTGTCAGTAAGTCTCTGCTCGGAATTTTATTTTGTGAAAATGTTTGCCACAAAATGCTTAGAAGCATATTATAAAAGAAAAAAAAGAAAAGGCGCAATATCAGCACTAAGATTCATGCCAGAATATTGCTTTTAATAACGCATTGATGTCAAAAAACAGCGATACGAAGGTAGATAATATTTAAATGAAGCGGAAATCCGTCTGTCTGTCCTTCTGTGTGTATGTAAACAAAGTCATTCAAAGCCCTAAAAGTTAAATGAAATAAATATGGCATATAGTTTTATTATCAGAATCGGAGCATAACATTTTAGTCCAAACCTTTCTTAGAATGGCTTGACGGGCCGTTTATCTGTTCATGGTTCGTTTTGCAGTTAAATGTGCATAAAAACAGTTGCACGTCTAGTTAATGATTGAATGAATAAATAACAATTTTCTCATTTTCTAGAATTCAGAAAATACTGCATATCTATTTTCCTTCATTATATATAAATATTTTCAGAGCTCCATGGCCCATTCTTTTAGTTACATTTTGATTTCCCATTCTCAGCACTCACTAGTAGTGAAGTTAAGAAAAAACATGATTTCACGATTTCGAAATAATTACATTAACAACTTATAAATTCAAGGAAGAAGAGCTGAAAGTGATTCAAACACCTTGCATTGAAGCAAGCGAGCGCTTTTATTATTCGACTCTTCAATAAGCCAACAAAAACCTGCTTTTAAAAATGTTTATTTTTTAAATTTGCAATCAAATACTATTGTTCTGTTTTCAAAACTCATTTATTGCTTTATCTATTAATTTAATTATCATTTTGATTAAATGAACGGAATTGTCTGGTAATGAATCTGACAAAAACTTATTAGAAGATTCCAAAATATTTATAATTAAGAATTGCAAATGAATGGATAAAAACAAGAAAGCGTTTCTTATTTTTAGTGCATTGACGAAAATGTATTTTGAAGAAACTGTTTCAACTTAATTTATTTAATTCGATTTGTTTTGTTTTAGTTAAAGAGGGATTGGTTGGCTAAGTTAATTAGTTTTTCAGTTACTTCTTCGTGTCCAACAGTTTTGAAATTTTCTACCCTTGCTTTTCATGAATAACCATTTTCTATTTTAATATTTAAATAACTTAATTTTCAGCTCATTTATCCACTCAACTAAAGACACTTTGTAATGAATTGCAAAAAAAAAAAAAAAAAAAAAAATATAAACACTAAGTGAAGATATAATAAACACTAATGTGATATAATAAACACTAAAAATAAAGATAAGCTGTAATTAAAATGAAAAATTCTGATATAAATATGTTCATTAAATTTTATTATTATTTTTTATTTATAATTCCGCTTTTTCGTGTTAGCCTTCTCTCTTAGTTGTTAAATGCGCAGTTATTATACGCTGAGTTTTGCTGAGAGACTGTTGTTGTGGAGAATAGAATTCTCTATTTTTACTCTAGGAAGAACCGTTTCTCGGGGATAAACGCGCCATGCTGGATCTACTTTGATCGAAAAATTCAGAAACGGTTCTTCCGCCTTTTCCTCTTCTCGCTTTCTTGCAGTCGAGGAGATGTTTACTTTCAATATATTTCTCAACAGATTATTGCCGTGGATATTATGGCTTTTTGCATTGCATAACTGTGAACCATAATGACGAACATGATTATATTGAACTTGTTTTTATATGATTATATTGAATTTGTATTGTTTCGATTGGATGCTAACTTCTTGATGTTACATGATTTTGAAATTTTCTGATTTTTTTTATGTTCTTAATGCTAACACATTTAAAAAAAATATTTTGAGATTTTGACATTCACTTATTCAACTGATTTCATTTCATTTTGATTCCATACGAATGCCGATATCTGGAGGGTATTACAGAAAATAAATAAAATAACGAAATTTCATAATAATTATAACAAATAAATGTTGATTATAAAAAAGTTGGGTAAAAAGTTGCTTTACTATTATCTGCATCGCTTAAGCGTTGGGGGGAGGGATCTGCAAACAAAATCTACCCCAATAAAAGTAAGGAAGCAACTCATTTCTCAATTATTTTCAGGCAAAGTTATTTTAATACATTGTGTAACTGAACAAATTGTTAACAGCCTTTTACATTACAGCCTATAAATTCGTTGTTCTCCCCTAAAAAAGTAATGAAATAAATAGATATAATTCGTTTATCGTTTTTCTATCTGCTCAAAAATCCACTTTTTCTACTTTTAAACCGGATAATTAAAATTCTATTAGAATAAGAAATAGAAAACATAATTTTTAAAATTTGAAATCTCGGCTTCAAAGCAAAACTCGTAAGGGCGTGAAGTGTTGTAACCACAGTACACTCTCGAGTACCCGAGTAATTAAACGAGGAAGGAGTCTATTAAGTCATCTATTAAAAAAAATTTCAAAACTTATAAACTGTAAGCTTTGACTCTTATATTAGGGTTACCTTTTCATATCTATATTTCAGCGAAAAATAAAATCAGTTTGAACCAATTTTCTTAAGAAATAGGCCTACGATTTACGTTAATATTTTGTTTATGTTTCCTGCATTTAAGTCGGGAATTACAGAGTTTATGTTAAAATGTGAGCAGTTTATATCCTTTTACTTACTTTTTCTCTAATAAATTCTTGAAACAAGCACTGCATTATATAAACTATTAGTACAGAGCCTTCTATTTTAACTTGACACGTTGCCGGCAATTGCTTCTATGATTCACCGGCCCACGGCTGTGTTCACATTGATGTAAATGGAGGGCGTAGTACTCGATAAGAAATAAGAAAATACGTATTATAGCAGTAAGTTTTGAATAAAAACTTTGTCTTCTGGTATTGGTGGCAAAGAAATGTAGAACTTTCTACAACTACAGCCTATCCGGCTTTTTTGTTATTCGCAACATTACGTCGGGTACTGTATATGAAAAGTAACTAAATGTAGAAATAGAAACAAATCGAAAGAAAATATAAACATTTATCGCGAATAAATTTGGTTGTTATTCCAATTTACGTAAAATATTTCTGTAAGCACCTTTTAGCGATTTTAGCTTGGTCTTCAGGATTTGAATGAAAAAGCTTCCTGAACTTTAAAGCAATAAAAAAAAATAATGCATCTAAAAATGCCTTTCGCCATTTCGCACTCTTCTTTAATACTCCAGTATGATGCGCATACTTTGCACATTAGCAGAGCACTCCTTGGAAATTTGCTACAGCTCTGTCATTATTCATTGACTCCAGAGAATGCTGCAGGCGGGAAAACGCGCAATATAGACTCTGTCCTGATCGAGTGGAAGCCAAAGAAATCTTTTATCCCATTTCTTTCGGCATATCGGGAGCGAGGAGATGTGTACTTTTAATATGTTTCTCTGAATCAGTGTTATTCCCAAAAAGAATCTCGCAAAGTATGAAAGATATTTCACAATTTTTTTGTTTGTTCAGTCAAATGAAATGCAATTTTATATTCCTAGCAACTGCAAATGTTTCAGAAATATCAGGTGTCTCTCTAAATAGTGACATCTATTGGAAAACATGCGAAGTGTCTATATAAACGACAATGATTTTGGGGTTTTACCAAATTACTATTACTTTATTGTTATCATTTTGAAAGTTTTCTTTTCATTTAGTATTATTGAGTTATTCAGTGTGATTAAGACTCCAATCAAAGAATGCTCCAAATTGCATTTACGACATTCATTTCTTTATTTCTTTCTTTATTTATTTGAAGAAATCTGCTGCCGAAGCCCATCGGACACTTTTAGAAACTTACGGTGATGGTGCTTCGTCATATCCCTATTGTCGGTTTTGGCTTCAACGATATAAGTGTGGTGATTTCGATGTCAGTGATAAAGAACGGCCAGGAGGCCAAAAAAATTCGAAGACAATCTATTGAAGAACTTATTGGACGAAAATGGGAAAAAGTTGTAGAAAATGATGGAAACTATTTTTATTGTTATGTTTAGCACCTATTTTTCTCAATAAATGTCTTTTTAAAGTGAAAAAATGATCAAAATATATGCAGGCACCTTCGCCTTTCGTGACCAGCTTGTTCGTTTCAATGATTGATTTTTTAGGCTGTCAAACGATTAATATGGAACGCAGTTTTACATTTCATCTTGCTGTTTGATACGAACGAAAGAGCTTCGATCGAATCTATCTACCATTAATCACCGTGGGTGCACATCAAAAAGTGAATATGCAATAAAAGAAAACCGAAACTTCCTGCTTCAGCATGAAAGTCAAAAGGAGAAGATTTTTAAATAATAATTTCAATATTAGCAAAAGTACGTCACTGATGGATGAATTTGAATTTCATTACAACGTTTAAAACGGACTGTGCATTAAATTATATTTTAAATATTGTACAGAAATGTAATTGATGTCATTAAAAAAAGGAAATTTTGAATTTTAAGATAATGCAATCAAATATAGTTGTGAGATTCTAGTTTTCGATTATGTAAATATCCATTTTCATTCAAGTTTTAGACATGTGGGGCCAAAATATGTTTCTGTGGGGCCAAAATATGTTTCAATCTTGTTTAAACTTTGTTTCGCAAATACATTACCATAGTGACAGTTTTTTATTCATTTAAAATTTAAATTTAAAAAAAATTATTTTTCGTGATATTTTCTAATGTTTATATTTTTTGTCCCCCTGACTTCAATAATTCCTTTTTTTAAAAAAAATTATATTAATCGACGCATTCAGGAATAGCACAGACATTGAAGGATAAATTTGGTAAGCCGTCTGTATATAAAAACAGTGTTTCTACGAAAGTAATATATTTGTCTCTCCGACTATTGAACATGATAAAAAGTAACGATATGAATATATATAATTTAGAATATAGTCTTAGTTGAAACAATATAAATAAAGTGACTGTCACTCTACTGAATGTATGATTAACCCATTTGAAAATATATTTTGCTCCTTTTCTGAGAATTTGACTTATAGAAGTAAAAAGAATGATGCAATAGTTGAATACTATGTTTAATGCCTGTAAAATGTTAACACGAAATTAATTTTTAAACATAAATTGGACACATTGCAAGATGTTGCATGCTATGTATGACATATTTCGGTGAATGGCGAACTTTACTAAAATCGAAACAATGGTTAACAGAATCTTCAAGGCTCCTTACACGATCTTTGCGTGACATTTGATGTCGGGACAGCAGTTGGGATAATGTCCCTCACCTTGGACAATCCGACAGTGGGGGTTGTCCGGTTTCAGCACTTTTCCGCAACTGCAAAAGAGAATTAAAATGATTATTAGAAAAGCTGAAAAGCTTTAAAAACATGCTTTTATTAATGTACAAAAATTAAAAGGTACTTAATGAATCATATTTTTATAATGTTTTATTTTTAATAAATATTTAATGACAGCTTAATATCCTTCCGGAATAGTTATTTTTACACTTCACTTATTGTCCTTTGATACCGGATTTTTGATAAAAAAAATTACTAAACATTTTCCTATGAATGAATTTAGCTTTTAATTTATCATTTTTTCTATATATATTATGAATGTAACTCCTCCAATTCATTGATTCACTGCTGCAGAATAAAAATTTATTCAAAGTCGATATCAAAGGATTTCGTTCAGCCCGTTTCTTTGATGGCCTTTCAATTAGTGAAAGCGTTCACCGTAGGTTTTGGTCCAATTCCTGAACTTTGACCATCGTTGCCACGCTCTTTGAAATGATAGATTGCATCAGACAAAGTTTTCCGAGGCACATTAAGCAAACGAACAATTTTAGTTTGTCGTTTTCCTTTTTTAAAACACTATAAAATGGCAAATCTTTTGCTTTAACATACTAAAAAAAGTTAAAAAATAATACATAAACTAAGAGATATATTACAAAATATTTTATAATTGAGGTGGTAGACAAAAAGAAATGAACACACATTAAAAAGAGCTTAGTGAACTTCTATTTTATGGCGAAATAACATTGTAAAGGTTTCTTTACCGCACCCTGTCATTGCTCTCTGTGTTCAGCGAAATGGGTGAAAGGAAAGACACTTGCCGCTCAGATTCCATTAAAATTTCAACAAGAGTGCCGCCTGACTCTATGTATTGGATTCCTACTTTAAGTCCGTGAAGATCGCCATGGCCTCAAGTCCAAGATCCGAACTAAATGAATGAAATAATGTATGTAGCCTTTACACCACATGTGCAGATTTCTATAAGATTTTGAAAGAAATCCTTTTAAAATATGTCTGAGAGCAAGTGAATACTATACCCACAAAATGTAAAAGCTGAGTTACGTGAAATTTGATTCGCAGTTTTGTGATCGAAAGCTTGGATCAATAGCAAAATGTGAGTCAAATCATTGACGGGCCGTCTGTCAATTCGCGAGGATGTGAAGGCGGTAACTGGAAAACGCAAAGACTTAGAAAAAACAAATATCGGTCGTCTACTCACTTTTTTACTGCAACTGTAGTTCTGTGTCAAATTTCACCTTCAATCAGCCGGCATAACGGCTTTCAAAACGCATATTTGGCTTTTCTCACTGTACTCTGAAGCTCAGGTGAAGGACAATGAAAATGAGACTTAACATTGGCGGCCTTGCAAAAAGTTACTGGATGAAACTGGACGAAACACCTTTGTTACGGAGTTATGGGAGAAAATTTCCAACGTCCTCATTGATAAGAGGCTTTTACACGCCCTGGACTGCAATCACCGTTATCAATCACCTCCTCCACCAGATTAAAATTCCCTGCCAAGGGAGGAAAGGAAAGAGAGAGGAGAAAAAAAGCCTACTCACCCGGCCACATGACGTAATCCTTGACTGCACTCTATTCGCTCGCATCTCGTGTCGTCGAAGCCTTCTTCGCCGACTGGAATAGGGCCGTAGGTGTCTCCTTCGCAGTACCCTGCGAGGAGAAACTGCATCAGGAATTTCCTCAAACACTCCAAAAAGTGTGCTGAGTAGGTGAGGAATAAATATCGGGTGGAAGCGTCCACCCCTCTACTTTCTTGCACATTTAAACGAGGATGGCAGATGTACAATAGTGGTATATTACATTATTTCTGTTGGGATAGTTTTAACTCAAAACTTTTAATGATTGTAAACTTGTACCCCTTTTAATAGTCTTTTTAGCATTTATTACTCAGATATATACAAAATATCCACACTTTCACTGGCCAAATAGTTAATTATAAGCCATTAAAGAAAGATACATGCTTCCAGCTGATTTCAATGAGAAGCTGCTCAGATAGAGGGAGGAGAAGATGTCTTATAAGTACCCAGGTTTTCTCATGTCTAGCGGGTACAGAAATAGCACAAGCTGTCTCCACTTTAAAGACGGGTCGTACCTCTTAAGTGAATAGACGACATAAAGACAGATTTTTGTTTTTTTTAAATTCACAACAGAATTCGTTTTAATTGCCACGGAAGATCGGTTATTCAGACAGCAACCGTTCACTAATGTAGATTATGTAGTTCTCTTGTGGCATACTTTTAGTTAGAAAAATATTCTAAAGGATGTAAAGAATTATATCTTGTGTTATTGGAGTCAATGAAAGGGGAGCTGAAAAAAGTATTATCTTAGAACAATTTACGGTCATCTGCAGAGAGAGTCGTATGTTGGTCGGTGAATCTTCCTTGAAGTAGCCATTGAGATAATATAATATCGTTTAAAATGGCGATGAAGCTTCCTAACTTGATCAATTTCTGTCGAAAACGTATGCAGCTTATTTTATAAATTAGATAGTATGTTCAGATTATTTTACCACAGGAGTTATTGGATCGAGGAATTATAAAAATTTAGATTTTATTTGTATGTTTATTGACTCAAACAATATAAAATATATTCTATATCATTTAAAGCATTTTTCCACTTAGAGATATATGCCTATATCTTTCTATAATTTTCATTTTTGTCTCTTACCTTAATTCACCGCCAGATACACTGGCCATACAATTATTACTACCCTAAATAAAGTTGTCATTCAAGTAAAAGGACACCTTTTAGTTGTTTCATTCGACGGAAATTTCAAGAATGTTTTTTTAATGCATTGTTTGATTATTAAATGAGAAATGAAAAAAAAATGTTATATATTTCTAAACTGAAATTAAACTGTAATTAATTTCCTAATTTTTATCCTAATTTAACCCATATTAACTTCTTTCAAAAATGACTGCAATTATCAGAAAAAATTTGGTAGATCCCACAAAACAAAACAAAAAAAAAAGACTCCAATTGTGTATACGTCTGCAAATATGATACTTTAAAAATGTTATGAGCCTTACGGATGAAACTGTGTGTATATTTCGCCTGTTGATTTTGGACCCGATTCGCGAGCGAGTGGCTATAAGCCGATCAGTTTGCTTGCATACATAAGAAAGCAATGGCACAAAAATGTAACAAAAACTATGTAAACGAAATTCGACACATTGCTCTGGCGCCAGAATTATCTATATTTATTTAATGTTAGGTGGCATCAGAAAAAGGAAAAGAAAAATTTATCTTATTGTTATGACGTATTCGCCATGCTGTTGACTGCGCTATGAAACTTGACAAGAATTGCGCCATTTTCTGCATATGCACGCGGACGTCTGCGGGGAAATGCTGCACTGATTTCTGCGAATCACTCTCTCGGATTTCTTATCTGCTATTTTATTGTGCAAAGAAAATACGCGTTACAGAATCAACTCCTCTTACTGAGAAAAAAATGAACTTTATTTCAGGCTGAATTTCGCAGGAGGGGTTTAAAGGTTGAACATTTTACTATTAAAACATTGAAGACCATTGAAAAGGACAAATTCTGGAGAAAATGTGTGGAAACTTTAAAAAAAAATCTTTACAATGAAAATTGTTCTACTTAATTAAATGTTCTCCAATCAGTTGTTTACTTTAAACATTCCATCCGGTTCAAGAGGATGTGGGCAGTGTCGCCGCAAGCAACTTTTCATTGATAACTTTATGGAATAGAGAACACAAGAAATTTTTTATCTGGATTTCAAATTAGAAATTCCAAATACGTTTGTATATAAGTATGAATAACAATATTTATTCTTCTAAAATGCATAGCCCATACATTTAATAAGTGCTTGCTTTAAAGCTTCGATTTTATTTTTATAGTGAAGGACCTAAATAAGACTGCAATATTCAAGAGCGCATCGGATTATAAAATTTCAGATACATAGAATCTTTAAAAGCAAATGGATTAGAAAATTCTCTTGGATTCACGTTTGGGATATCCAAGAAATTTCTTTTCCGTTTCAGAGACATTTTGGAGTGAAAGTGGCGTCTTATAGGAATGAATGAGAGGCCTTCTTAAAATAATTCCGTTTTTACCCTTTCTAGGGCCGTGAGAAGTATGCTTCCCATCAAATTTATCAATCTTTGTATGAAATGATGTAGTTTGGCAAAAGTTCTGACAAATTTTTTTAGTAGAACAGAAACCAAGATACCCCAGTTCTTTATCTCACACAAAATGACGTGTCTTGGTTTGTCACTTCATTATTAATGAACCAAATGAATGAATGAATCAAATTAAATTTATCTGATAAGCTAAATGAATCCCTTTTCTTATTCTAATTTCAAGTCTCAAAATATTTTAACATAATATGACTAGAAAAAAATGGCCCTTTAAAGGGTTAATATAAAATATATTTAAATATATTTCTGAATTTTTGTAAAATATTGATTGAAAAACGGTCGTATGGGAAAAATTTTGTTCGGGACAACGAATGTCGCCAAATTGTAGCGTTTTCATGTTTATGTTTTTAAAAATGTCTCCTTATTTTAGTTAGTTTGGCGAGTTTCGATAAATTTTGCTAGAATTTTTGTCTGCCTTGGAGAGAATTTGGCATCCGATTCTTTTATTTTACGGAAAAAAGCATGTATGAGAGCAGAATGTGTCATTTAAGTCACAAAGGTTTTTTAAGGAAAAAAAAAAGAACTTTTTTAGGTTAAAAAGAGGTATAAAGCAAAAATCTTTTCATCTAAAAGCTTGTCAAATAATTTGCTCAAAATTTTGAAAGTAACTTAAGAAATATCTTATCTAGGTCCTGAACTAAAACTTAAGCTGAGTTTCAATCCACTCTTTAAATATCGGGGCTAAGATGATAAATAACATGAAATTTTCGATTTTTTTTTCGTATTTTAAAGCATTAACACAACTGTGAAATATTTCTAAATGAATAGATTACTCGTTCTTTAATTCAGGTATTGCAGAACATTTTGAGAAATTATTACACCTAAATGGAATAAAAAATATACATATGAGGTTTTAATACTACCAAAACTCTACAAAAGATTAGTATAATAAAACATTTAAAGATGAAAACATTTAAAGATGTAAAATAGCATTCAAACTTGTTTAAATCCAAGAATAGAAATAAGTGCAACTTCATAAAAAAGGAACTTAAAAGCTACATTCAAACAGTTTTATAAAGAAAATTGCTCAAACATTAAGAATATTAAATTAAAAAAAATTATATTTTCGCAAAAAAAAACAAAAAAAAAACGACTTTTTAATGTAGCCACCTACCATAATTGAAATAAAATAGAACCAAGATTTCCATGTGGCTTGTGCTCTAACAAGTGTGTTTACAAAATTTCATCGCCCATAATTTCAAAAGGATCCAAAACACTGTCCTTAAGCCTAGCAATAGCACTTTAGTTGAAAGATGGACTCTTACCGTTATCGGTGTTGAGATATTCCGAAAACGTGTAGGCATCTAGGCGTGGTGCGACAATCGCCAACAGGAGCAGCGGAGACAGCAGAGCGAACATAATTGCGTCTAATCGCCGACTGATAAAAGTTGAAATGGAACGCGATTGCTCCTCCACGTCCTCCGTTGGGAAGAACCAAAGGTTAAGAGTGTAACGAACCGCTTCTTCCTCAGAAAAATCGAAAAAAACAAAAAGAGAGTGGCAAGCTTTTTGGGTGTGAACATGCAGTGCTTACGAAATGTAACATTCATTGGTAGTAATGGCGAGGTTTAGTGAATTGGGCACTTCTTCCAAGCATTTTGTACACATCTTAAATCTTTAGCCTGTGGTTATTTTTGTAAATCAATTGGTTTATTAATTAAAATTTTGTTTGGAATTTTATAATTTAAAAATTTATCAAATTTTAGCGTTTTTAATCAATAATTTTCAAAAGCTATTGTCACACATGTCTGATTTTTATTTATATTAACATTCAGATTGGCAAAAGTAGTCTCTTTAAAGCCTTCTCGTGCACTCTCTTATAAGGGTATAGTCACTATTATACGTAAAATCGTGCAATAGTTAGTTAAGAAATATGAACCTTAGTAGTGAATTTAGTTCTTATGAATTTACCGTGTGATACTTGGCGATTTTTTTTGTTTTGGCGATTAACGCCTGTTATACAGTTAATAGTAACCAAAACTCGAATTTGCATTTTATACGTGTTTTTTTTTTTCAACCGAAAATGAAATCAAAATTTGACTCAGAGCTTCAAATCAGACAGAAAATTTGACACATTTAACTCATTGTGTTTTTGAGTTATGGTGTTCACATGGTTCTGAAAGATACAGACCGATAAACGGTCAACTCATATTTGGATTTGGCTCAAAATTTGACCAGTGTTCACAATATAGGTGCTAAATTTATTCACCGAATTTTATTCATCTTACTCTCTTTATTTTCTGTTATGGCTCTAACTGAAGTTTGAACAGCCCCAGAAACGTACCCTTAAGGGACTTGGCTCAAAATTGGAAAGAAATGTACAAGTTTGGCATAAAGATCATATACCAAATTTCATCCATCTAGCTGAAAGAGATTTTGAATTGCCTTTGTCGCAGACGGGCGAAGAGATGGACATACTGTCGAAAATATGATTTTAGAACCCGGAGAGTTAATAAACACGGAGTTGCGTCAAAATCATGAGTTCGAGTTTTTAACCGATTACTCAGTTCTTTGAATAAGAAATTTTTTTTTAAATATCTTTTGTTGATATTATTTCATTTGTGGTTTAGCTTTGTTCTCCATTTTTGAGGATTAAAAATAGAATATTCCTGATTCATTTCCAACAGTTCTTTTCATTTTTTTTTTTTACATTCGTAGGTCGTTTTATGCCAGTCACTTGAAAGATATATAAATAATTCTCTAAAGTACTTATTGATGTGTTTTTCTTTCATTGTTAAAAACTAAAGAATATGGATTCTTTTTTTTTTTTCATATTCTTTGGAAATGTCTTAGCTGATATTCATCTTAATTTTTTGATGATAAGGTATACAAACCAAATCTCAATTATCTAGAACTTTGCGTTTTTGAGCTCTTGTGAGAGATGTGGAAAGGCAGACTGATATTTATGTAGCACAAAATTTATTTGAAATCTGAAACTTTGGCGTTAAGGCCTGCTCATTCATTTCAATCGCCTGGGTGTTGTGTTTTCCCATTCACCGGCTAACATAATTTCAAAAAATTATTTTTCGTACTGTAACAGGATTCTTCAAAATTGCGAATTCCTCTCTCAAAGACGAGAGAGTGAAAATAATTTCATAACATCGTTCCCAATTTTATGGGGACACTTAATTGAATTGCGAACTCTCCAAACGAGGCAACTCTCCCTTCTGGGAAGGAAACAAACCGAAGCAGAATGTTTAACATTTTGTATTAAGCTTGCAACAAATTATTTAGTTGCTCGAGGACATGGCCGAACGAGACATTTTCGGTTATATACTTATTAAATAATGTATCGCCGAGCTAACAAGTCTCAAACGATTTTGTATAGCGTTAATTAAGCTGAATCGATTAAATTAAAATAGATTAGAATTCATCGAATTAAAAAAGGAATGCCTCTTTTATAATTACTTATACAAAAATGGCAATTGTCATTTAAGAAAATTACCTCGATAATCTCATTATAAACATTTATCTAATTTGAATTCTTTGATGTTGGCTAAGATTGAATTTCGTAATAGGTTTTCAACTCATTCTTTTTTTTTTTTGCATTTTATTTTTTTAATGATAAAACGATTCTTTATTGTACTACTTAGAGCTTTATTATCAATTAATTTATTAATTCAATTAAATTTTGATTCCGTGATTGTTGAGATGCCTGTTCAAGAATTTCTGGAAAGATTGCACCGTTCAATACTATTTATGATAATGAATTGCAAAGGAAATAAATAACTAAAATGTAAAAAAAATAATTAAAATAGCAAATATTATAACCTTTTAAAACATTAATAATTTTTTTTATTAAAACTTCTTTATATTTTTATTAAATTTTTTTATGACCATGATAATTTCATAGTAGTTTTTCCTTATTTAAATTAGTGAATGTTTATTTTAAAAATTGTGGAGTAATATTAATGAATGCAATCTTTTTTTAATCTTTTTTATTTTATAGCATGTAGTATAGAATATAGCATGAGCTTAAAAAACGAGTTGTGTTTGTATAGTTTATAAAGTCTCTACGTAATTTACCAAAATATTTTCTTCTTTACAATAGAAAGAAAATAAAATCATTAACAATCCTTTTTCAAATCAAAGTTATTATTTTTTTAATAAATCGATCTCTTTCTATTGCATTGCTGTAAATGACTGCAAATGTATTGAAATTCGTGATTTTTAATCGTTTTATATTTTAATCAGAAAATATATCTGAAAATGAAATTATCAAAATAAATTGTTTTTAACATCTTGTATTCTCGCCTATATTGATCAAAAAAGGGAATTGACATTTATTTTAAATGTGATATATCAGAATATCAAAAAAAAAATGAAATCTACGATCGCAAATTTCAAGTTATGATGTGAGAACATTATTACTTTTAAGTCATTATTTGTCTTAATTAACTTAAGTCATTAGCCAGTTTAAACCGGTTTGAAACAAACACGAGATCTCTCTATCAGTCTCTAGTCTTCTCTCTCTCTCTATATATATATATAATGATAATTTTTTTAAAGTTTCATTTTCAATTTTTCTAGTTGGCAAACAAAATGTTGAAACTCGCCCAATTTTGAAATGATAAAATAAACATCGTTTTTCTAAATATCAGCTCGTGCGAAATCTGATAGTCACTTTATTGTTTCAAACCGATTTAAACTGGTTAATGATTTAAATTAATTAAGACAATTCGTAAGAATTCAGAGAATGAATAATTTGGAAAACAAGTTATAATCGCCAAATAATGATAAATCGCCAAATATGACAACCTTCTGAATTATTTTCTAATAACCCTAAAAGCGAAAAATGGATGTCTCAAAAGCGATAAATTGCCAATTTGTTATCACGTTTCTATCAAGTATCACATTATATGTTTATTTCATTTCATACAATCAAGTGCTGAAAATTACATTTTTCTAGATTTAATTTGCATTAGTAATTAATTTATTTTTTAATCAGAGCTTTTGTAAATGTGATGGCAATAAGTTAATAAAAGCTAATTTTTTACGATGCTCGTGCAGATTAAATTTTATATTTATTTAGTGCAAAATGAATTGTTGAAAAATATGATTTAATTATATTTTTAAAAGTTCATTAATAACAAAAATTTAATTTATAGATCAAAATATTAGTATCATTGAAACGATTATTTTTTGAACTTCAATATAATGTAAAAATAAATTTTGTGCTGTAATATTTTCGCCAATAAATAGCTTGCCAATTTGTTGCCTACGCATTTTGTGGCTTCAACAATTTGTTACTTACGCAATTTGAGGCTTCAAAAACCTCAAACCAAAGCAACATTATGTTCTCACACGATAAAAAAAAAAAATGATTTGCTCAAATATGCCCAATTGTGATTCTATCCTTTTAATAGTCCAATTTCAGAAGCCATTTCTTTCGATGCTTTGGTTTATCCCCTCTGAAATAACTTCAGTTCAAATTATGCGCACTTCCGTGTCTCTTAAACCAATTTCTTTTCTAATAGACGAATTACAAGAAACGGGTTTAAATGTCTTGGCTTCTGATTCAAAATCCCAAAATCAATAAACGACAGAATTTCGCTTATTGTCTTTAAAAGTAATTTGTCTGGAAATTGTGACAGATCTTCTCAAAAATTTTCATTTCTATATGTCTCGTTATAATTGTTTGATTTAAACAAAAAGTAAATTCTTAGTCTGTATTTCGAAAACAAAATACCGAGTACTAGAAATAGAGGGCGCGCTTTAAATTCTTGTGAACTTTAAAAAAAATCACAGTAAAAGTAATTGCAGAAAAATGTGTAGAAAGCCTTTGGATTATTTCCCATTAAAATGATTTGAAAAATGACCAATAGTTGGCGCTCGCATATCAAACTGAGATGGTTTATGCAAATCTGGAAAACAGAATACAGTAAATCAACACAGCGCATTTTTTAAAAATTAAAAGATGCTCAACATGACAGCCACCGCAGGGTATTGAGCAAAAGATGTGCATTACTACGCCTATTAAAGCTGAGTGCCTACATCGATTCCACCGACGCCCCCTTGAATGGCATCTTTCAGTACCACTAAAGTCTGGAGTGCCCCCGCAGACACGAGACTTTAGGTGTTCCCATATCCAAAAGACCGCTGGAGTAATGTCTAGCGCTCGTGAGGTCCACTTTATCTTGTATCTTCGGCTTATCTATCGATCGTCAGTGAATGTATCTAGGAGGAACGTCTTGATGAAAGCAGCATTATGCGTGAAGGTGACGGTACATAACGCAGGTCTTTGATGCAAAGCAGGCCCAACGTGGTCTCGCAAAAGTTTTAGCACTACATTGTAGTGACGGAACAGGTTTTCCAAACGGATACAGGAAATTTGGTTCAAATAAGAAAGAGCCCAGAGGGAAGGAGCGATTAAATCACACCAAACAGTCACACGCTGAGAATATAGTGGTTTAGTCGTTTCACTAGACCACTACATTCCGTCCGTACTACAATAGTATCCGTCGGTTTGATGTCGACACGATACTATTGTTTTGTGTATTGACGTAGGCATGCAATAAAAAGTGGGTTCCATCTGTCCACATGAGGCTCAGTAACCATTGTGGATCACGTTCCATGTGTGTCATTGCCCATGTTGAAAAGCTTATCTTCCATAGGATTTTGCTGGCAATAATGTCTGTATCTGGTACGAATACAGTTTCATAATTCTATATGGAATGTGTCGGATCGAAGTTCCAGAATCCCCATTATTTTCTCAGCTTCGTGTGCACTGATACTCTCCGTTCATGTCTCGGCTGCCAAATTTTCCATGGCACTTTGTACAATAAGGACAGTGGACGAAATGACTGGTGGTCTAATACTTCATGCTACTCCCCGTTTCCTCAAAATTGAGAGCTAAATTCAGTATTCCTTTCAATGAAATAGGACTTTTATTCGTCTTGATTCCTTCCACCGTGAGGAACTTTCGCAATGCTTTATTCGTGTATTCATTGTTCTTATAGAAAGGCTCAAACACCACTGCTCGATTCGTAACGACGACATGCTGCTGCCATCCAATGGCGGATTTCTTTCCAGCCTTGCGTTTTACTTCTATCCTGAAATGCATGAATCGTCTCGGTTTGATATGTAAAAGCCCAATATCGGTCATGTTCTGAATCACTTATAATGGGGAAAATGCAAAGACTTCTTGAACATATTCCCGCAGATCGCAATTTTAGCATTACATTTTTATAGTGATTTTTTGAAGTTTGTATGAATTTATGACGCAAACCGTCATTTTAAATAAATATGAACGTAAACCGTTAACAGATTTCTTCTGAATAAAATTTGATTCTCCTTTTTGATGCAAATATTGTGTATTAAAATTCATGCATCTAGCTTGTATGTTTGTATCATTGCTTTTACATATACATGACTAGGCAGGAGACCGATAATAATTTACCCAATAATATTTGTGGGCACCACTATAAAAAGATAATATTTGTGGACGAATCTTCTTCATTCATACAGCATGATGCTCGTTTCATAAAAATCATGACTTTTCTTTTTCAATTATCTGAAAAAAATGAAATGCGAGTTGGATTTAATGATAAATCTAGAAAATATGCTGGTTAAAATATTTATTTTCCATTGCCAAAGAAGCCATTTCTGACAATTTAGAACAGCCTCTTTTCCCAAGGAAGAGTGCAAAGATTAGGAATTAAAAAGTAGCAACCCTACAGTTACCCCGACTGATGGCACTAGCTGAAATGTTATGGTCCTTCTCCAGAATTCTGTGCAAGCTATTGAGAGAAATGCTGCGATGTCCACTGCATTCAATTTCTAACCATCGTAGTTATATGCTTAGCTATGGATCTTGAATTTAATATTTAGCATCATGGTATAATTCATATTCCTTCAATCCTCGGTTCAGTTTCGCTATGCCGAGTTCTGATCAACATGGCGCTCTGGAACTGCAGTTGAAAGCACCTTATTTAACGGGTAGGGATAAGTCCATCCGGCAGATCCTTTCATGTCGGCAGCAGGTGGGATAGGGACCTTGCTTCGGAACAAAGCGGCATCCATTACCCATGTTGATTGAAGATAACTTTCACCTAAAAAAAGAGATGAAAATATTCAATGAATCAAATGTATGAAAAAATGAAATAATACAGATATTAGCCAGTGAATAATTGAGAAGCAAGAAAATTTTAAACTTTATCTCAATGTGAAATGAATCTGATGAGTTTTAGCAAATAAAATGTTGCGTAAGAGATATTTCATTCTTGATTAAATGCTGTTGCTCCAATTATACTGGGTGCAGCTAGCTCGCATGCCCATGATTAAAACACCAAATCTTTATTAATTGTTCTACGGAATATGCACTCAACTCCCAAACCGCCTGAGAGAACTACAAGAAATAAATAAATGGTTCCTATATTTCTTAGAATATTGTAAAGGTGTGTAGTGCATTTGTATCAAATCCGATGCTGGAACATACTTTTTGTGGGTGTGAATGTTTTTTAAACACACCTTCAACAGTTGATAGTGCGACAGCTATTATTCAGATTACCCCGGATTCCAAAGCAAAGGAGGTTCCCGTGTTTACATTCACTCCCTCTCCACATTCTTTATTTTATTTTAAATGACGATTCCACCCGCATTCAGACAGCCGACATGACCACTTGTTGCAATGGATTGCCGACTTACAAAAAGTGACTTTATCCATATGTTAGATAACACCCGGAAGAGACTGGTCTCAACATGTTGCGCTACAGTGTTGCTGTTATCGAAATAACTTACGAATGGCTAGAGATGAACCCTTCTTCGCAGAAGATTATCTTGCATTCATCGTCGCTGTAGGCCTTGCCACCAACAGGAATTCTACCGTAGTCTTCCACATCACAGAAACCTAAGGGGGATTTTTTTTTTTTTCATTAGTGCGAATCCGATTATGGCAATGAAAGAATCATACATAAATCGAAAAAATCGTTCGATGCACGTCTTAACGATAGTAGCTATGTTAATAGCGAATATGCTACCGCTAAATAGGGGTGGGAATGAAGTCGATGGTGATCGCCATTTTGAGGCGACTAAGACCTAAGACGCGCATGCTAAAAGAAACTAATTGTTACATTCATGTCCACTCATTTTGTAACATTGATGTGGAATAAATAACTTAAAGTATAAATGACATATTCTGTTTATGGAAAGTGAAGTTTTTTTCCTTCAAAATGACAATTTTAAAAGCACGTAGTTCGGAACCTAAGAGTAACTTTGGGAATCTAATGGACGAAGCAAAATATTCCAATTAAAAAAAAGGTGCTCATCATTTAACATTGGTCTCTGGCTCTACCTACCTGTGAGAATCTGCATTTTAAATGATGAATATAATGAAGACAACATAATGTTACTATCGCACTGACGACCGCTTAGAATCCATTCCAAGATTTGCTGTTAGTAATTATATACCAAAATATTTAGACCTAGCGGACTATATGCAGACTAAGTCTTCTACTAACTATAAGAGCTTAACTTTAGATGAAAATGATTTATTTTGTAATGTATTTTGAACTGTTTGATATGAAATGCATCATCTGATATTTGTGGTCATTATTATTATGCTTGTAGTTATGTATGTAAATACATATTCCGTATGAGTTATTAAGTTGTAATAAATATTTTAGACCATTTTTTGAACTCACCATACCTACGCCAGTGGGTGGACAAGAAACACCTTGACAAAATTAGAAGTAGTCCGTAGCCTGGAAAAGTTTGTCCATCCCTGCCGCTAATGCGCAAATGACCTACCTAATCTGTATATTAACTGATTTGCTCCGTTAAAGTGTGGAAGCAAGATGTTTCCGCCTTTTCGCTAGGTAATGTGCACATGAGTGGCTTCCGGATCGTTCAGATATCTGATTCTCTCATTTCATTTTCCTCCTCGTCCCCCTCCACTTTTAGTTTGGTTCCGCCTGGTCAGCGCCAGTTGCTTTTATTTCTCATAATTGGCGTCGGCTGGCAATGCGTCGCATAAATAAATTGCATTAGATCGATTTCCTAAATTGCAATATTTTAAGCCGGTCGATTCTTTGTGTTGAAGTTTTTCAATGGATTGATGATTGATTTTATCAACTACTGTGTTAATTGTTCGATTGTATTAACTTGATTCGTAGTAATTGAAAAATACCTAATAACATTGAATTGAAGCTTACAGAAGCGTTGCTTTTGTTCGAAACAAAGATATTATTTTTACTTTAGCGAGTGCCTAGTAGTTACTATGCAGATGAACGAGTGTCTAGTACGTAGGGTAGATTACCTAGGTAATCTGAGAAATGGAACAATTTTCTGTACTCTAACGGATTAACCTAGTTTTTATTCAAATTAGCTAGCCAATCTGCAGATGAAGAGATTTCTGCCCTTCAGTGGTAACAAATACACCTCTTAAATAGGGTTGGCTATTCTAACAGCCAATACATCCGTTCAAGATTACAAGTACTTCTGAAAAATAGCAGATCTTCATATCATAACATGCATCTTTTAAAAACACGAAGTTTACACAAAGTATTCAAGGAATTTAAGCTCAGGTTTTTTATCATCTCCACTTTTGGACCCCCCTGAGTTCGAAAAATGCATTTTTCCTTTCTCGTGTGCAACGTAGAGAGAAAGTATTGCCATCTTTAAAACATTTGAACTCGGGATTTTGACGCATCTCCGTGAGCTCGAAAAAGGTATGTGGCAAAAACGCTTTGAGCTTCATAGATGATTTCTATCACGTTTTGAACAAAATTTATTCAGAAGTGTGTCCGTCCGACTGTTCGAATATAAGTTAACCCGATTGATACAAGAAGAAGTGAACTAAATGTATAAAATTCGGTACACATATATAACATCTATACTATGTACACCTACCAAATTCCAGATGGGAATTGACCGTCTGTTAGCCTGTATAACGTAAACGCGATAGCTCAAAAATGCAAAGATGTAAATATAGTAAATTCGGTTTCAACCGCCCGAGAAAAGACGAGTTTCAAACACACACGCACAAACGAACACCGTTATGAGAGAACTTCTCCGGCTCATTAAGTTATCGAGCGTAAAGGCTGGCACAATTTTAGAAATAAGCGTTTCTCTCTGCGTGTGTGCGGGAGGGGGAGGGATTCTGAAATGGAAAAAGTTTTGGAAATCAAATGGGTGGGATCAGTACTTTTCGTTTTTATACAAAGATGCAATTAATCCCTCTTGCCTCCTAAATGGAATCAATCTTGGACACGAATACAACTGAAATGTGAGCAGAGTCGGGCTTTCTGACTTTCTCCGGGCCACTTTGAATCTTCTGCACGCTACAGTTGAAAAGTAATATGTTTTATCAAATTTTTTATGAAGCGAAAACTAGTAAGATAAATTAAGTAAATCAAATGACTGGCTATTTAAATAACTAATATTTTTAAATTGCTAAATTACTTTTAATTTTATTTATAATTATAAAGATGGAATTTTTTGATTGATTCTTCACTGATATCCGATTATGGATCTCACTGAGCAATTTTTTTATTCACTATAAGTTAATTAATTAATTATTTTTATTTTAGTCACGCTATTTGATTGAGAGTTTGAAAAAAAATTGTTATGAGATTTTTTTTTATTATTTATAAAATAGAATAACAAGTTAAAGAATAAAAGTAAAAAAAATAATTAAAATATTTTTTTAAATATTCTTTTCTTAAAGTGTTGAAAAAAATTAATAAATTTTTTAAAAGAAAAATATGAACGCAAAGATATTTATTGACAATAAAAATTATTTTATAGAAAATTTCAAACCATTTATTTAAAATATGCATTATAAAAGCGATTAAAATATCCATTTTCATAAAGTATTTCTAACGGTTTCTCACAACGGTTTTGTTTCAACTAATAACTCCCTTTAAAAAAAAAATCTTTTTTTAAAATTATTTCTACTTTAAGATATATAACAACACAAATTTGCTGTGATAAATATAAATGCTCAAAAGTCTCAAAAGTGATTCAAAAACTACATCTCCCGCTGGTGTGGTGTGGCCCTTTCGAGAGGGGCTGTCAGCAGGTCAACATCTCACTACGGTTCAAGTTTACTAGATCCACCCGAATATTGTTTTTAAAAACGTTAATATGAATAAACTAAACTAAATTAAATCCTTTACTATAAACAAATTTCCGATGTGTAATGTAAATCAGTGTTGCACATATTTTATAGAAAACTGTGCCTAATAATTTTAAAACATTCGTAGAAATGAAACGGAAATGCCAAATTTTTGGTTCCCGATAGAAATCCCATCCCCTTCTTATTTTGCCCTCAAATATAAACGGAATGCGCAAGAAAGGTTTTTATTGAAAATTTAAAGGCGTTTAATGAAATGATTGATTTGCTATTAAGAGTACATTTCCATTGAGGACATGTATTATGAAAGCAAACATGGATGAAATTGAACCCAGGATTCGTTTAGAGAAACTGCATTAAAAGTAATCGAAACAGGTTAAAGAGGGGTATATAAAAAGCATTTATTCAGCTTACTAATATTGAAAACCAGCGAGAGTGGGCTCTTCAAAACTTGCTCGCATATTCTCTAATAAAGGTGAATTTGTGTTCTAGACACGTTTTTTCGGAACCGATTGGAATCAAATTATGCCGGGTTTACAGTTATAATGCGGCCAGTAGGCAGCGCATGCGTACAAAAATTGAAAAAAAGTTGTTCGGGCGATGACAAGATGTTCGGGAGAACAACATGCGCTGTATTGCATTTTTTTTTTCTTACTGCGCATGTGTTTGTAAAATTTGGTGGTATGTTTTTTGGCGTGAAAAAATTTTAACTTATTTTTGATTGATTCCGACATTTTTTTTGCTTTTTGTTGCTTCTGATGCATGGTTGGGTTTTTTTTTCTTTCATTTTATTTGCCGTTAATTTTTCTATATTTTTTCATATTTAGATATGTTGACCTTTTTTTTTATCATGTTCCTTTGTGTAAATGCCCTTCATTTTCATACGATATGTAGAGAGAAAAAATTCAGGGACGCCAAAACGGCAATTTATAGCCAAGCATGGAATGTATGAATTTATTTTATGAAATTATAGCAAACATAAATGAGTCCCTTTCTGCGCATGCGCTGCCTACTGGCCGTCTCATAACCAGCCGAGTATAAACCCGGCATCAAACGCAGAATTGCAATTGTAGTTACAAAATAACATACTCAATTTGATATATTTAAGTCTTTGCGTTTTTGAGTGATCGCGTTTGCACGCTACTGAATGTGCAACCTCTTGTTGGATTTCGTACAAGATTTCACACTTTAGACGTTGTGTACGGAATCGACGAATCGTACGAATTCGACCCATCTAGCTCTTTCGCCGTTTTGTAATTGTGTTAACTTACATTTGAGCAAACAGACAGACTTCTCAACGGAATTTGCTCAAAACCTGATAGATCACAAATCAAGTATAGAATCATAAACCAAAATTCATCTGTCTAGTTCAACACAGTTTTAAGTAATCTTCGCCCTTAGTGGTGGATGGAGTTCGAAATGAACGTGGATAATGACTGCCCGATATTCCAATCGAGCAGTCATTATCCATTCCAAATATTTATATGCCATTCCATGTTTCAATTGCCATTCCAAATATTTAATAAAATTTTGTATCCTTCTTGAAATTTCATATTCATAAATTATTGAAAATAATTAGCTTTTCGATGCTTTTAAAAACAGATTAGAAAAGTCAATATTTTTACAGGAAATATTTAGAAAAAAAAACCCTTCTAAGATAGTAAAATTCATTTGCTCTACACTTTAATAAAAAAACAAATAAAATTGCAGATCATTTTATGTATGTGTCATAATATTTTGTATAAAAGGGTCTTTTGCATTAAGAATAAAGTTGAAGCCAATTTTGTTCCTATTTCATATAAAGAAATGTTTGTCGTAAAAACATTGTCCAATAGTAGCTTTTAACAATCAGCTGACTCGTCGGGACATTTGTTTTCAAACAAATTGTATCTTTATGCATTCATGTCGATGACTGCGCCTCGTTGACGGACATTCAAGCCGTTTTACATGATCTTGGTTTAAGTTCTGTTGATCGAGTGCACGAGCAGTTTTAATGGGGATGGTCGCAGAATATTAGATCGCGAATATCCAGTTCGTCTGCCTTCTAAATGTAGCGATACTATCATTGCGCTCTTTTATTTGTAACTTCACAGAAATGAAACTTCTTTAGCTTTCAGCGATGCAAGAGAATCATTAGATGGAATATTTGATGGAGTTACAGAGCAACAATGTAAGGTATAGTTACAAAATAGGCAAAAAAAATTTTTTTTCAAGGTTTTCTAGAGTTAATTAAAACTTTGCACGACTGTTAAATGAGTATCACTAAAAGCACAATTTTTTAAAATTTTCAAACAGTGCAAAATTTATTTTTGTTCAATAATAAGTCTAGAAGTTATCGTGGGAAAACGCCAAAACTCAGATTCATTTTTAATTCATTAAAATTTTAAAAAATCGCTCTCCGATACATATTACCATTCTCCAAGGTATTGATGAGCCAATTTGGGTGCCTGTACGTCAAACGATCTAGTTCGTGGAACGCCAACACATTTATCTTTATTATAAGTAGAGATAGAAATTAAAAAAAATTATTGTTTATCAGTGCAAGTGTTTAATTATTATTATTATTATTTACTATCTCGCATATGATGTTTAAACTGCGTCATTTTCAATTGCTGATTAAATATCTGATAATTTCGGTTCTTACTTTGAATACTTATTATGTTATAATTATTTCAAATGTTGTTTATAAATGTTTAGGTAAAACATAAATTTAATGATGGTAATAGTGAAATAGTCCATTTTCCTGCAGCTAAAATAGCAAAAAAGATTTCATGTCAATCAACGCACGATGTAACAGCTTGCACTGTATTATAATATAGCAAAAAAAAAAAAATGCATTTTATGTTTGACTACCTGCGATATGCTCATGCTGTAAACAAGCCAACAAAATCCGCTGTGTCGTCATTCCATTTCTGCCCGTGGACAGGCGAATAAACAAACCAATCAACTGGCTGTTAAAGAAAGTAGCTGGTCCATTCCGCGTTCTTTACTCTCCTTTGATGGTAAAAAGTATCCTTCCTACTCGACTTGAATCAACCGGATGTAGATAGAGAGCAGGAAGCTGTGCAGTCGCTTAGCGAGCATAATTCGTTCCTGAATCCTAACTCGTTATGAGAAAGGCTCGTTAAACAAACAATTTCTGCCACAGGAATTCATATAAGGCTGCGCACCAGTCTGAAAAAAATATACTCAAATTTATAATAATGTAATTTATTAACTATAATGTATGTTTTTTTTAGCAAGACAGTGGACTTAAGACATTTGCTATTGTCTATGTCTTAAAAATTGGCGAAAATTATTGTCAAATGAATTTGGTGTGTGCTCAGCTACTGTCTTATGACTGCAATGCTTTTCATCGTATGATGCAATCATTTCTGATGTTTTCAGCATCCCTCTTATTTCCTCCTGTTTTTCCTAATATTTCTTCCTCTCTTGATTACATTTCCTCTGAAACTTTTACCTGGGAAACAAAATGCAGACTCATAAGTTCTTTCCCATAAAATTCTCAAGTTCTGACTCCTTTATTCAAAGAACTCATCAATTTCTTTGCGATCCCCTTTTAGCCCCATCATCTTAGCTAGACACAATCTTGTCTGTTAAGGCTCCACAGCACTGACTCAAAACCTCGAAGTCGCGTTCGATAACGCTATCCGGCCAAAACTTCTTCCCTGTAGAAATACAGGTTCTCTATTAACGAGTATTCATCACAAGTCAATTCATCATAAGTTGCCATTCATTCTGCGAAACATTGCTCGGTAAGCCTGTCACTCTTTTCCCTTTCGTTTAGTTGGGTATGTGAGGAGATTTTATTGAGGTTTTTTAAGAGAGGTTTGGCTGATGACTTCTATTCTTCGAAATATTTGTTGCCCCAGCTTCAAGTAGGATGGCTTTCAGAAAAATATTGGAAGCGTCATTCAAGTAACTTGAAAATAGGAGGGGGCTGTTTAGAATTAGACCTTAAAAACTGAAACTTTTACAATCACTCATTATATAGTATTTCATTCTCATTTCTTCTTGCACAAAAATGTATTGCTATCCTTAAAAACAACTCTTCAAGTTTCCTCGAATCCGAAAAATTTCTTTTTTGAATGATGCCTTTGCATCTGAGTGTGAAGTTAAATACTCTTTGTGTCGGACGAATAGAATTTCGCGTGTTGTCGAAACATAAAACTTGAATTTTTATTAAACTTTATGCAAACCCATTCACAGGAAATTTGTTTGTCTGTCTGTCCGAGTGCAAATGAACATGATAGCTATAAAATGTAAAAAGATAGATGAATAAAATGCGGTATACAGCTTTATCATTTAACGTTTAAATCCTTCTCAAAATTTGAACCACATGCGACGAATGATGGACTATCTGCCTCTGTCTGTACTCTTGAATGTATGTAAGTGTGATAACTGAACGCCTTAGGTAAACGAAATGTGGTATTCGTTTTGTTAGTACAATCTTAATTCTATGTGAAATTTCGGCTGTAAACCGCTCCTGATATATACAGGGTGTCCTATAAATACCGCCCAAACTCTAAACAGCTATATTTCCAATTGGAAATGCATAAAAAAATGCCCGAAGAAATGTACCTGCACGACACATACTTTTCGGGGGAAATACGAGAAACAAAGTATGTCGTCGCATCCGGTGCAAGGGAAAAACACTGTAGTGGAGAGCGCTACTTGCATTTCTTTCCAGACGATGATGCGCAAAATGTTCGGCGCACATACTACGTCATGAATATGAACACCATGGAATGATGTGAAGGTGTTCGTTTATCTCATATTTAAATGCTTTAACTCGTATTTATTTTCATTTAACCATCATAAGAGCCATATGTGGTCACAGTTTCATTCTCATTCGATCCGCCCTCAGACACACGGGGAATGCTGGTCTGCAAATGTGTGGGCCATCCTATTCAGGAATCTCTTGCTTGGATCATATCTGTTGCTTGAAAGGCTTTCGGGACATTCCTACTTGATGTTTCTCCGTGATGTGTTACCCGATTTTCTCGATGACAAGCCCTTGGATGTTATACAAGGCCTTTGGTTCCAACAAGGTGGTGCTCCGTCTCATTTCTAGATATGGAATACACCGGTAATTCGATAGGATCTAGCGGTCCGGTTCTGTGGCCACTACGATCGCCAGATCCTACATCGATGAAATTTTTCCTATGGGATCCTCTCAAGGAATTGGTGTATCGAGACATAGTGATTATACAAACGGATTTCATTGCTCATCTGCATACAGCTTGTGCTTCGATGGACACCGCGCTACTGTGACGTGTGCTAGCACCCATTCCAGGGCGTGCTCGCACACGTGCGCCTCCATACACACGGCGGATACTTTGAACATATTCCTTTGAAGTTTACAAATGATGCTGTTGATAAGTTAATTAAAGTGTTTTTTCCCTTGCATCGGATGTGACATCATACTTTTATTTTTCGTATTTTTTTCGAAAAGTATGTGTCGTGCAGGTACAGTTCTTCGGGCATTTTTTCATGCATTTCCAATTGGAAATCTGACTGTTTAGAGTTTGGGCGGTATTTATGGGACTGCTTGTAAAATTTTTTCCCCCTATACTAGCAAGCATAAATGCTCATTGGTTCTCTTGAAGCAATTGATGTTTTCAACTTAACAAAATTCAAATGAGTTTTACAATCAAATGAAAGAGTTATAAAACTGGCTATTCAGTTGGTCAACGAAAGCGGTTAAAACGCATACAGTTTTTAAAATATGTGACAATTCTCCCATTAAATGTGATATAGTCTATAGACAGTATTAAGGAATTTTTAAGTGCATTCTAATTTTGAATAGAATTGTATTGTTTTCACTCTTAACCTGCATATCTACGTAATGAACATGTCGGATTTTGATTTGGAGGATTTAAAGCCTTTTTTCAATCTTAGAGATATTAGCTTAATATATTTTTTTTTAATTTGATGGATATTTCTAATGTTTATTTTATTTTTTAATGTAATAATTTTATTTATTCAATATATAAAATTATATAATGAATAAACAAATATAGTAATTAAATATATATAAATATTATATATTTAATATTATTTATAATATAATAATTTTTGTATTTGTAATGATTGTTTATTTTTTCATTCATAACATGAATGCCTGTCTAATGCTCATTTCCCAATTTAAATTTTGATCATTCGAATTGTTCTTTTACGTTATAAATATTTAGTTCACAATGGTTTTTTGATATTCCGAATAATTACTAATAATAGTTTTTTCTTTCTTTTTCAGGTAAGTTGACATTCGCCTTGATCTTTTCTTTATTTTCTTTGCGAGTGAGTTTTTTTCCTCATTACTTGCTTCACGTGCAATATTTGATTGAATTGAAGAATGGATGAAATGAAATGAAAAATTACTTTTAAATATTTATTTGTAACCGGAAAGAAGATTGTATTAATTATACTTTATTCACAAAAGTAAATATTTCTAATTACACTGTTAAAAGAAAATCATTTGATCAGAGTTGCTCAAATTTTTTTTAAATTATTGTCGACTCTTCTTTCATATGCAGGATGTCTCAGGATTATTGGGACAAACTTTAAGGGGAAATGGGGGATATCACAAGGATTTAGATTTGGTCTGAAACTTCTTCGTTCGGCGATAGGTGATGTGGTTCAAAAGAGCATTGGAGGAAACAGACCTGCATTGCAGCAGTCATTTGAGCTGCCATCACTCGCAAAGGAGTATGGAACGTTTTACGAGCATCGAAGTGGCAGATATGCACCTGATTTACGGACTGGCAGAAAGAAATGCTGGAGCAGCAGAAAAATTGTATCTTGAAATGTACCCACAAAGAAATGAACCGAGCCGCCGGATATTTACTAATTTGCATCAGAATTGGTGTGAATATGGATCATTACGAGGTAACAGGCAGACTGAGGGTTCGTACTCTCAGCAGGTAGCAAAATGTGTTGGATACCGTGCGAAGGAATCCGAGAAACAACGTACGAGCTATCGCTTCTGCCATTGAAGGATTTTGCAGTAGTGTTCGTCGTGTTTTGCAACGCGAAGGCTAACACCCATATCACCCACAAAGAGTATCGTCACTGCTTTCCACAGATCACCCTGCATGTTACGTTTTGCAGAGTGGTATCTCGATCAATGTCACCAGGAAGCGCATTTCCCATCCTCCATTTCATTTTACGGATGAGACGTACTTCTCTCTAAATGGTGTGTTCAACCAAAATAGTGCGCATTTGTGCGCTGCTGAGGCGTGAGGCTACAGGCTGCCCAACACCGCTTTTCAATGCATCATTGTGCTGGTGGGGTTGGCGATCTCTTAGTCGGACTTTACTTGTTCCCAGCACCTTTAACAACTGGAAATCATGTCATATTTTTGCAAGAAGTACTACCAAGCTTAAAGGATCCTGTGTCATAACATGTCAGACATCATATGTGATTTCACATGATGGGTTACCTCCCTATTACGGCAGATGTGTTCGTGAAAATTTGAATCAGGTGTTTGGTCACTGATAGATTGCGCGAGGTGGGCTGGTTCTCTGGCGACCACACTCTCCTGATATAAGCAGCATGGATTTCTTTCTTTGCGATGCACTGAAACGTACTGTTTACTCAATACCTGTAGATTCCGAAATAGTCTGGTTGCAAGAATCGTTTGTGCTGTTGTGGATTCCCAACAAAATCCAGGTGTATTTGAGCGAAACCACCAATCCATGGTCCTACGGTGTAACGCGTGCATCGCTAGCAGTGGTCGAAACTTCGAACATCTTTTGTGACATTTTCACATATCATCCATCACATCTTTGAGCAATAACTATTTCAGATGATCTAAATCTCGTATTTCTTCGTTACTTGTACCTTTCAAACTACTTTCCGATCATGGATTGCTTTGATAATCTGAATACTTGTGACGTCCCTTACCTCCCCTTAAAGTTTATCCTAATACTCCTGGGACACCCTGTATAACTGGTTGATATATACGATGTTCATTTTAATAAAGTATTTTCATGTTAAATATATTAAATATTTTTATGTATAAAATATCTTCATATAAAATATTATAATGTCTCATAACTTCAATAACTATATTTTGAGTTTTTAATTTTTACTAAACCAAGTATAGATTTTGCATAAGACAGTTTCTTAATCTCGAAAAATTGCCATATATACAAAACAATTTTAATACCTACCGAGAATGAAATTATGATTTACCAATAAATGAGCAGCATTAATGTATATAAAAAAAAGATAAGAATTTAATTTCTAAGAAATGATTTTTAACTCTTGGAAATTTTCAGAATGTAAATACGATTCTTAATAATGGCCAAAAATGAATCTTTTCGATGAATTATTGAACATTTTTATAAAAAAATTGGCAAATGAGAAGCAAGTATGTAAAATTATTTAAAATATTTATATCCATTTTGTTTAACACGAATGTCAACTCTAATGATAATCTTTCCTACGTATAGAAATAATCTACCTTTTAAATATTAAAAATTAAGTGTTTAATTTATGTCATGCAATCTTCATATGCTTCATATAAGAAAATAAGTTGAATTGTTTGGATTCCTATAATGTTCAAATTAATTTTTTAACTTTTACACACATATTTATAGATTAAACCATAAATCGGAGAAAAAATGATGATACAATTTCAGGCAATAATTTTATTGCAATATTAGAAAAAGTGGCCCTGCATTTGCATGAAAGTGTTGAAAAATATTTATGAAATTATGTTTCTGGATTTGAGCACTCCTATGAGTTTACTTCTATAAAATTCTCCAAACCTTCTCTTTCTCCAAAAAAAAACGCAAATTTATACAAGTGTTTTCTCAATGAACATTAATTATTGTATATAATTTTGATACTTTATCTTCGTCTTTTGATAAATGCCAATTTATTGGCTTGATTTCTTTTTGAATGAGAATCATTAGGCCTAAAAAAAACTGCCAGGACTGAAAGAAAAGCAGCATCAAAATGAATGTAGGAAAAGAACTCCTCGACAGAGGACAATTAATATTGTATAGAACCAGTCTTAACACATGATCGATTGGCAGCTTGATATCGCAGACAAGAGATAATTCAAGAACGGTCAACAATGCATTGAAATTCAGGCTGCCTTCAGTGTTCAGAATACTATGGCGTTCATTTCATAATTGCGTATTTATAACAATTGAAACTAAGACAATAATTATAAAAATAGTTCATCAGAGTAACTCGTGAAATCAAGCGCATTATGAACGCAGACCTATTGTTGTTCCGTAAGTCCCACAAAATATTGAGAGTAAAGATACATTGGTTTTTAACACTGACATATTGTATGTAACAAGCAACTATCATGTAATGTAGCAACAAACACTAGTATGAGGCCAATTGTTACGGTATATGAAACTGTTAATACTATTGAATGACTGTTGTATAATCTTTTAAAAATTACTTTATGCCTGTTCAAGAGACAATTAATCTTTTCAAGTATCTTTCATGAAAGTTCTTGTAAGTGATTCTTAAAATAAAATGAAAAAAAGTGTGGAACATCTAGTTTCAACTTCCGTTAATGTCCTTCAGCATTCTCTAAAAGCAGCTTTACATTCATACAGAATTTTGTGGACACTGATTGTTTAAACTCAGAATGAATGATTTTTTGTTTCTTACTGATCGATTATAAAACTTTCTCTTTTCGTATTTCGTGCCGCAGGGAGTGAAAGCGTAAAAAGTATTTGATACCCAAACATTTCGAATTCCGAACAATTATTAATTTAAAAATATTTTAAAAAACTTTTAAAATTTCCCAAAGTCTTACAAAAACAGGTGCAATTTAATCTTGCAATGTTATAAAGTATCAAATGGTTAAATTCAGAAACGAGGCATTTTCCATTAAGAGACTGTTAAAAAAGAAAAGATCGCAGAGAAATTTAGTTCAAAATGCAAGAGCTCAAAAGTATCAAAAGTTCTATTTAGTATAAGAAGCATTTTTGCATCAAATGGATATTAAAATAAAAATAATCATCCTGGAAAATAAACACAAGATTCAATTCAAATGTTACAATTTCATAACTTAAATAATACTTAATAAAGAACCGATAGCTGAGAAAAGAGAATTAATCCAGAGAATGTAAAAAAATTAATTTAGTTCAAAAAGATTGTTAAAGAAGTTAATGCAATCCCAAAAGTAATCAAAAATATTACTATTCCAAGATTTTGCGAATTCATTTTTTATTACTTAATAAAGTTCATTTAATTTAAAGTCCAAGAATTCAGAATGTTATGAAAAAGTTTATTTAATTTAAGAACGTTTTTGTACCAAATGAATGTTGAATTAGACACAATCAGCGGAGAATGTAGACGATTCAAATATCAAAAGTTCGAAATTTAAAAAGAATAGTTCAAGATATAGAAGTTTCCCTGAAAAGAATATCAGAATATAAATGAAAAAACCGTTCGAAAATGCAGAAAGTTTATTCTGTTCAAAAGTTTGTTGAAGTCTTTATATAGCTAAAATAACAATCGAAATTTTGCCAGAAAGGTTATTTAAAATGAGAGACGTCAAAAAAGTGTTCAACAATATTGCTGGGAAATCCTTTTTCTGTTGGTCTATTCGTTCTCATCGTCGCACACGAGGTGTGTTCGGCAGCAGTTGGGGTAGTGTCCGGGTCTGGATTCAAGATGACATCCTGGCGCATCTACCTGCACGGAGCTGCACCTACAAAAGGGGGGAAAAGATATATTTTTAACATGAAATTGTTCATTAGGTGGAAATTATATGCTAATTAGGATTTGAGGCCGACATCAGTCTTAAACTGTTGAAAACGATCTATAGAATGGATTTTCGGACCAAGTGTACCGAATTGATAACATATTCAACATCGCGAATTGTCTTGTAAAGGAATTCTCAAATTTTTTATTGCTTCAAAAAATGAATAAGCAGTTTAGTTTAATTATATTAACATCCCGTTTTATAGCAATACTAGGGCTATTTGAGACGGGCCTCGTCATTTTAAACCGTGGTCAGATGATACCTGAGCTGACATCTCCTCTCTAAACTTCTACATTATACTTTCAGTTAGTTGAAAATGAATTCTAATTTCAAAGTTTTGCCCTTACATTTCGGAGACTATTACAATATAAAGTTCATTATTAAATTATTTTCAAATTCAAAAAGCTTATCAATGATAACAATTTCATTTATCTGCAATTTTCTAATTCATTTTAATTTACATTTTGAATCTGCATGTTATTTGCTATTTATTGTTGGGAGGAAATTCAAACTGATATCATTATTCCATACTTTCTTTTGCCGTTTAAACCAGAGGCTGTAATAAAAAGAAATGATGCTGTTTCAGCCTTAATATTTACTTGTTTCTAATTTAACATCAAAACAGTTAAAGTCTAATTTCTCTTTTGTAAATTAAAACTTTTTTACATATATTTTACAATTGTACTTCATGCTGCTTTAATGATTACATCTGCATTTTGTGCGTGTGCAAACGCAATCGTTACTAAAATTAAAAGTTAATATTTCGAAATATCTTAAAGATAAATGATTCCAGCTCGAATGTTTTTCAATTAGAGGTTAAAATTTTCTTTCATTATTTCATTTTTTCTTGTATCAACAAGGAGATAAAGTAAGAAATAAGAACCAACAGAAATTCGTACAATAATCATGAATGTTTTCCTGGGACGGCAAAATGAGTTTGGTTTTTTAAAAAACCGCGTTCTAATCTCTTCAGCAAGGTTTTGTGAACTCGATATCAAAAAGCAGCACTGGAATATTGATTTATTACCAATAACATCCCGTGCAAACACAACGAATTCAGTTTCGTTCTCTTCTCCTCATTTTGCTTATTTCTAGAAACAGGAATGATTGATGGCTGGATTCATTTGAAGATCGGACATCGATTTTTACTTTCTCGGGTACGAAGTATAGAGAAAGTGCTGCAATCGCCAAACAATTTCGAACGAGATATTTTGACTATTTTTCACGTTTTAGTCTTTCCTGAGCTCGAAAAAAACTTTTAACATTATGTTTTTTCTTTCTGCGACGAACATAACTTAATAACTCTGTGCCCCAGATGGATGAAATTTGGTATAGAATCTTTACATCAAGTGTGTAGATTTCTATCAAATTTTGAATATTCACATGATTGCTGTTCGAGTATCAGTTAACACGATAAAATGAAGAGAGCTAGACAGATAAAATTCGGTATCCAGATTTATCATCTATAGTGTGAAATTTTATAAACTTTTGAGCCAAATCCGACAGGGCTGACCGTCTGTAAGTCAATACTTCCAGAAGTGATAACTTTTAAACGCAATGTTTTAAATATATTCAATTTGAATTTGCCTCTTGAAACTTCAAATGTAGTTTTATGTCAAATTTGGTTTCAATTGGTTGGGAAAGGAACGAAGATATGATTTTCGATACTATTTGAAGCTTGCCAAGGATTAATCTTCAAAACACTCGCCGAGGATCAGAATAAAAATGCTAAATTTGCGCCAAAGGCTAATATTTTATAATTATTGTAAGCCAAAGCCTCGTTCTTTGGGATCAGGGAGTATGCGAGAAGGTTTTGAGGAGACCCCTCCAGCAGGTTGAGCGGGAAAAAAATGACAAAAAGAGACAAAAAAAATTTAGATGGAGGAACTACATTGAAAGTAATACATTAATAAAGTTTGGGTATTTTTAAAATATTTTCCAAATTTAAATAATTTTTTTAATTTTCCGCTGAATATTGAAAGACAGCAATTCGGAAGAAGTTCATTCCCCATTACCAGCAATCTACCGGTTGAAATCAAATTTGAATAATTCACATTCCTGCAGTTTTTTTGCAAAAGAGAAAATTGTAAAATACTAGGCAATCACTTAAAATATTTATTTGTTCAGTTTCTATGCCTATTTTATTGCCCTAATTGGTTCAACTGCGCTACTTTTGTAGAAAAGGAAAACTTTTTTTTTTACATTATAAACCAGTTTCCCGTTAAATATTTAAATACGTTATTGCTTTGTATTTAAATGGGTAAGCATTTCGTTTAATCTATTGAATTCTTAAAATCTATCTTTTCATTTTGAATAATATTACACACTAGTGCGCAAACCTTAAGCAACAATGTGAATTTTAAGCAGTCAGCTATGGAATTGCAGAAAAGAGATAATTGTGATCAGTACAATGAACACGCAATTCAGTAGAAAGATGATGCGTATGCAAATGTCAGGAACAAATCATAGGCGACGTGAGTGTATGCAAAACGCGTACAGTCGGTTCCGAGCAGCTCAAGACTACAAGGAAAGGAAGAACGGAGGCACAATTAAAGACATTCGCTGCAAGTGCAAGTGAGTTCTTTGTACTTGAGTTTTGTGTGAATTCTTTGTGAAATAGGTCTAGAAGAAACCTGGACGACTTCACACTTGGAAGAATGATCGGAAAGCTGGAGGAAGGGCGCAGTTTGACAAGTGTAGCTGAAGAGTTCGGTTCGTGTCGCTTTCGCGCGCTTGGTAGGCTTTAAATACAGTTGTTAGAAAGGTTGGTGGCGGCCGCCCTAGGAAAACAACTGAAGTGGATGACCGTTATATTGTCCTACAGGTGAAAAGAGCCCGATACCAGTCAGCAGGCGCCACTGCTGAGCAATTGTGTACAGCAACAGGGTAACAAAAGTCGCGGTTTACTGTGGCCAGACGCCTTCACAAAGGTGGCCTATTCACCCACTATCCTGAACGCTGAATCCCTTTGAAAGTTCGTCATCAGTGGCACCGTTTAGTGGGCACAAACTGGACATCTCATCAATGCAGTCCTCTTTACGGATGAGTGTCGTTTCAGTGTAGCAAGTGATTCACAACGCCAGCTGATTTAGAGAGAGGTCAGGACACGGTTTCATTCCAGTAACATAACGGAAAGAGACCGCTACAGTGGTCCTGGAGTTGTCGCCGGGGAGGCTTTATTCTGAACGGGCTGACTCAATTCCACAATTTCGACAGAGGTTCTGTAACTGGATATCTCTATTTTAAGGATGCGATCCTCCCCCGTGTGTGTCTGTTCCGGGGTGCTATTAAACCAGACTTTGTTTTTCTGGATGACAATTAACGGCCCTATCGGACTGCTGATGTTCAGCAGGTACTGGAAAGTGAAAATATCACTCGAAGGGATTGGCCAGCATTCTGTCCTGATTTAAATCCCATAGAATATATGCGGAATGCTTTTGGGAAACGTCATGCGGCATGATTACATCCACCGGAGAACACCCAAAGACTGAAACATATGCTGATTGAGGAATAGGCACTCTTTCCTCAAGAACTGTTGAACAATCTGGTGCTGAATATGGAGAGATGTTGAGAAGCAAACATAGCAGTAAGGGAGGGCATATTTCATACTTAGGAACATCTGCTTGTTGTTCTTCCTCTTGGACAGAAAATCATGTGTAGCGATGCTATGAGTTCAATAAAGTCTTATTTTGTTTGATTCCATACTATATGCATTGTATTCATTTTTGCGAAGCAAACATTGCAGTATTTGCAACTATGCTTTTGTCATCATTTCAGTGCTCTCATTTCTGAATTTAATGTCTCTCAGATGATTTTTCGTGGAGTTATGGCAAAAAAGCACCTGTTGCTTAAGTTTTGCACAGCAGTACTGAATGTTTAGACGTAGTAAGAGGAAATTTCGGCTTCAGCCAAGTTCTGGCCTCTCATACTGTCAAACTCATTCATTCATTTTTTTGTCACCTAAGGAACTATTTTAAATAATCTGCGAATGCTACCTCTAAATTTTCATAAAACTCCACGTTTTAAAGTTCCAGAAACGGGTGTTATGTTCTGCAAATATCATACTAAAACATTCAAGAGACATCAAGAGACATTCAAGAGACAACACAGCCCTTTCACCAAAGTTGCAGATTCCGATCAAGTTTGGGACGAAATAAATGGATGGGAAGTCTGTCCGTTCTTCTGTCTCTTTGCTGATGGCTAAAAAAATTGTAACGAACTTAGGATCCATCTTTCAAAATGCTGATAGTACATTTGCTGCGTGAATGTGATAATTATAAAACGAGGCTATATAGGCAAATCTGATCTCCTAACATCTGTAATGGTGATCTATGTTTGTTTTCAGGAAAGTAAGTCGACTTCAATGTATACTTGCTATTCTCCATTGTACTGTGAAGTACAAACTGCTGTCATTCATTTATTGCTTCATATTCATTCTTAAATGTCCATTCACTCTTGTGAGCAGTTTAATTGGATTTTAAATATTTAAAGATAAGAAAAGAAGATCTTGTTACAGTCCAAAGATAGTATCACCAAATTTTTCTGTCATTCTTTTATAAAGATGTTATCCCAGAGAATGTTTTGCATGGCATTGGCGTACAATAGTTACGAAATTAGAACTTTTGGCATGAATTTAGCTCTTTTACTGAATCAATTGTGTCATTCTTGGCGAGGTTTTTGGCGAACAATCCCTCGCATGCAGTTAATAGTACCCGAAAACTGATTTTGTATTTGTAATTTTCCCAACCGATTAAAGCCAAAATGTGACACGGAACTGCATCTGTAATCACAAAATCCCATGCCAAATTTGATATTTTTTAAGTCACTGAGTTTTTGAATAATCGTGTTTACATGCTTTTGAAACAACAGATAGAGAAATGGTCAACCTCTTTTTAAATTTTGCACAAAATGTGGCAGGTGTCTGCCCTAAAGGTGTTTACTGAATTTTATCCGTTTAGTTATCTTCGTTTTATATTTATCTTATCAACTTGTATTCGAATTGCCAGCTTCCTCTCAGTGGATTTTATTCACAATTTGATAGAAGTCTGCCCCTTTTGTGCAAAGACTGTATACCGCATTTCATCCATCTGGCTCAAAATGTTTTTGATTTATCTTTATAGCAGACTAGATAGACAGATAGAAGCATTTTTCATAAACGTGTTTTTCGAATACAGGTATGTTTAGAACGGAGAGATTCGTCAAAATTGAAAATTTTGACAATACAATACTTTTTGAATACTTCTTACACGAGAAAGTTATAAGAAACCATGTAGTCCGAGGGAGCGCCTGATATCCTGAATAATTGCATTTATTAAAGGGTTACATGACAAGAAGCGCTCATATACATTTAGACCCACTACATGTCACTTATGAGTTTAATAATTCAAGAAATGAAGCTTACCCGTGACCGCTAATGCCACCCTGATGGCAGAAGATTTTCTCGCATTTTTCGTCATCATAACCGTACCCGCCAACGGGGATTCTCCCAAAACTTTCACCTACACAGTATCCTGAAACAAAATAAAATCCTGTTTACCTGGACTTCTGAGGGAAAAAACTGAGTATTAAACATCTCCGTTTTAGGGATCAAAGTACGGGATTTTTCGATAGGTCGTAGCTCAATTGTAAGGGTATATTCAAGACTCATCTTTGAGGCTCTATTTTTATCATGAAAATTTATATCTGTATTTGGCAGAGGTACCTTCTTCCATAATTACAATATTTTGATCCATATAAATTATTGGAGAACGAGTGGATAGCATCGCCAGATTAGAACTCGAAGCTATTTGTCTCCATTTCAAGTGATAAATATATGACGCACATTCGGACCATTTGGCCCTTCGGAAGGCTGAATTACAATGTGCGTAACATTGTCGATGTTGCTCCGCTCAGTGGTGGTCGGCAGTACACAAGAAGAAATGTGTAGCACATGCGATATCTGGTACGGTTCGAGACGAATCGAGTAAGATAACTTTTCATCTCTGTCCATATTATTTTTTAATTATTTTTAAATTTAAGATAGCCATTTTTGAGAATTAATTATTTTGGCAGATAGGGTCATCCATTTCCACGGTGATTTCCAATCTGGCGATGATTGAGTCTATTTTCGTTCTGGATGAAACTTTATGTTTAATAACCATTTCTCGTTTTCACTTATATTTTCTTTCCTCTGAATGAATAGGTAACACGGTGAGTTCTTTTCACGGCCTTTTTAATAATATCTTATAGCACCATTAAATAGCTAAATGAAACAGTGAATTAAATATAGCCTTGAAAATATTTGTTGAAAGAGGTTACGATGGTTTGTTTACATTGGGATATTGCTATCCAAAAACCTCTACTAATAATTCAGATGAATGTGTGTGTTGGAGATCTACGGGGCAGACAATTTGTCCTACAGTTACTAAATTAGCTGCTTGAAAAATGAAAATGTGTTCTTCAGAGCAAGTTTTTAAAATTTTAACTATTTAAACATTTTTTTTTGCATTCATTTTTTAAAATTTGGTTGTTGAATGAAAATAAAGAGGAATTTTCGCATTTTTTGTGGTAAATACAGAAAATAGGATCGCAGAAAGATGAATTTTACACCATTACAAACTTTATTTTGCTTTTAATTTTATCAGGTATCACATGCTCACGAAAATATGAGCATAAAGGCAGGACATCAATGTAAAGCATAGCTGTTAAAATATACTTAGAAATCTGTTTACATCACGCAATTCACAGAAAGAAAGACTGCCTGAAAACGTTGTTAAAGTACGAATGCTTTGAATTGCACATTGAAACGAACTATGGCTAATATCAGGCATAAAATATTTGGTCGAAATGAACCCTCTTACTGCTAATCACTATTTGGACGCAATGTTTGCAAACAATCTTGTTTTGATAAATTAAGTTCACTGTTATTATACGCTATCCAATGATAATACGATAAAATGCAAATCTTAAAAGATAAAGCATAAACATATTAGTCCTCGAATCTTGCGGGATAGACGTTTGGAAGGTTAAATTAAATCAGTGGTGATGCCGGAAGGGATAGATGATTGCAATAGATAATCAAGATCCCACATTAGCTGCTGTTATGAGTCGAGATATGTGCAATGAACTTACCGCCTGAAGTATCGTATTCTCCCCTCCACACGTACGCGTGGGATTGTACAGCCAACAGCAGCAGTACTGCGGTCGCAGCGAATGACAGGGCCCCGCCAAGCTTCATCGTGACTGAATGTGAACCGTCGAATGTGCGGAGACGATGCTGCATTCGACAGGAAATTGGAGAGCGATAAAGACCCCATCGTGTGTTTATAATTGACTTGCGGTAAGAACGAAAGGCGTCACGGAATGATTGCGAAACGACGAATAAAAATAATAATTGCTGTTGGAAACACTTCCTGTTTTCTTGCGAATTCGATGATTGCGACCTTCAAGGACGCAGCCTTGAAATAATTATCGGAGGAAACAGTTTGAGGAATCTGACTGGGTCACACATTTATTGACAAATATTCATTTCAGAGCTACATACCAAATTTCCAGTGGCAACGCCATCCACCCTTCACTGACTCTTATGGCAACAAATAATTTTATTATTCCGTCATTCAAATTAAAAAGCAGCCAATGGGTGTCGCCTTTCTTTCTACTATTTCCTCAATGGCTCTGTTTGCCTTTGCTCGTGATCATAACACCTACAAATTATCTCTGCATTTCTTGCTTCAGGAAGATTTGGAGATGAATTTTAACTCATCATACGAAATATTGCAATAACAAATGTTTGTACACAACATTGTTTTTTGTAGTACAATATAAATTTATGGATTACAGTTAATAAAATATTTTATCGCAGTTAGAGGGTTAAAGGAAGCTTCTTTATCCAAAAGTAGACAGGACAGAACACGGTCCCATATCACCGTATACGTAACCATTATGGTCGCTGAATTCCAGATTGTTTACGCATTACCAGGTTTCATTAAATGCCAAAATATTTACAGTAGGAAGAACAAAAATAACTATGTACAGACGTATAAGAAATAATAATAAAATGAAACCGTTTACAGAGATTTTTCTATTTTGAAAAATTATTTGGAATAATAATATGCAGAAAGATATTATGTATGAAATACACACATGAATTATGTGTTCACTGACGCGATAGCATTCTTTAAAAAAATAGGCAATTCATAAGATGTGCAATAAATGATCCATCGTCATTTATTACATATAAAGATTATAATAATGTTCTTCCTTAGAGGCATTATTTTCATCCGAATAACATTTAAAAAAATTATCTATGTACTTCATTGGAAGAGTTCACTTTAACGAAAGAAAACGAATATCCAACAGGTCCAATGTGTTTCTGCCCAGACTGAACTTAAACTCACAAATGACGGACAAGGAATAGTGCGAGAACCGAAGCGAAATCCAGGAAGAAGTTGAAACAGGGAGGATTTTTTCTTTTTTATCACGCTGCAAACCAGGACTGATGTGAGTGCAACTGCAGTGCCTCTAAATTCGGAATGATGAAAGGATTGCTTTTGATTTCCAAATCCATTAATCGATTAAATAAGAGGTTCATTTCATGGGCAGTTCACCTGCATTTTTCCTACTTGTTTCATTTTCTATTTACTTTTCCTGTTAAGGCTTTTTCCATTTTCGTTGGTCCTTGAAAACACGAAGTGAAAAGATAAGCGAAAAACGTCAGAGTAGAAAATAAGAAAATTAAATAAAAAGCTGTAATTAGTTTGGGTGTATTAATGTCCATTTTTAAGCAGATGACAAGGACGACGCATCGGCTGGCACCCTCCCCCAGCTCCAAACTTCCATACCACACCAGTGGGAGGACATTTGGCCCTGATGGATTTAGCGTGCACCATACCCGCTTACACGGCGGTTCTTCGGTGGAATAGTGTCTCAAACTTGAAAACCTCCGGTTGCTCAGCCGAGACTTTACCATCAGTCTCCCATGAATCGATTTAAAAAATAATTTCGGGGATGCTGCAGCCCTAATGGTCTAGCCGGTCTTCATTTATTTGACCCATTGCTGTTCTTTTCAAATTGTGATGAAAACATCGCTTCAAAAATAAAACAAGAAAATAGAAAAACAAATTTTATCAAAATCACACCACAGCTCTTAACGGCGTCCTGTTCAAAGACTGAAGGGACCTAATTTTCAGCCAATAACTTATAGCAATAAAAATCTTGTATAGTTTTTTTTTTCATATTTTAAAAAGTTTTGCCCCGATTCGACGAAAATATCTTAATATCAGCAACCGGTGAAATCACAACAGTATATTTTGAACTTTATTTTCATAAAATGAGGCTATCTGTTTCATAAAACAATGTTTCATTTTTTCGAACAATCACAGACTATCCCAAACATCTTAAAAAACTCACATAAAGTTATTTGTTCCCATTAGAAATAAATAATGCTTAAAGAGTAATATAAAATTTGGTTAAACAGTTTGAGTGAAATGTGTATTTGCAATGTAGGACGAGTAGGTAGCGATATCCAACAATGAATTCGCTTGAATGCATTAAATTTTAAAACACTTGAATAACGAGAAATCTCAAAACAATTTTCAATTAACTTTTTACAGAATCAATAAAGTAAAATTAAACTTTTTTAAATATATCTTTTTCCCATGATTTGGCTGAATTAAATTCCGCTTATTAAACAATTCTTGACCACTATATTTTCTGTGCACCTGCGTATAGGAAGCATAGTTTTTAATTAATAAAAATTAATTAATTCAGCGTCATGGAATTTTTATAAAATCCTTTTTTATGCTTCACAGTATTTGTAGAAAAATTGGAAAATTTTAAATTCAATGGTTTGGATTTCAGTGAGAACAAAAAGGAATGTTTTAGTTTTATTTAAAGAAACTAGATATTATTGAGAAATTTGTTATGGCTGCGATAATTGATAATTTGTGTTTTAACCTTTTACTCTAACCTTTGAGATTATTTGAAATTTCTAGATTTTTGTTTTTTACATGGTTTAAGTACTTGTATGATGCTTTGTTTGTATTTGTATTGCAATTGCATTTATAACCGCAAATTCCCAATTACCCCAAATCGATTCCTTACAGCCTATAGATTCTGAACATTCTGCTCAGCTTTCTTGTGTATTCATTTCGAAGCGGTTCGTTACTGTACAAAAATTTATACTTTATAATAAACATTTTTTATTTACAAATGTACCTATTTAGTCTTTGAAACCTCTTTAGGTTAAAAAAAAAGTGTGCGGTTCGTCTTTGCGAAAATTCAGTGCTTTTAGGTTGAAGTGAATCGATATAGATTTGGTTTTTAAAAAGTGGATCTCGGAGTTTAAAAATTTGGAAACTCCTTTGCTAGGGTTTTGAAATTTTGTATATTCACTCGATGATAATAAATTATTTTAATATTTTTAGATCTTAAAAGTTTCTTTCATAGACTAATTTAATAACATTTTGAAAAACAAAATACATACAGCACATAGCAGAAATTGAGAAAAAAAACTTTAGGTACTAATTACAAATTGAAAACTAAAATTTGAAAAGGATTTTAAGATAAAAAAAAAATATTTTTTATTATAAATGTATGATTTATTTTCTTCTGTCTCTCTTCTTCGCTTTCATAGATGAACTCTTTTTGAATCTCGGAAGATATAAATTGTAAGTCATAAGTAAGCTTGTACTCATAAATCATAAGCCAGTTAGCTCAATAATTGTGTTAACTCATAAGTAAGCTCATGGTAAAACGAAGGAAAATTCTATTATCGCTTAATACTGAACACCCGAATATCTTATTCCACTCAAGTATGTCAGCCACTTCGGTAACTGTGATCAACTCAAAACCCAAAGAACATACTTTGTTCGTTAACATGATTCACCCTGAAGGAAGGGAGAGTCGCATTCTGTTAATTTCGCTGCAGGTCATTTGTCCTCTATTTTTACTCCTCTTAAGATTAGTGTATTTGTAGATAGAAGAGATCGGGCGTTTCAGCATTCTGAGGGTTTCAAAAGCTCTTATGAATGAGATGCTGAATAAAAAAATACATATACATACATCTTACATATGCATATAAAACAAACAAATTACTAGCACCCGTAAGTTAGAAATGCTTACAATGCTTTAATCTACCATCTATATACATACATACATACATACATACATATATATATATATTTACAAAATGTGGAAGCAAAATGGTCTAGAAAGACGATACAGAAGATGAACTCTTCGGATTTAGAGTGAGGGTATATATTAATCGAAGTCTGCTTCCTCGTCGTCGCATTCGACTTTTTTGTGGCAACAGGTAGGATAGACACCGGGTCTGGAGACACGACGACAATTGGGAAGTCTCTTCATCGGTTTCTCGTCGCATCTAAAGTGAAAAATATTTTATTATACTCGATAAAGTAGGTTAGAAGAGAATTATTTATTATGCTTTTTTACACTTTTAAATGCTCTTTGGAAAAAATGAAATTATTACATTATGCTGCTTTATACTTTTGAATGCTCTTTGGAAAAACGAAATTATTTCCTTATACTTCTTTATACTTTTGAATGTTCTTCGGGAAAAAGCAAAATTATTTCATTATGCTTCTTTATATTTTTGAATGCTCTTTTAAAAAACGAAATTATTTCATTATACTTCTTTATCCTTTTGAATGTTCTTCGGGGAAAAGCAAAATTATTTCATTATGCTTCTTTATATTTTTGAATGCATTTCGGAAAACAAAATTATTCCATTACGCTTCTTTCTAATCTAGAAAGTAGTTTAGGAAAACAGTAAATTATTAAATAACATTTTTTTCTACTTCAGAGTAAAAATATTTACAATAAAATTAAGAATTGTTTTTGTATCTCTTTGTGCTTTTGAAAAAAGTTTTTTTTTAATTCTTTTTGAATGTTTCTACTCCAGAAGGTAGTTTTAAAAAATTACTTTTTAAAGTTTTATCTATTTCAGAAGTTATTAATTACTGATATTTATTTTTTGAATTACTGATTATTTTTTCAACATCGGAAAGAAAATTTATTTTTTTATATCTCTTTCTACTTCATAAAGCAGAAAGAGATTTTTTTTTTCTTTTGACTAAAAGAATTTTTTTTACCTAAGAAAAAAGTAATTTGTTTCATTAGGTTTCAGAAAATAACTTAGAAAATTAAAACAGTTTTGAAAACCCTACTTTTATAGAGTGCTAAAAAGTATAAATTACTTTAGTTCTAATTATATATTTTTTTTTTGGATTATACTGTTTCATTCTGGTTTATACTCATTGTAAATCTTCTTATATCTTGAAATAATTTCCTTTTTTTCCTTCAGATTTATCACCAGGTGAATCCACTCGTATGAAATCTTTTAAATTGTTTACCTGACGCTGAAATTCTGAAAAATGTTAAAAAAATATTTGATTAGATAAACATAAATCAGCATTTAAAAAATCTGCCAAAGTGAGAGAAAAATCATTTAAAAATGTTCGTTTTTACAAAAATGAAACGGACTTAATTTATTAAAAGTGTACGATAAAATTAAGATAACTTCATACTTTGAGTCTCGCATAGTGAACACTTTCTGACATCACTTTAAATGCATTAATAGTAGTTTTCTTTTAATATGCTGCAGTTGTTATTTAAATTTAATGCTGGGTTGGATTTGAGAACCGTCACCAAACCCGACAATTTCGCAAGAAAGGAGTTTTGTGATATCCGTAACCATTCATTTTTCTTAGCGGTGGGTGGCATGATAAAAGTGAGCGAACTTGTCCGACCAGCCAAACGTGTTTTAATGTTCGAAAAATGGGTGAGCGTGTAGAATGGTTGACGGCACAGTACTATCCCATCAAAGAATTCGCGACAGTTCTGAGAGCACACGAGTGGTTGCTAAGTCTAAGATCTCAGTGGCATGAAATGCAATATCAAATTTGGCGTATCTAGTTTCTGTCAGTTTTGTGCTTTCAAATCTGCATATCAGTCCTGCGTGAGAGAGAGAGAAGTGAGGTGACCCGTCAGTAGTGCGAGAAACGAGCTCTTACCCTTGACGGTAATAGACGCCACGAAGACAGAAAATGAGTTCGCATGCTGCGTAATTGTAACCCTTCTCTCCAACAGAGATCTGGCCGAACCTTTCGTCTTCACAGGAACCTAGAAGCAAATAAGAACAGTTTTTAATAAAAATAAAAAACAGGTCTAAGAAATTTCATTAAAACGCATTGCTTCACTAAAAAGTAGATTTCTTTTTGGGTTTCATTTTTAAATTTTATATTTCTACATTTTTATATTCTTAATCAGTGCTTCATTATGATAAAAAGGATGAAATCTTTAAATCCATTTTTTAGCGGCTATTACTACTCGTACAGAAGAAAAAAAAAGAATAGACCGAACGATAGTTTAAAAAGTTTATAACACAATTCTGTCATACCACATTCTTTGAAACCAAAAGAAAATTGATTTCAGTATTTCATTTTTAATTGAATGAATTCAAATCAAATCAACGTTTAAAAACTAACTTTCATTAGGAAATTAAATAATGAAATTATTTTTTAAAAATTAAATTTAAACCATACGATATTCTATATAATGTCAATATACTAGAAAATCGAAGGAAAAATCCTTCAGATGTGCTTCATTTTTTATTTATGAACTTGAAATGAAGCGATGATGGAGTTACGTGTAAGATGTTTGTCGCTCATCGTTTCTATTCATCAAGTGCCTAAAGAGCTCATTTTGAGAAGTGGCAGGAAATCTTTTCACATCCAGCCGTTTCTTTAAATGCATAACCCCAATTCTAAAGTGCACTGATATTTATGCTTATCCCAAACGGTTTATTGTCTTTGTTAAATATGAATGCAGCGTTCCTCCTGATACTTTCATTTCTTAACTTTTGGTTTGGTTTCAATTTACCAGATTCCAATTGAATGTGTGTGTGTGTTTTTTCTCCTCATTTTTGACTTTATTCTGTGTTGAATCCACGCGACTTTGGAATTAAAATGGAATTTAGGAAATCCTTTACGCCTCTCTTCGGCTGACGCTGCTCTTGTTCAGGGGTGAGCGCATTTTTGTCAATTCATAATGAATGATCACTTTCTCTTCAAGGGAGAAAGCACAGCTGGAAAACGAGGACTGCAGTCGTTACCCTGTTTCCTCTTCTTAGATAACTGTTGTCGCTGGTGAATTTCAGAATCGGAGGCAAATTTCCGTTACTGGATTCCAAGACGGACGGGGATGTAACGGGATTATTTCGACGGAGATAGATGTCCACCTCCCTTTGTTCAAGGTGGACAATTCAAATAAGCGAAACTGTAAAGCTTTCATTGCTACTGCAAACATATGACAGGCTTTTTTCTCCCTCTGCCGACGATCACATTTCGATGCTACACGATCGATTTTTTTCTTGGTCTCTTTTTTTAATGCACAGCTTTTATCAAAGTCTTTCTTTTTAATAACAGCAGTTTTTATCAGGTACTTAAGGCTTAATGTTTAAAGGCTAAAATAAAAAAAATGTAACGATTTTTCTATTTATCCCGAATTTTTTTATAGAATTAACTATTTATTTTAATTTTTAAACTTTGTTGTTCTTTTCTAAATAAAACGGATCGTGTAAAAATTTATAGCCTCTCTTTAAGCTTTAAGTAATGCATTCCCGTTTTAATTCACTCATTTTTTTACTAAATCACAGAGCAAAAATTGTTATAAAAATTATAAATTATTTGGTATTGCGCGGAATACTCCGTTGCTGAGTGATTTGGTTCATCAAACAAACTATTGAATGACGTGCTGTTCAATGATTTCCTGTTTTAGATGAAAGCTCACATTTTAAGTAAGATGTCAAATACAGGGATTCACAAGACAAAAATGAATAGAATAGAAGTGTACGACTCGACCGTGCCGTGACATTAAAGACTTGAATGAATATCCTGCACGAACAGTCACTTCGGTTTTTGTGACCGACGCAGCACCGCTCCTATTCGAAATAAAATTTGCAGCGATCTCTCAGACAACGGTGTGTTTTACAGGCACGATGACCAACACCACTATTAATGTTTGGTGCCCACGTGCATGCCCAACGATTTGCCGCTTTCATATTTGAATAATGGAGGATGCAAATATATATATAAAAAAAAAACTACACGTCTTGCTGCAGATTCCCGGCTGATCTGAATGACCGATTTTCTTTTTACGACTCATGCATCTACTCCTCTCGATGAAATACAATCTCTCATTGGAAGGAAAGTAACTCGACCGTGCACCACGAGTAGTTACTCTGCATAGTATCGAACCACAGTGGAAGCTTCCCATTCTGCTATCCGAATTATTCCTAGATGAGATGAATAAATGACCATTTTCTTATTTAAAAACAATATGCTGTGAGAATCGTTAGAATCAGTTAGTTATAAAGGGTTTTATTGAAAATTATTCTAGCGCAGTAATCACGTCGAACGAGTTAGTCATCGTAGTTAACTAGTCATTTACTCGATAAGAAAAACCAGTATTCCAGGCCATCTCGTTAATCGCCAAAAGCGGCTGATTAACTTGGTAATAAATATAATTTCACAACTTACCGTTCGAAGTATCGATGTTTATTTTGTACAGATAAGCCCTTGCAGATGTGCAGAGAAGTATCAAACTGACCACCCCCAAAACGGACAACCTACATAGTTCCATGTTGAGCTGTCAGTGCAAATTTCCCGAAGTTAGGGTCGAGGGGCAGAAAATGAGTTACTAATAGAAGAAAAAGTAACTAATCTCATTCAGAAACTAATTAAAAGCGAGAAGAAGAAAAGCTTCCTGCCTTTTATCGAACTGAAACAGATGAATGTCTTTTTCTTGTAGCAGGAAATGTTATTATTCAATGCAAGGCCGAGGAATTGCTCAGATTCGAGACTCTCTTCCGTGAGGCTCTGGTATGGGAACAAACTTTCAAGCCGCCATATTATTACTAAACGCAAGGAAAAGAATGGAAGAGAAAAAAATACGATCATAGGAGAAAAGGAAACTTAAAGCTTTTCATAAGTGCAGAATAGTTCTTCTCTATGACTGATTAATAGCCAACTTTCGTGTGCAAATACAGTTTATTATTATGTGAAATATTCCCCCATTTCAAAGTGTTATAAATCTAATAAAAACAAAATTAAAAAAAAACACACACTTTTGCAGGTGTTCTGAAAATTTCCTTCCAAATATTTTCTACGTTTCACTCCATCGTATATGAAATAGAAGTTGACTTGGTAATGCGCAAAAGATAACCTTAAAAACGCTTTGAGCCAGTTGGATGAAATGTGTCATATGGGCACATTTGAAGATTTCTGACAAATTTTGAGCAAAACCAATACGAAGGAAATCTGTCCGTCCGGCTGTTCGAAAATGAATTAATACGATAATGGCTAAAGGAAGAGATCCACATCGAAAATAATTTATACACAAAAATTAACCTTTATATTGTAGACACTCAGATGTACATTCAGAAGCATGGAGACACAGTGATAACTCAAAAACGCAGTGATTTTTTTCTCTCAATCGGTTGGGATAAAGTGAGTTTAAGAGCACAAATTCACCTTTCTTAGAGAGAATGCGAGAAAACCTTCCCATTTGTTAGTGTAATGAATGGGAAACCATTCCCATCAGTGAGTCTTTCATAGACCATGGTCATGTCTATGGATCATTCGCGCCTAATATTATCGCTTTCCCAACTTATGAGTTGAAATGAAATCATTCAAAGACTCTATAATTTGATACATAAATGATTCACAAATATTTCAAGTATTCTAAGCATTCTTCGTCGCACGAGTTGGACAATAATTCCTGAAACGGAGCATCTCGAAATTTTATATCATTGAATGAATAGAAGTTGTGAAAGAGCAAAATAGTTGAGGGGTTAATTTCTAAGCCAATGTTACAAAAATGGGGGAAATTTGAAAATTATTTTTATCGAAGGCACGAACATTTGAGACCTCAATACATCGCAAAGTTTTAACGATTAGTGAATTGTCCCTGAGACCAATTTCAAAACTCCAGCGCATCAAGTAGAAAGGAGGAGAGAAATCTTCGCGGACATGAGACGAGTCAAGTGAAATGAAAGTGGGGGAATTATAAAACAAGCGTTTTACATTTGTTTCCGACCCATTCCTCCTCTGATTCTTCTGCATATATAAGTGCATTCACAGCAGTTCGAATAGAGACCGGAATTCCGCTTCAAGGCACAATAGTGCTCTAATGCTGCTGCTTCAGGGCTGCATCTGCAGTTAAAATACGAGAAAGTTAACTTACAGTGCTAAAGTTTCGAAACAACTGTAGCGAACACATTCGAATATCTTAATGCCTAGGTATTTTTTTGCCTCATTTCCTCACTGCACTGATTTCAGAACTTCGCATTTTCACGATGTTGCTTTTGACTCCAGATTTCTGAAAAAGAATCGTATTCTACTTTTTAGAGCATTCATAAAGATATGTTTAAAATGCATTTATTATTATTTTTAATATTTTTCTCAGTTCGGATAGTAATAGACATTCAATTATAGCTAAACGAGCGCTTCGCATAACAAAATGTAAAAAAGGGACTTGCTTAACGAACGATTTTTCACAGAATGAGTGTCGAAGAGATAACGTGACATCATAGGCTGGATCTCTGTGTTGAAAGCTTTTTTGAAAAAAAACCCTTACATCTATATAGTTTTGACAGGATAGCGTTGTCGAATGCGACTCCGAGAAGTTTGAGCAAGTGCCAATGAATAATTTATAGATGGGATTTTCTTTCCGGTCAAGACAACGGCGACATCGTTGAGCTGGTGAATGAACACGGCCAGAAGGAGTCGAGCGCCGGTGTCCTGGCATAGGGGTAGTGCGTCTTCCTCGTGATCTGGGCGTCCCGGGTTCGAGTCCCGGTTTGGGCATGGTTGTTCTTTCGTTGTTCTATCTGGGAGATGTGTGAATGTGCCCTTCTGTAAAAAGGGGTTGTGCAAGCGAATGAGTGATGCGTGAGTAGCTAAGTCGTACTCTTGGCCCTAGTTAGCGCTACTGTAGAAACAAGAGACGCACCCCCTCAGGCTTAAACTCGGCTGTCTCTGACGGCGGGGCTTGTCCGTGGCAAGTGCCATAATTACAAACAAACAAACAAGGAGTCGAACCTGTAGAAGATTTGGTGGGAGAGGAAAAAATAAAGATCAACAACCTTCCAGTGAAATAAAGCAGGTGAGGCAAGAAAGCATGAGGAACCGTTTCACTGTATAGTAGAAGCAGCACCCTGATAAAACAGTACCACATACTTGTTTAACGTCCAATTCGTCCAATTTTGAAGATCGGCTGAAGATATCTGCGTTCTCTTGTAAAAGTTTTGTACAGCTCTCTCGCATTCTTCCATTTGACGAGTGTTTCGCACCGCGAATAAGAATTACAGCTCATTAAACGATTTCCTAGTGCATTTCGAAATTCATTTTCATTCGTAGCATTGAACCTTGGGAATCATTTTCTTCCGAAATCTTCTTCCTGGGAAGAGTTACCCGAACTCAATCAGAATACAATTCAGTTTGATAATACAATAAATTCTGAAGATATCACGATGCCGTGTTGTAATCAAAATTCTAATACAGGAGAATGCTTTTCAAAAGGAACACATTGCAAGGACAGAGCAGATGAGTTGAATGAACATTTATAAAAACAAGGAAAAGAAGGTTCTTTGTAGGATATAAGACTCATTTTGCTGTAAGGTAGGCTGAGTCATCCTTCGTGCTCGAGGCAATCTTCTCCACAAACCTTTTATTTCGCATGGTAATCTTCACTTCCGAGTGCCATTTTGTCATTTCTTTCAATTTCACACTATCAGAATTTATGTTCTCCAACAATTTTATCAAATATTAAAATTCACTGTCAGTGAAAATTTCGAGACAACACACGATACAAGTGTTGTAGTCTCTTGTTCAAACTATCACCAGCTTAACGCATGCCAATTTTTTCAAATAATATATCATTTTTATTATAATTTTATAATAATTTATAATTATAAATTATTATTAATTATGAACTATATATATATATACAGGGTGATCAAGAAATAACAGGAGGTGTTTGGAGTCCTGTAGTGTGTTATGCTCTGGACGAAATAAAACAAAATTTGGCCACCATACACATTAAAGTATGCAGTTTCGATTTATCAAGAAAAAAATATTAGTACCAAAAAACGCCCACAGAGGAAATCTTGTCGCTGCGATCGAAAACTTTATTATGTAATTTGCTTATATGGGTAATTTGTGATATGACATCGAAGATAAAAGGAAGGGTTGCGAGAATTTAAGACATTCTGCCAAAATTCGACAGTCGATTGCTTTGTCAATACGTGAATGCGCCTTATTAGTCACGCTGTTTTATCAGAGATGAAAATGCTAGTACTGCTCTTACTACTGGCGGTAAAAACAGTTACGAAGAGCACCGATGACCATAACTAACTTGCGAAGAAGGGTTGAGAGATTTGAAACAACAGGAAATCTTGGTGTGCAACCAGGTCGAGGACTTAAAAGTATCAAGCAGGAACAAGTTGAAGAAGTTGCAACTGCCGTTATCGATCAGGCGAAAGCTAATAAGCAGTGAATCAGCAGTGCACTTTCAATATCACGACAAACAGATATCCCTTTTTCGATGTTGCTGAAGAAATTGCATAAGATCTTGAGATTTTATAATATAACTATATATTATAAAATATTATATATAATATAACACCCATATATTATATATAATATATTATATATAATATAACACCCATATATTATATATAATATATTATATATAATATAACACCCATATATTATATATAATATATTATATATAATATAACACCCATTAACTGATAACACTGATCTGAATCTTGGCAATTTCTGTTTGTAGGGCTACTTGAAAGGCGTTGTGTATTAAGGACGTGTTCCTGACATTCCTACTTTAAAAGATCAAATAACGTTGTATATCAGACGAATAAATGCCGATATGCTGCGAGTCACCGTTGAAAACCTCGTGTACCGCATGCAATTATTGGAACATCAAGTTGGTGGTCACCTAGAGCCAAAATTTTAAGTTGCTATAGTAAACGCTTTTCTTTTTTCACACATTATGCGCTTGCAGCGCCAGGATTTCCCCTATCATCGTTTTATGTAACTTTTTTTTTCTTGATGAATTAAAACCGCATATTTGAATGTTTATGGTGGCCAAATTTTGTTATATTCCATCCAGTACATAACACACTACAGGGCTCTGAACACCTCCTGTGTTTTCTTGATCACCCTGCATATATATATATTAGGTGTTTTCATGTATCTTAATCAGTGACATCTATTGGTAAACATGCGAAATATCTATAGAAACAACAATCGTTTTGGGTTTTACCAATTTACTGTTACTTCTTTATTGTTATCATTTAGAAAATTTTTCAATTAACATTATCGAGTTATTCAGTGTATAAAGGCCCTAAACAGGAAACACTCCGAATTACATTTTCGACATGCATTGCTTTTCTTGTTTGATTTGAAGAAATCTGCTGCCGAAGCCCATCAGACACTTTTAGAAACTTATGGTGAATGCTGCTCCGTTACATCCTTATTATCGGTTTCGGTTTCAACGATTTCAGAGTGTCAATGACAAAGAACGGCCTGGTGGATCAAAGAATTGCGAAAACAACCAATTGCAAGACTTATTGGGAAAAAGTTGTAGAAAATGATGGAAAATATTTTGATTGACCAATATTTCTCAACAAATGACTTTTTTAAGTGAAAAAAGGATCAAAATACATAACCTAATATTATTATTAGGTTATGTATGCACGCACCTAATATTATTATATGTAATATTTTAATTTTTAAGTGTTATTATAATTTTTATATATAATAAGGATTTTTATAAACTTTTATACTAATATAATATAGCTAATTTTTAAATAATCATAGTAATAATTACATATAACTTTTATATAAAATATGAGAGGATAAAATTTTTATATATCATTTTTTAAACAATATTTATAATTATTTGAAATTTTCAGATAATTTTCCACAAGGGATTAAAGTGAAATACATTGATTTATAAACTTAAAAAGTAAAGCGAAAATTTATTCTCATCATGCGAGTGAAATATTTTTTTTTTTATTATTTATGCTATTTTACTACCACATGGACTGATGTATTATTTTTTCACATTTTTTTTCCTTATTTATTATTAAATAATATTTTTGTCTTAGAGTTTTTCTTATTAATATTTATATTGATGATAGTTTTGAGTAAGAGTTGATTACATTGTACAAAAATTATTCTTTTATAGGTTCATTTTAAATTAGATACCAACTTATCCACAATTTGATGCTATATTATGTTTAAAATTTTCTTCACTCAACCTCATTCAATGAAGTGATAAATTTTGTGCAGTGAAATATTTTCGAGCCTCAACTTCATGCATGTATCTTTATGAGAGGAGAGCGAACATTTGATTTTCACTTTGCTCTTTAATTGCAATTATTTTTTATTCCTTTTTGGTTTTAATTTTTACATTTCGGGTTTATTTTCTTCAAGGCGATTTGACTGAAAAAGACATGGAAATAAAGTCTCACTCTTCGCCAAATGTATTGGGAAATTCTGATTGTTGGCTCTTTTTAAATGACGCTTTGCTTAAACTTAAAATCATGAAATAGCTGCTACATTTTGGATTTTTCTAACAACGTCTTTTGAATTAGATTTAACAAAATGAATACTTATTGCCATTTCTGATGTGTGCTTTATTTTGCGTGCCGATGCTGTGTGCTTTATTTTCAAGACCTAGATGGCAGTTTTCAATATTTATGCGTTCAACATTAGTAGATTAACATCCGTTAAACAATATTCTTAGAGAACAAAGAGGTCGTCAAAGGCAGCAATCCACTATTCATTTTTTTCCCCACATTTTCTACTAGTTAGCATCACTTGAATAAAAGTCGAAGTCTAATTAAACTGAATTGACTTACTGATAATTATATTTAGAGCCCTCTAAAATATTTAAAAATATAAAGAATAAATAATAATGAAAACATCAAGATATGAATGAAAAAAGATTTAAAAATTTCATGTTTACAAATAAAAAGCATGCAGGTTTAAACAAAATCAGGTTAGAAAATACCATGATATAAAATTATGTTAACAATAAAGAGGTAAACAGGAAAAATGAAACGAAATAGAGGAAATATGTAAAGAAAAGGAACTGACATTTTTACTGTAAAACTAGTAATTATAAGCAGTAAACACTGAAATTGCATACAGAATTACAAAAACTTAAATATCTACTCACATAAAGTTACGCAAGGAAAGTGAATAAATAAAAAAAAAGCTTAATACTGTGTAATAGAATTGTAATGTAATGTAATATGGAATTGTAGTGCAGTGTAGAATGAAACTCCGAACAAAGAAACCCCCCAAAAAACAACAGAATCACAGATTGAATAATCCGATTCTAAAAGGTTTGAAACTAAAATATTTTTAATGGATTGGTAGACTGAAAAAAAAACACTTTTACTCAGACACTCACTGGAAAAATAAAAGCCTTTAAAAAAGTATCAAAAGGACAAAGTAGAAAGGAAAATGTTAAGGATAATTAATAATAAAATTAAGGCCCTATACTGATGCAGAACTGAAGAATAAATGAATGCAAAATCATAAATGAAACTTTTTATATGAAACATATTCTATAAAGTATATTTATATTAGGCGCTTGCATGTATTTTGATCATTTTTTCACTTAAAATAGACATTTACTGAGAAAAATGAGTGCATATATCAATCAAAATATTTTCCATCATTTTCTGCAACTTTTACCCATTTTTGTCCAATAAGTCTTGCAATTGGTTGTTTTCTAATTTTTTTTTGGTCCTCCTGGCCGTTCTTTGTCATTGACACTCTTAAATCGTTAAAACCGAAACCGACACTAGGGATATGGCGGAGCGACATCCCCATAAGTTTCTAAAACTGTCTGATGGGCTTCGGCAGCAGATTTTTTCAAATCAAACAAACAAACAAACAAAAACAATGAATGCTGAAAAAGCAATTTGGAGCATTCCTCGATTGGGGGCCTTTATCCCTGAATAATTCTAACAATACTAAGTGGAAAACTTTCAAAATGAAAACAATAAAGTAATAGTAAATTGGTAAAACTCAACTGATTAAAATATTTGCAAGCATATATAATATATATTTTTTTAGATTTTCTATGAGTTATCATTGCATCCGCTTACCGCTCAATGTGTTTGTTTCCCCGGTATATAAATGCATCCGCTGGGGCAATTAAAACAATAAGAAGGTTGCGAACGATCGAAGGCGGATGTTCGGAATGCAGGTGAACTGTGGAGAGTTAAAGAAAATGTATTTGATCAGCAGTTCATTACATTCGACAGAAATATCAGTCACGAATGACAAACTTCAGGAAGCATTGCTAATGATTCTATTTCTGGGAATTGCTTTCGCCTTATTAAAAATTTGCGTATCCATAAAAATAAATATACATAATGGCTCCTGATGCTAAAGGAAAGTGTTCGCTTTTTACTTCCATGTGTATGAAGTATACAGAAAGCATTTTAATCGCCAACACATTCGAACTCGAGATGTCCACGTCTTAGACCTCTGTGGCATCAAAAACGTCTTTTTATTATGTCTAATGTATATCTGTGACAAATGTAACTCAGAAGCGCCTTGACGCACGACGAATGAAATTAGACGGACGGTCTTTGCAATAATTTTATAAATTTCGAGCAAACTCCGTTCTAGTGGCGTCTGTCTGGCTATTCGAATATAGGTTGGCACGACACTGACAGAATGAAGAGAGCAAGATCAACTCCATTCGGCACGCATATTTAACATCTATGGTGTTCTTTGATGCTGTGCGACCAGAGGCCATGCATGAAACTTGACGGAACACGAAGGAACACGGTGACATTGGCCCTTTGCGCACAATAAAGAAACCTCTAGAAAAATGCATATTGGTATTGAAAAAAAACATTACATTTTGCATGATATATTACGTTGTGAAACATCAAAAAATGCATCAAATACATTAAACGAGCGTTCACTTTTTACATTAGGAGAGAACTAAAGACTAAAGCTCTGACAAAATGTCCATAACAGAATATTTATTGACATGGAAATTTTATGAGTTCTTAGATTTCAAGAGACGTCCCTTTTCTTGGCCATCTGAGTCTGTGTTCCCGCCATAGTGCACAGTCTTTGATCACGTGATTTATAGATCCTTCTTCGGTGCCACACTGACAAGTCGAACTCTGATCAATAACATCCGTGGTGGAGGCACTTTAAAAATGTTGAGCCAAAGAGGTGTTGGTCTGTACATGCAAACCCGATAAATGTGCAACGCAATTTATTTCAATATTTCAAATGGAGTATGGGATTTTTTACTGCGACTGTAGTTCTGCATCAAATTTTGCTTTTCATCCTTTTGGGAAAGCCGTCTCGTTAATCGGTAAAAAATAAAAAATAAAAAAAAGAAAGAAAAATCACAGATATGTTCAGTAAAAATGCTAAATTCATGCCAAAGGTTAATATTTCGTAATGGATAAAGTGTCTTCCATGCCACGAAGGCGTTTTCTGGATAACATCTTTTTTAGAGAGTTTGATGGGAAGTGTTAGGGAAAAACGAGAACTCCCGCTGGGTCTAGTTTTCATTTTTACTCGGCTTATTTCAAGTTTATGCAGATGCGATTTTGGTTCCCCATTTTCCCCCACTTTCTGATGGGGCATAGCTACGGTTCAAGGCTCGTATTGGTGCCTTTATATTTTTGAGTGTCCTTTCAGTCTATATCACATGTAAATATAACTTATGAGCAGGATTTAGATTGGATTAGATTTACAGCTGGAATAAACTTTAAAACTTTTGGAGGATTTATTTTTTTTATTTTATTTTATAATTTTTTCCATTTTTATTTTATAGTATATAAAACATATAAAAATAAAGAATCGCAATCTTCAGAATAATTCGAAGCTTCGATGAATCTCTATATCTTTTAAAAAATTAGGAAAGTTGCAACTCTTTATTCTGTATTTTCTTTTCCCGAAATATGGATAAGAATCCAGCCAAATTGTACTTTGTCAGCGAAAAAAAATGATTAATTTATTTCTTTAAGTATTTTGATGACCCTGCGAAATATGTCACTGTGAATGTAAATGATATAAAACGGAAAAATGAAAAAGTGAAAGTTGAAACAATGATTTTTAACTAGGATATTAATGTGAGAGGAGGAGTTTGAATGAAGTTATGAGCATGAAAGAAACCTAATAAACTGAATTGTAGTAGAAAGTTTAAAATAACTTTATTAAACCAAGAATAGATTTTAAAAAAGGGCTTTTATATATATATATATATATATAATTTGAGAGTTAAATTTTTGGTATTCTGCTTCAGTACTTGTAGAAGAAGTAAAAATTTCAGGTTGATGTATTTACATTCATTTTCGAAAAGTTAAGCTTTGTGGCATCCCTGTCAAAATTTTTAATTTCTCAAAATTCGCAAAAGAAATTTCTATTCTAAAAATATTGATTTACTTTTTTAGTTAGTATTATCAAGACCCATTTTATTAAACCGAGAAGAAAATGAAAATTGAAGTTAATATTTTGTCTCGGTTATTATGTTAGAATGCATTTTTCGGTGCACTCACTATTTTACAGCCTTTTTGAACACCAGAAGTAACAAAGCAATTTTTAAAAATTAGTTTTCACGATTTTTTTTAGAAAATAAGATTATTGTTTTATCATCTGAAAATGTAGAATTGTAGAATTAGAGTATGAGTTTTTTTTTTCAGTCCGCTCACTTGGCAGTATAAAAAAGTACATAGGCGAATATTTTCAATTATCTCTTTTTTTTCCCGACGAAGTTAAATCATTCTAAAAGTAATTCAGATATCATCCTTAAATATTTACCAGATGTTTCGTTTTGAGTAACACATATAAAAGTAAAACTCCAAAAATTTCATTTCAGTTGAAAAAGAATTAAAAAATAGTCTTCGAAATGTATACATTTCTTTAAATTTGTTCCTGTCCTAATGAAGCCTTTCATTCTTCGATTAAAAATTTACTCATTTAAAGAAATGCCCTCGGCTTCTTTATGCAAGCCTTTCTTCTCAGATTCATTTCAGTCTTTATTTGAATGTGTGTTTCAATGTTTATTGTATGTATTTTTGTTTTTGTACTGTTCGTAGTTTTTTTATTTGAATGTGTCTTGAATATTTATCTGATTTTTATTTCAATATGGAATATGGATCTTGCTTATCCATTTCTTCGAATCTAGGAGCGAATGGCCGACGGAATAGAGCGATACTCGCGGGTGCGGGGCACATTTTCGTCTCTACACGATCATTCGACTGGACTGTCATTTTAATAAGAAAAAAATAACCAATTGAAATAAATTCTAATTTCTGAACTACTGTAATAGAAAATGAATAGAGATGAATTTTTTGGCTTAAAATTTTTCAGGCATCTGTAAATGTAATTATGAATCAATGACAAGGTCAAATGGTTTTGCAAGTTTAAATATTGTTCTTCAATTGTAAAAGGTCTCGTCACTCTCTCTCAAAACTATTCATTGGTGCCTCTTTCTGCTTATGGCAAGTCGCCAGTTATAGACAGCAGAGTGGCTATGCTGAGGAAAAGATGGACTGCCTAAAAGTGAACCCTTTCATCTCGTTTTCCTTATTATCTAACACTTTCTATTTTGAGAATGCGCTGTTCTTTTAATTTCCACGGAATGCGTGACATTGTCGCATTCCGTGCCATTTTTACATTGAATTGTAACACGACGGAGATTTAATTTAAAAGTTTACAAATCAGTCAAGCAGTTAAACAAGAACGAGTTTTTATTTTTAAGGAGATTCGTTGAATTGGTTTCTTCTCACTTTCAAATCCCTCTGTGCTGTGCGTATTGCATTTGCCGCATTGGACGCTTTCTTGCTATTGGGGACCTGGCATCTGTTTGGGATGCCGCCAGATACATTCCTATCGATTGGAATTTTTTATGTACAATTTTTTTGCGCCGTGAGCTGCAATATGCAATTTTTACTCAAATCACCAAAATATTTTTTGTACTCGATAGTAAAAAGTATCATAGAAATAAATGTATGATCCTCTAATCAGAGGATTTGAAAGTGAGAAAGTGAGTGAACAACGCTAGACAGTTCATATAAAAACAATCATGTCTTCAAAAAATTCTAAAAAAATTTATTCCATATTAAAAATAATCTTTATCATAGCACTTTCGTTTTAAGAAATGAAATATTCGGTTATTTTGAGTGGTTTTGTGGGCGTAAGGGATTCAAGTCCCATTTCCTTCATTCTTCTTCGCTGGAGTCGTCGTCCTCACATTCGACAAACTGCCTGCAGCAGTTTGGGTAATGGCCGGGTCTCGAAACAAGTTCGCAGTTCGATGGCAAGTCTTTGACAGCTACTACACCACACCTGTAAGCAAGAATAGAAAGCTCATACCAAATGTTTAAATCATTTTCCATAAGAAGAATTTAGAAAATAATTAGAAGGAAGGGTTTCGCATGAATTTGCGAGCATCCAGTTAATCGGACTCTGCAAGGCCCTTCTGCGAAATATTCAATTAAGGTTATGACATTTTTTATGCATTTAAAAACAAATATGCCAAATATTTGCTTAAAATGAAATATATTACTTTCTAAAAATTATATGTTTAAAAAAATATTCCGGCCGAATAAATTTTTAATTTTTTTTTCTATTATTGTTTCCTCATAAATGTAACCTAAATTTATTTGGTAGAAAACTGTGCACGATTTCGTCATTCCAATCAAATGTTATTGATTTTGTAAGAATTTTTTTATGCACACGAATTTCCTTTTCATAAGAATTTTATTCTTTTCTGAACTAAGCATTGACTTTAAGCTATTTTAGAGACTTAAAATTCTTTCTCATTTTTTTTAATGTTTAACCAAAATCTTCATTTATAATTTTATTTAATTTTACATTTACAAAATTTACAAAAACATTTAAATTTAATTAGTATATTGTTTACAGAAAAGCCATTAAAATGCACTTTTTTTCACTAGTTCTTCTAAGTCCAATAACTTAATAATGCTATTTTAATTGAGTATAAACATTATTTTGGTAAAGAAACAATAAAAAGAAAATTTCATATTTTTGCCTATTTCAGAGTCCCCCGTGCTCGTAATATCTCCAACAACTAACAAGAGGTCAGATTGAAAAACGAATCAGGTTTCAAAAGTACGATTCAAATAGCAAAATGATTTTTTTTGTTTCATTCTGAGATTTAACACTTCACATCAGGTGGACTGTTGAGGGATCGATTTAGGTTTTAATTAAGGATTTGCTGATAATTAAGTTCTGGAAATGCTGAAATGAAGTTCCGTCATCAACAAAATTTAAGAGTTTCATTTCACATCAAAAAGTAGATCAAAGCATTTAACTTTTAGGGAAGAACAAAACCAATAAAAGAATGTAGGTTCAAAAAAGTAAGCTGTTCGTGATTTGTGGTTAGTGCCGCCGATTTCACGTGGAAATCTTCTTGCCAGGGAGAAGATGAGTTTGAGGAACTCCACAAAGCCATTGCGGTTAGTTGAATTCTTGTATGTGGTTTACAACAACCCATATTTCAGGAAGGCAGCAACCCATATTTCAACACTGCTTCTTGAGATAGAACGGAAGACAAATTGATTTGTAACGAGCCAAATAATATATATATATTATTTGGCTCGTTTCTTTCATCTCCCCGACATAGCGATTCTCCGAAATTACTAACTGAGCACGCATTGCAATATTAGAGATAAATTCCATTCCTCTTATTGAAAAAACCGATTTATTGCCACTGATGAGAACTACATTTTTATTCAATTACTTTATTTTTATACTCATTATTTATTCAAACAATTAATATAAATTCTGAAAAAATACTTAAACTTTAATATCTTAGTAAACAGAAATTAATTTGGAGTATTTAAAGCATGGCTCTATCTGCATCGGAATTCGGGAGGGGGGGGGGGTGACCTTTCAACGAGAATCCTTTATGCAGGTCTCGTGTACTTTGCCATCATGTTATCCTTTTCCGCAGTAACTATTATAAGGAAAAAATTCTTAATCATTCATTAAAAACAGAATAATATTTTATAAGTGTGATTGAAATATCAATCGACATAGATCATTTCTAACTCTAATGTTATTCATATATAAATATCAAGAACATTTTAAAAAAATTAGATTTAAGGAAAGGAAGATAAAGAAGGATTGGGATAAAGGAATAATGATAAGAGAGTATGAGATTTTAAAAACACTGTCCAGTGTGATGTCGCAGTTTGGCATCTAAACAGTAGATGTTTTCATTCCACACATCAATATTTCAGTATAGAAGGCAGAATATAGAAATGAATTATAAATTGAAATGATCTTTTACTCGTCGATAGGCGCTCATTAAATGTTTTTTTTAAACTTTTTTTTTATTAAATGCATTATTTATTTGATGAATGTGCTTCATTCTTACACGACGTAAATCGCTCAGATTTGTGAAAATGGCGGATTCGTGGAAGAAAAAATAAATTCAAAAACACGAAAAAGCGAAAATTCTTTAATCTGAAACATTGTAAAAAGATCATGTTAAATGGCATTGCCATTCTTTTTTTTCTATTACCAATCCTTACTCGTGTTCAAAAATTCTAAAATAGGTTTAAGAAACAAAAAATATTGCTACATTTTTTAATTCATTTTATGCGTCCAGATAGTATAAAAATTCCAAGTATTTAGTATACTATTTCACTTCATTTTTATTGCTATTTTTTATAATCGAAACATATGTATTATATAGTTCTCAATAAATAGGATGGACTGAAGATTTTAAGAAAGTACAAAATGTTTTAAAAAAATTAGATGCTAAACGTAATTTTTTTTTATATCTCATATTATTTTTCCATGAATAAAATTTCATACCCATTGTTAACCGTAAGTCCTTTTCCGCTACAATCGCTACTGCATAAAGACACTTTCTAGGCACTTACACGATGGCATCTATTAGGCTTAGCGGGGCCCAGCTATTTACCATTTCAATAAGAAATGAATAATAAAAATTGGATGCATCTGCTTTTTTTCATAAATTTTGAACAATGAATGCAAACGAAAGAAACGGAAATAGAACGCGAATCGCAGAAAAACTCAATATATATATATATATATATGTGTGTGTGTGTGTGTGTGTGTGTGTGAAACCAACTTTCCAAGAAGTAGCAACTCTCTACCTTGTGGGGGATTCATAAATAGCATCTGTCCATATGATTTTGATATCACATAATTTATAGATATATTCCAGCCTAAAAACATTTTCATGTTAATAACTTTAATAAAAATTGAAGAAAACAAAGTAAGGATATCTGCGAGAACAAGACTTACCCTTGACGCGTGTACATCCCTTCTGTACAAAGGATTCTTTCACAGCGTATGTCGTCGTAGCCCGTCCCACCGACCGGAACCACGCCGTACTCCCCGACGCAGTATCCTGAAACGAGAAATTTATTCATGACTGACAGCCAAGCGATGATTTATTCATTAAAGAGATCGTGACTAAGAGTAACAATGACATTGGATCATCAAAAAAACCACAATTTTACTATCATCAAAGGAGTAAAATTCAACCTTCAAAGAAGACAGAGACATCCACTCATCAAAGGGACAATGATAGCCAATAATCAAAAAGTGAAATAAATACATAATCATCAAAAGTAATAGCGATTCACCGAGAAGAGGGGTCTCTCCGAAACTGTTCTTCACTAAAGATGTTATCCTTCTCCCTCCAGAATAGTTTGTGGACCATCGGAAAAGACGTGAATGCCAAGAAGGCGCAACTTTTTAATTTCAGAATCCTGCGCATGATCGTTGCGTGTTTCTGATATAGTAAAAAAGCGGCATTTGTGCATTAACTGCATCGCTTTCGAAAAAAAAAAAAAGATGGACCTTTTACGAACGATCGATCTTTGTCATTCATTTAACTTTCTTATTGAATTTAGAGTGCAACCTTGACGATGAATGCCTGGCATTCGGTTCATACACTTGTAGCAGAAATATAATATTTAGATTAAAAGTCTATTTTTCCGAAAAGTCGAAACCAACATTTGGAATAGAATGACAATTCGTGTCACATGATCCCATACCAAATTTCATTTATTTAATTCATTCTGCTTTTTGTGGTATCGCGTTTACATGCATGTTGAAATAACAACTGATTCAAAATTTGCTAAGAATCTGTACTTTAGGTGCTGAAACTGGGGACGGAATTTCGTTTGCCTTACATTATTGAATTGTCGCATTTGCATTGCATGCATGCACAAGCACAAACCGGCAAACAGTGAGTTCCGTGCAGATTTGGTTCCGAAATGGATGCGGATCTGCATTTGAGATGCTACAATATTTTTTTCTATCTAATTCCTGATCATCGTGTTATCTTGTAATAAGATAGCTGAACGGATATATTTACTCATTTTTTTACAGAAATATTTATATTTGGTGTTAACACTAACCAGATTTCATCTATCTAGTTCAAAGTGTTTTTAAGTGATCGCGTTCACAAATAGAAAAATAGCTATAATACCGAAAATATATTTTTCGAAGTTAAAGAGATTTGAATGTCGAGATGCGCAAAATTCTCGAGTTGTATATTTTAACTATTGCCATATTTTCTATTTGTGCATTTCATCTTGGAGAAAATAAAAAAGAAAATCACGTTTACGCATCAAAACGTCAAATATTCATTTGATCATCATAAGAGCGTTATCTCTTTCGATTAAAAATTTCATCCCCCCCAAATAAAACAGGAATGCTTGCCCTTCACGGAATAGGAGACTTGGTGATTTGTCACCATTCAATTGCATTTCAGCTGTCTTTCTCTCGACTATTTAGGTCTAAAATGTGATTCTCATATACCTACGATTTCAGCTAAAAAAAACTCAGAATCAGAATTTTATTTACGTAAATAGTGGCGAATAGGAAAATCGATAGACAGTTCATACTTTGGCATATCTGTCCAATACTGCCGTAGTTCCATACAATCCCGATAATAAAAGCATATTGTAAACTATCCACCTGGCTCTTCATCTTGTTGAGCTAAGGAGTCAAGAATAAAGGGGCGGAAATCTCAGTTTGGAGGGATAAGACTATATAGCCTATTAGCCTCCTGACAACGATGAATCGCCAAAGTTCGAAGCCAATTCGTTCTTTCATAACTAAGATTTGACTATGCTCGCCAACATCCTGCTGTTTGACTAAAGTTTGCCTACAGTGTTCTTGCCCTATTATGTGTCACCATAATATTTATTCATATCATACTATCATCTTTGCCACTGTTTATTATATGACATCTATACACAATTTATATACAATCTATACACAATTTATATACCTTTATACAATTATTTTTGCATCATATCATCATAAATGTTTAATACCTATTTTTTGCATCCTATACACTATACTTTCGATATTTCTCAAATGGAAAATGAAAAAGGCTCCTCTTACCATCGGACGTATCTGTGTAACCTCTTGCCTCGTATGCCTCGGATCGGAGGCTCAGCAACACCAGGGAGGAGACAACCGCGAAAAGGCCACTGGCTCTCATAGCTATTCCCAAATGGGCACCATCTGTAGCTCCTAAGCCTATATAGGACTTGGATGTTTAATCAGGAGGCTGTCATCATCGACGACGAACGAGGACCATCATTACAAATTGAAGGCAAAAGTTTTTCTTTCTTTTTTTCTTATCAGGTTGTATTTTAATGACAGCTGAAGCATTTAAAACATTTCGCTTATTTCCATTAATGTAATATCATCAGTAAACAGCTGTTCAGATACAGAGAGCTTGAAACATGAGAAAATTTGATTTTTAGAGAAATAATGATAATGGCTAAAAAGAATAAGAAAATTTTATTAATGTACTAAAACGCAATTTATTTATTTTAATCTTTTGTTAGTTTTTAGCTTTTAATTCTTAAATAAAAATTTGTAAACAGTTTGTAAAATATAAAAATTTACAAATAAAAATTTGCAAAAAATGCAAGCCCCGAAAACAAACAAAAAAAAAACATTTTAACTCTATTTTTTAAAATACTAGCTAAATAACGCTTTATAATGTGAAAATGTTATGTCAGTATTTTTAGGTTCAACATACCTACTATAATAGTTATCAGTTATTATTTGAAATATATAATATTATTTTCAAACTCGCAACCGAGTAAGTGGTTCCTCAAACTTGCAATATTCTGAAATTTACAACTAGATGGTGATTCAGATATAAAAAAAATTAAAATTTAAATGAATTTGTAGTGTTAATGATAATTGAGATTTGTAAATCTTAAAAGAAGATTTTTAAAGTATCGTAGTAAATTAAAATATTGTTATGAATACGCAAATTAGGTACATTTCAGGACTCTAGAGCATCATGAAAATAATAAAATATTGAAAATAATATGCCACCTTTATAAATTAATTGAATCAAAGACTTCGTCAGAATTCATGCTTTCATTTTCAACCTCGCTACTTATAGACATTGATGGTATTATGGTATTCTAATCGTCAAATAATTTGATCTCATAATGACTCTCCATCTTTTAAACCTCCCGGAGTAGGAAAAAAAAACTTCTTGGGATTGTGTCTTCTTACCTCTTTATGAACCCAATAATTTAAAAATGAAATCTAGCACAAGGATTTGACAGTAAAATTGTGGATCAGCATTAAATTTTCAAAGGAAGGCCCGTATGTTCTCGAGTCTTTTAACACGACACCTTTAAACCGCATTGAGCCAAAGAGATGATATTTTGGTGATAGATTATTCAGGGCGATGTAATTGCTTTGAATCAAGGAAAGGAGATGCGACAAATCATAGCTGAAAACATATTGGATTTCGTACGCACACACCTCCGACGTATTTATTTCGCAATAGAATGAAGTGCCTCTTATCTCTTTGTGTTCAAAGTTTGGCACGCGCATGCAGAATCCCCTCCCTCTGAAGACTACTTACCTAACTTCAATTCTGTAGCTTAGAATAGCGTTCATTATCAGAATCACATCACGAAGGACAGTATTTCATTTGTCTTTTAATCCCTTCCAGTAAGACTTCAAGTTGAAAAAAATGGTGCTTGAAATAACCATATAATTTTTATTTGAGAAAACTCCATTTATCTTCTAATTCTTACGTATTGTTAGTTAGAATTATATTATTGATATGAATATAATTGTAATTCGCAAGTTCATATTCAGCATTTCTTCAAAAATCTCAAATGATTTCGGACTGGCCCCTAGTTACGTCAGACACTCCCGTAAATCCTTTTTATTTCAGGCACATCATCCAATCTGTCCTGATGATGTGTCTACGACTCCAGAGCATTCACTAAAATCACTTATTCATCGTTAAGTGCGCTTTCGTTTTCATGGTAATATTTCACTATCATTAGTTCTATCAGGTAAATGTGTGCTTATTTTTTCTGAATCCCTCCAATCACCTTGACCTTCACAGTCTGCACCACTCTTCATCATTCAGGGGTTTATTTCGCAACATGTGTTTCCTTTAGTAAGACCGATGTTCACACAAAATGTTTATAAGGATGAAATCCACTGACTAACAACAATTTGGCCATCACTTCTACCTGGACAATGTGTGATAGTGATCTATGATATCAACAGAAGTGCTGCCGGATTTAGTAGAGCAGACATTTTAAACTGAATTTATTATTACATTCAACAGTAACCTCAGTCGAAGGGACGAGTTATACTCGTCATGGCATGAAAAACCGATGACGAGTTATACTCCTCATTTTACCGGTAGGGGTTAATTTAATCAACATTTCCGTTTGGTCTTTGAATATGGAAAAAATGAGTTCAGATTTCCTTCTCTGTCTGATAGGGCGAATACGCAATGAATTCAATAATTCCTTGTGAGTTATCTCAGATAATTGTTGAGACTCCGTTTTCTAGTGCAATTTATCTCGAAACATTTGGCTTTAATTTATAGCAAGTTATTTATAGAAACTAATAAAAGCATTGAAGTACATTGAACGCGAATTTCGAAAGAATGCTATAATTTAGCCCAAGAGAATTTTATGACTCGCACTTCATGCCAAATTTTACGATTTTTGGAGGAAGGATAGTAGAATGACTCCCCCATCCTAATCCTATTGAAACAAGCGATAAGAATGCAGAAACTAAGTTGCTTTTAGTAATTTTCTTCTGTTACGATGTTTTTCAAGAGTTATTAGAATTTTACCCCATTCCTTTTGTAGAATTATACCGTCCTACAAAATTTTCTCAGTTTCATAATTAGGTATTTTCTTCAAAATAAGTTTATATTACCTTGAAACTGGTTAGGTGTAAACCCCCTGAAGAGACTAACATACGGAGATTACATTTTTTTTAAAAATTGATGAATTTATTCCAGAGCATGTTATTTATCGTACAGGAGTTTCGTTTTTCAAAATGAATTCACCGACTCCATTTCTAACTTTTTCCCAGTTCTCAGACTGTTTCGGCGAAGTGACATTCGATGAATTGCACGCAGCAGTTGGGATAGTGTCCGGGCTTCTTAACAAGTTTGCATTGATCCGGCAAACCATCTCCATTCGCTGAACCACACCTACAAGGAAAATTGCCCTCATTTATAATTTATATATATGTTATGGCCAAAGTCCGGCCAATTCGCGAACTGGCCAACGTTGCTCTAAACTTACCGGCCAAAGCCCAATCTTTTCTTGATTTCGGGCTTTGGCCGGCCAAGTTGCGAAGTGGCTTGGGACTATCGGCCAAAGTAGGAAGAAAGGAATCAAGAGCAGTTTGTTTTACACACTGTTAAAAATGAAGTATTTAAAAATGATTACTTTTGTGTAAAATGAGTACTTTTTTTTAAGGACAACTGTTTCAGAAACGAGTTCAAATATAAGTGACACCTCTGAGTTAAAAATAAGCTTGTAATATATAAAATTATGATCTCGTGTTATTCTGTTCTCATATTAAAGCCATAATAGAAATCATTCAGTGAACATATATGCTGTAACAACGTGATAACGTGAAGATTAGATTTGCGCCCATCAAAATGAACGAATTATATCTTGAGCAGAGGCGTTGCGTATCGTGTATGAATACAAAGGGAAAATGAGTTTTCAATTACCTTTAAGGGTGATCCTTCGTCTTTTTCTGCTCCATGGAGCTTATGTTAAAGATCCCAGATCACATTGTCTCCCGAAATATCGCTTCAGAAATATGAAATTTTTTGCAAAGACAAATAGCAAATATAAGGGCCAATTAAAACAAATATGAATGAAATATAGTTTTGTTATTAATATCATTTAAAGACATTTCTTTGTTGGCGCCATCTGTCGAATTTCACCTTCAACATGACCTTATTTATATTTTATACATAAATGTCATTATATTTGTTTACCACTAGTCGCCTTTGGCGATCAACCGGTTCGCCAGTATAAATGATCGCTAAAATTTTCAAGTAATGTAACATGTTCTCTTAGTAGCTTTTTCTGCAAAATATTTTTGAGCTTGATATTTTGGTAGTTATATGATTCAGTCATACTTTTATGTAGGCCTTAAACAGTTCTGTTCATTGTACTACTTTCTCTAATGTTCTGTCAGTATTCATAAAATTTTTACTTTAAATTAAAGTGGAAATATTAAACTGCAATCAATATAAAAGCGTTTTATATTGAAGCTAACCATGTCTTTTTTTAAATATGAAAATTGAAATCAGAGTCGTTTGGCAGTGAAATTATATGTGCACTGCAAAATAATTTATATAATATCTTAAAGAATTATTCAACAAACATTTCTCTGATTCATCGTAAAATTAATTTTTTACTTTCAAAAGATTTAAATGATGCAAATAAAAATATTTTATTTTATTTCAGTCAATAAATAAACTTATGAAAAAATTACGAATTTTAAATTTTACACAGTCCTTTGGTCCCAAGGAATCATATTCTGCGAAATACTCTTGACACTTCAACTTTCAAATAAATATGCAAACGTCCCTATCTTTATGCGATGAATCTGACCGATTTATGAAGTTTTTATGCATCAATTTTAGAACAATCAACATTTTCATAATCACAGGCCAATCACTGTCAAGAAATCCTGGCAGAAGATAAGCGTATCTTCATTGAGACATCGGTGAAGTAGTCTAAAATCGCCAGTTTTTATAGAAGAGTGATATTGAAATTTCATAAATCAGTCAGTTTTAGTGATTGATTTAGTTGGATGGAGTTCAAAAATTTTTATTTAAAATATTGATGTCTCAAGAATATTTTGTTAAATATGATTCAAAGGGCAGAGAACCTATGTAAATATTTAAAATTCCTCATTCATCGGAGCATTTATTGACTAAAGTTATATTAAATATAACTATTTAGTTCCTTTAGACCATTTTGTTAGCAAATGTATGCCCCAAATTAGCTTTTGGTCGCTGATTAGAATGATTATAAGTATATTAAACTAAGTTTGCCTTAAATTAAATTGTTTTATTGAATTAATAATATAGGTATTTTCAAAGCTCATAGAAAACTTTTCCTCCTTTTACTTTTCAGAAAATATCTCATTTCACTTTTTTTTTTCATTTTATACAGACACCTGTTGAAAATTACAATTTTATTTATTAAATTTGCAAATAGTTGATTTATTTTTTAATTTATACTTCTAGCAATGTGATGGCAACACGTTGATAAAAGCTTTTTTTTAAATTTGACTTGCTCGTGCAGATTAAATTTTATTTTTATTTTCAGCGAAATATATTATTGAAAAATATAGTTAAAATATTTCTGTAAAAATTGTTAAAAATCTAAGCATAATTTATGAATTAAAACATTGGTATCATTAAAAAGAAAATTTTTTGTGCTTTCATTTGATGCAAAAATCGATTTTGTGCTGTATTATTTTCTGGTTATAGCGACAAAACGCCGAAATTACGCTTAGTTTTAAATTAAAATTCTAATTTAAAATTTTAAGAAATCGCTCCACGGTGCACATTTCCGACCTCCAAGGTATATACATGCCACATTTGATAAATGTATGTCAAACGGTTTGGACTGTAGAGAGCCAATACACACACGCGCGCGCGCGCGCAAACACACATTGAATTTTATTTATAAGAATAGATTATCACATCGGGCTTTGGCCACTTCGCGAAATGGTCAGCCAAAGTAGAAAATACAATATTAATCAGACTTGGCAAGTAATCAGACTTTGGCCAAACTTCTTGGCCAGTTCGCGAACTGGCCGTACTTCGGGCTTTGGCTGTAACATATATATAAACTGCTGACGCATGTGGCACAAAACTCTCTTTTTATTTATTGTCAATTGGCAACATTCAGATGTAAACAAGCCCATTTCAGAATGCTCCCTCGAATGTTTTTACAGCTGCATACAATACAGCGCTTCACAAAGCTGATTAATGAGTTGATAATCGAAATATTATTAGAAATGTCCTGGGGATGAATCGTCGTGTCACAGAAATCAGAGGAAAGTACATAAAAGATAGCAATAAATGGGCTTTATCGGGTGCAAAACCATCGCCCTGGTAATTTCTATAACTTGCCTACGGAGACGGCTCTTAATTTTTAAAATAATTATCTGGCAAATATGATCTTATTATTATTTAAAGCTAAAAAAGTAGGTTTCTTATAATATCCTTTTACTACAATTTTTCCTTCACATTAATAATACTTTTGATTCTGTTTGATATACTGTTTGCAACAATTTTTGTAAAAGTTGCAATAATCTTCAAACTCATCAACCAAAACATTCAATCGCGTGTATTTTGCCAACTATTGACTCCGCAATAGAACTTTCGGTTCCGCTTTTATTTCGTAATATATACGTTTTTAAATTTGAAAAAGTTTATTTAATTGAATTCACGTTTTTCAGTCGTGTCAAATACCAAGGTGAAATGTTATTTTAAATACATTTCATAAAACATTTAACATTCTAAAAGGGCAATAATCTTAACGAACAAACTGGTCTTCAAAGGCTGCTAGTATTTTTAAATAGTTTCACTTCATTTCAGCATTGTAAAAAATAATTAAAAGGAAAGATTTCACATAAGCTTGAAAGCATCGATTTCTTGTAAAAGGAAAATTAAAAGGAAATTTTGAATCATATCTGGGAGTTGACTTTCTGCTTTGGGTTAGTTTTCTTTCGAGTGGGATGGAGTGACACATCTGACATTGAGGTTCTCTTAATCCCCGTTTTCTACTCATTGACCATAGAGCAGCGCTCATATGGATTTACGAATGTGAAATTTCAAGGAAATTTTAGAGGTACAGTTTGTCTTTTCATGTTTCAGTTTAGTTATATTAACATCTCATTTTAAAGCAACTCGAAGTTTGTTATGGGAATAACCACATAATTTTTCGACCTCATGGTCAGATGACGAGGATGATACCTGCGTTAGTACTTCATCACCAAACTTCCACACCACACGGGATGACATATAGTTTGGAAGTCAACTAGGGGGAAAAAATTCATTCTGTCCAAAGGGCCAGATGGAATGTTTACAAATCATTGGAAGCATACATATGTTTGTTTGAAAAGAAATGTTTCACCACTTACCAAATTTCGCACAAGTGTCATTTGTAGGATAGTAAAAAGCCCTTAGTAAAAAAAGCAAAATTTTGGAGTTCATTGTCATGATCTTTCAAATGTTACTTCAAAAAAAATGTTTCCTCTTTAAATACAAGTCATATATTTCCCAAGTTAAATATTAACAATACATCTTCTTTGTTATTACAAATATTTAATTACGTGTTTGAAGATTCTACCCATTTTTCAATATTTATTAAAAAAATAATAATGAATTTAAATCCTTTTTCCCCTCATATTTTTAGAACCTATAAATAAATCTCTCTATGATATTAGAAATTTAGAATACTAGAGAATAAATCCCTTATTCGGAATGCTTATGTATGATAATTGTTTTATGCCACCTCTCAACTAATATAATGTCATGTTGGGTTGTCTAAGTACGCCACATGAATGCAATGTTACAATTCTTTCACTTAATGATTAGAGGATTGCTGAATATCTAAAAGCGTCGGAATCGAGGAGGACGAGTCAAACGATCTCCCCAAAACTTTCTGGCATATTTTCTAATAAAAGTTTTGTGCCAGACGATGCCTTGCCTGACATTGGCATACAATAGTTGGCAAATATTAAACTTTCACGTAAACCCTTTGGCGAGTTTTCGGCGAGTAATCCCTGACATGCGATGGACGGTATTCTAAAATCGAATTTGTTTTTTAAACAAGTTTTTCGCAACCGATTGAAACAATCATTCGCCTCAGAGCTAGTCACAAAATCACGCACCAAACTGAATACATTTAAGTCATTGCCTTGTTGAGTTAGCTTGCTCTTTCACATATTTATGAAAGTACATTTCAACAGTGGTTCTACCCTTTAATCAATTTGATAAGCGTCTGCAATATAGATGTTAAGTTTGTATACAGAATTCTCTTCATCTATTCGAATAGCCGGGCAGTCCTACGAACGGAGACTCGATAGAAATCCACAAGTTTGTTGCAAAGCCACGTATCGAATTTCATCCAGCTGTCTCGAACTGTTTCTGAGAGATGGACGGAGAAACACAATGGCAAAAATATAATTTGCGAACTCAAGGAGGTCTGAAGCGTGGAGATTCGACAAAATATAGATTTCTATTATTTTCACGACTACAGTCCTTTCTCTTTACTTCATATACGGGAAAATAATTGCATTAAATAGCAAAACATATGTTTAACATGCATAATTATATTAAATATTACAAAATCTGAATAGCAGCCAGTTATATCCGCAAGCCATGATTTTCCTGCACCCCTTTAACCCTTTTGAAAATCCCTCGATGGAGAGAGGTCAGGCCATTGACACCTCCAATTGCTTTGTAGAATATATGGAATGTATTATATTCGAAATATATTTAAACTCAAATATTCAATAATCAGATGAATAATTGAATAAAAACTATTTTTAAAAACGCACTTCTATTGACGAACTAAAATTTTGCATTTTTTAAATTTTTAGCATCTGAATTGGCATAAATGATAGATAGCATTCTAATTCGTAAGCAGCATGATCATGGCAAGCCATAAGCAATATCAATAACAAGCCTTTGGAAAAAATACATAAAAATGGATTCGTGAAATGATCTGCCATTTGTAGCAATGCAAGGCTGTTATTCCTGAAATGATATGGATGAAGAATTTCTTAGACGAATCAAGGAAGTGGCAACTGTTTCATTAATGACGATAAAGCGAGACTCTTGGATTGTGGACTTACCCTTGGACTGTGTAGGCTCCTTCGTGACAAAGGATTCTTTCACAGCGCTTGTCGTCGTGGCCCGTCCCACCGACGGGAACACTGCCGAAATCCCCAACGCAATAACCTGAAAGGATAAATCCATTCAACGTAAAATAATTTTCCTCCCAAATCCGTGTGCAGAACTGCATCAGATAAGAATGAATAGTATATAACCTGCTTAAAAAACAGCATTATATGAAGAATATAATATCTGTCCTTTTTAATTTGTTCCTGGTGTTCTAATTCCAGAATAATGCCGGGTTCACACTCGGCAATCATAAGATGGCAGCAGGCAGTCCATGCCGTTCGGTCGGACAGTAAGTTCCGACGGGACAGCAACATATCGCCATATCGCATTTTTTTTTTTTTTTTTTTACTTGTTGCCTTTTTGGCATTTGGCGGTTTTCTCGAAGTGAAAAAATGAGTCACCTATCATAGCTTTATTCAGAATTTTTTTGCTTTTTGTTCTTTCTGATGATAGGTTGTGCTTTTTTTTCTTTTTATTTGCCATTTCTTTTCTGTAGATTTCCAAATTTAGGTTTGTTGACCATTTATTTTATCTCACCAAGTTTCTTTGTGTAAACATCGTCATTTTAATATGATACGCAGTGGAAAAGAAAAATTCAGAGACACCAAAGCTTCAGCAATTATGGCAAACATAAATCCGCCCCTTTCTGCGCATGCGCTGCATACTGGCCGAGTGTATACCCGGCATCTCCTGTCCAACTTGAATGGGTAATAAAGGTATTTCTGTTATGAGGATTCTCTTGTTGCCATTCGAAATAATAGGATAAAATAATTTTCGTTATTTCAGTCCCCACATTTTCATTCAAAATCAATCTCAGACGCATTGAAATAAACTGAAAATTATTGGGATAGAAATACATATTTAAATAGCACTAAAATAAATTTGTCTGTAAAGAAGGTTTTGTTATTCATTATTGACGGTGCTCCAAATATAAAGAATAATAAAATGAAACAACTGTAATACTATTTTCAAAAATTTATTTTGAAGGATGCTGAACAAAAATTTATAAAATATCTTCGATTTTCACTTATGAAAAGAGAGCTTTATTTGAACTGGGGAGAGAAATCTCAAGATTTTGATTTATTTGAATGAAATAAATAGTCATCGGTTTCATAATTAACCATTGAGAATCAAAGCTTGAAAAAAAATAGGGAGAAGAAATTAAATTAAATTGTGCCAGCTGAAAATTACAACTCAACAGTAAAATATTTCATATTTCTAGTAAAAAATTCTGCTAGGCGAAATGCAATTGATTTCATTGCATTTTAATAAATAAGTATTTAATTTTTGAACAGAAAAATTCATCCAGGTTATATAAAACTGTCTTCTTTGAAAATGAAGCGAATGTTTATTTAACTGTAATTTCCAGAAAGATAGAAATTAATATATAAATTGATATCATCTGTTGGTTGTGAGAACTTTTAATTTTTGCATAAATATTTCGATAACTACAGCTAATTGGCATACAATTTTTTGAATCCGATATTTTAGTGTCTCAATTTTGTTCTCATGTAAAATTTAAATAATCACGTTTTAACCATAATCACAAAAAGATAAATTTTTTCATTGTTATATTGTATTTATTATTATGTTCTTTTACTCAGCATCAAGATATTTCAGAAATATATAATATTTTTTGCGGTATCTCCCAAACATTGTGAGACTCATTAACATTAGAAGAGCCGTTTTCCAAAACCTTTAAATTCAACGAAAGATTCTATTTGCGTGTAAGGAAAAAATTTCGAAATAGGAGGTAATTCACCCGTTGTTTGGGCATACTGGGGCGTGGAACATAGCTGACTCATTAAAACCTAATGAAATATCATATAATACGAGGCGTATTCGGAAAGTAAGTATCGAATTGAAAAAAAAACTAGTAAACATTTTGTTTCAAGCCAATTTTACTTTTACATGAAAGAATATAACTTAAACTATTTTTCTACACAGTTTCCGTCAATCTTCAAACATTTGTCGTCGCGGGTTACTAGCGTTTCTATACCTTCCTTATAGAAACTTCCGCCAAACCGTCGTGAGCATCATGTGATAACCTAAACGATCTGTGACAATTTCGTATAAAACAATTCGTAAAATTTGAGGAAATTCGTCTGAAAGTGTCGTCATTGTGAAACTTCTATTCTCATGGATTTTTTTCATCCACTTTCTTTACCGTTGACAAGAGAAGGCCGACCACTCCGAGCTTCATCGTTGACATTTGTTCGACATTCATTAGACCTTCTTACCCCCTTTCTCACCATTCCATCACTCATCGTGTCTTCACCGTAAACATCTTTAACCTGATGATAGATTGCAGCCGGATTCACATTCCTTGCATTCAAAAATTGAATTACAGCACGAATCTCACGATTGGCTGAATCATTCATTGTCTTAAATTTTTTTGATGTGTACAGCAAACTAAACACACAACGCAGAAGAACCAAAATGACGTCAGTTGAGAGCCAGCGAACAAGGACTTCTGCATTGCGTCGAAGGTTCAATGAAGCGGTACTTACTTTCCCCGTAATTATTGACCCATTTAGTGTCCCACAAAACTATCCAAAATAATGTCTTTAGGCTTGAAGCAATTGTGTCTCATGGATGAAAAAGGTTTTGTGAAGTGCACGAACGCATCTGCTCTTGTTATCGATTCGCAGTTGCATTTTGTTAGCAGCACAGCATTAGAGCAAAGTGATGCACTACGCTCATGCACCAAATTTTGGTTCGGGGTGCCATTTTTCCCATATTTTTGTAAAGAAATACGGGTAGTGACATGAAGAAAAAGCTGCATTTGCAGAAATAAATGGGTGATTTGCTTTTGAATGTAGAGAATGGCGAATTCAGAATATTCATGGATAAATATGAACCTGAATTTAGAGATTTCATTATCAAATAGCTCAGCAAAAATAGATAAGTCATTAATAAAAAAAATACCATCAGGAGTGAACTCCTCCACACTTCCTTGCATATTTTCTGATAAAAGCTTTATGCCAGAGAACGCTTTGCATGGCGCTGGTGTGTAATAGTTACTAAATATTAACCTTGAGAGAGAATTTAGCACCTTGACTGAATCTAGCGTGTAATCCTTGACAAGTGTTTTTGGCAATGAATCCCTGCTGGCATAAGTTTAATAGTACCTCAATAGCGAGTTTACGATATCCCACCCGATTGAGTCACAAAATCGCGCACCGAATTTGATATAATTAAGTTAATGCGCTTTTGAATAACCTCGCTTACACGTTTCTGAAAGTGCATTGTTTAATTTGGCTCAAAATATGATAGGTATCTACTCTACAGAACTTAAATCAGCACAGAGAATTTCATCTTTCCGGCTCTCTTCATTTTGCTGTTATCGTCTTAACTTTCACTAATTTTGCACCAAATTTGATAGATGATCTACAAATGTCGTGTAAAGAGTGGCCACCCATTTTCATCCGCCTAGCTCAAAACGTTTTTTAGTTATCTTTGGCACAGTTAGACATAATGCCACCCAGGGAAGTCTAAAACGTCAGGGATAATCTATATGCCTCCGCCTCCATATTATCTATCTAATTACATGTCACAATAATATCTACTTATATCTCACTATACTGTATATATTTGCCAAAGATAATAAAGCATTGTATATACATATTCTCTGCGTTGCCATTTTATCAACCTTATATCATCATTTCATCTATGTGTCACTACACCATCTATACGTACCATATATATATATGTGTGTGTGTGTGTGTGTGCGTGTGTCAGGAATAATATCCCCTTGTATCTATATGTCTTTTTGTCACCTTTATTATCTGCCTAACTATGTGTCACTATGCAATCCTTAAGTAACGTGCTATGTTCGTCGGGGATATTAAACGGCATAGTATCTACATGTTCTCTTTGTCACTATATTATCTGCTTATTTATATGTCACCATATTTTTTACCTATTTATATATCACGAAACTCGCTACTAATTAATATGTTAACATCTTATACATGTTTTTATACTACATATGCAACAAAGTGTTTGCAAAAAATTAAAAATCCTTCACTTACCACTGGACGTATCTGTATACCCTATCACCTGGTACTCCTCCGTCCGGAAGGCAAGGTACAGCAACGAAATGGCGATCAGCAGATGAACACAGACTTTCATGGCGATTCGGTTATCCTCGAACCTGCGAAACGGGATACAAGGATGTCTGACCCGCGATCGCCGCCGAGCGTTCTAGATGGAGGCAAAAACGAATGCAATTCGAACCGCCAATCCGAAACGCCGAGCGTGAGAATGGAATCGGCTTAAAAAGTATGACCCAGCGTTTTCATGACATTATTTGGCTGCCGCATTAGAAAATCAGAAATGGTATCAAAGTAATGCAAACGACGAAACGTTGGTATCCAGTTTGAATCAGAAGTTCGCGAACAAGGCTTGGAATTTAAATATTAAGGAAGGGAAATGTTCTTTTTTTTAATTAAAGGTAATAGTGTGAAATCCGACTCTGCAATATAACACACTACTAAACATTTGAAATCAACATAAAATTTGCTGCATCAGCCTATGTACGGTAATACAAAACAAAAATCAAATGAAAGATCCAAGTGGACGAAAATAAAATTTATATCACTGGAAAACTTTTTTTTTAATATAAAGATTTACACAATTTTTTTTCGACGGTTTTCTACGAAAATATTGAAGTAAATTTAAACTTCCAGTTAATTTTTAACTTCATTTCAAATTGAAGGAAAAAAAGAAAATAATTAAAATTAAGAAATTCTGCATTTCAGTATATTTATAAAATGGCGAAATAAAAAAAAATGTTTTTCTTTAATTTATTTTTATCTTTTGGGTATTTACTAATGGGTTTTCTTTTTTTCTGAATGGTCTATGGTTATTTTCTCTTCCGTCTGAAGTTATGATTAGTTTTTTTTTCCTTGTACATATTTACTTATTTCCTTTCTTTTTTCTTGTGAGTATTTATTAATGATTATTTATATATTTTTTCTTAACTTGATGTTGTTTACTAAGGATCGTTTCTTTTTCTCTTTCAGGTAAGTTGATATTCGTCTTGATATTTTTTTTCTCTGGCAAGTGAGTCTTGTTTTAATTTTTAATTGATTTCCAGCTCTGTTTCACATGTTCAGAATCAGCTCATCAACTCAGTATTTTAAACGAGCGATTTTATAACAAGGAAACCGATTTATTATCGAATGACTACAAACCCTGCGTTATTCCGGATAAAAACGTTTTTCGGTTTAAAACTCATAACTTAACACTTCAAATATGTGTTTCGCAGCAGTATTCTTCATGGATTTGAATTCACCCTTTCTTGCGTCTTCGTCAAAGCTCTTTCATGTCTCCATTCTTTGAACCACGCGGCTTGACTTCTGGCAGTCATTAGAATTCTATTATTCCCTTCATCTCTATTGGAAAATATAAAAGATTCCAAAGTATGATTTTTATTAATATAACCCGAAATGCCATTCTTTGTATTTGGTTGTTTTCGCGTCTGGCTTTGAAACTGATTCTTCTTTCCCATCTAAGTCGCCCTTCCCCTTCGACGTCAACCGTAACTCTGCTTGCTGATGACGAACATTTAAAAGTTTGTGAAAATTAAAGAAAGTCTTAATGATATTTAAAGTAAAGTCATTGAAATAGGCTGTTGGACTGCTGCTTAAGATGCTATGCAAACCGCTTTCATGAAATATTTATTTCATGTGTTCACCGCAAAATTAGCATTAGCAAAGTTTGGCTTAGTTCTTACTATTTAATTGAATATCTGAAGAAACGAATGATTTTAGAAATTCAGAAAATAGCGCTATCGACATAGAAGTTTGCCATTCTATGACATTTCTTTTGTATATTAAAACCGTATAACATATTCATTACATTTTTCTCTTTAAGAGTCTGTATCCAATCGTAAAAACCATGTCAAAGCTCTCAAATGAATAGTGTACTGGAGGCCTTATACCACATTTCGTACTTCGGAGTAGAACTTAAAAGCCATCATTTCGATCAATTTTGTTTAAAATTTGATTCTTCAGTTGTTTAATTGAAATATGGCAAAGAAAATTTCATCTATCTCAGTCATTGCATTTGGTAGTTATGTATTTGCATACACAGGAATATGCAGGACGATAGGAGGGCAACTCTTGTATAAATTTGGCGAAAAATAAAATTTTGACCATAAAGATTATATGACACATTCCATTCCTCTAACTGTTTAAATTTCTGAGTTCTGCACACATACGTAAAAATTTCTGACAGGCATTCATATAATTGTTGACTAATATTGTCCAAAATTGAATAGTACAGTCAACAATTTTTCTGTCATCTGTCCGGTCCTTTGGCGAAGCAGATAGACATAATTCCTGAAGTGCGTTTCGGACTCGGTAAAGTTTAAAACGGAGAGATCCGTTAGCATCTCAAACAATTTTTTTGGAAACTTTAATATTTTTCTCTCTGTATATTTCATATGCGAGGGGGAAAAATCAATTGTATTCGAATTCTAATTCGTATTCTAACGTCGTATACTAATCTTTAGATAGATTCGTTTAGTATTTATTTTCAAATTTAATTGTGTAACCACCATAATAGATTGACAAAATAAATAAAAAATAAAAAATGGATTTATTTCATAGTAATGCGCGTGTATAAAACCAGGTTCTTAAATAATCTGGATAAATATTTCTCTTGTGTGGCTCTTAAAAAGTGCCCTATGTGACGCCTACAAAAATTGACTCATCCTCTTCCAAACTGCAAGAATAAACAAATGAACCTCCTTTTCGATAACTTAAAAATAAAGTGAATGTTTACCGTTAAATAGTATTGACTGAATCAAACAATCCAACAAGAGCCCATTTGCTCTTGCTGTCAGAGTTGCGCTTGAGACGAAATACTGCGAATTCTTCCGACAGGTAAATGCGAATACCATTTTCCTCTCACCCCTCTTCTGATATAATAGATGCCACCTGAAGCGTGAGCAAAAGCGCGGAGAGTGTCCCTATCCCAGAATTTAATATCTGTCCATTCTTGCATTTAGAAATCCTTCGCTCTTTTGCGCAGGTGTAAAGAACAATTTATTTCTTCAAAAATTTGTTTAAAAGAGCGATGAAAGGGAAAATTGTTGACATTGCTTAGCAGATTGATTATTCGCGGAATTAGAAAAGAGTAACAATTGCTCAATTTTCTGCGCATCATCCCTTAGCAAAGTACAATCGTCGAAAAGTGCTGGCCTTAAAATTTTGAGATGAACAATACTTTATGCCCTGAGTGCGTATTATTAATAAATGAACGAGGGAAAATGGATCACCCCGATTTGAATCCGGGCACTTCCGATTGGATTAGCGAATAAGAATGAATTTGTGATTTGAAATTTTTCTGGCGTAAACCTGAAGAAGCGAACATCATACAATTTATACAAGAAGGACAAAAGGCTAAACATTGCTATAAATTTATTCCACAATTCCAAACAGCTTTATTTTAAAAAAATTATTTGATTTGTCTTTCTATTTCGTCGTTATAATCGCCGTCGGTTCCCTTGAAGCTTCTTAACTGGAGTCGTCGCTGGCGTCGCACTGCACGTACTGTATGCAGCAGTGAGGATAGTGGCCAGAATTTGAAACCAGCTGACAATTTTCGGAAAGACCTTTAACTGTGGCGGAACCACACCTGCAAACAGAAATATGAAGTTTACTCGAACCTCTGCAAGTTGCAATACTTCGTAAATATATCATAATTGCCAAAACCATATATTTTTTTTCGATTTGCCGAATATTATCACCTACAAAGTTTTGATTTTAATTCTACAAAATGAGAACTGAATGTTCTACAACTGAATTTTTTTCCCGCTGTCCGAGACAGCCTAAGTTTCTCGAGTATTTCAACGATGAAACCATGCCATAAAGTTATATTTAATTACTAAATGTTATCGATGGCAGATTGAGCAGTTTCATTTTATTCTAGTCTTTCAAATAATAACTAAAACGAAACAGTTTTATATTTTGTTAAATGACAACTTGTAAAGTATCCGACTAGGTTCGGAGACGAGTTTTTAAAAAGTGATAAATAAACATTTTTTTTTTACTGTACCAAATAGCTAAAACAGATTTCAAAGATCACTATTAGAATAAAAAGAATACGTTCCTTGCCATTGGTTTTTGAAAAAACTGTTCATTTAATAAAAATTTGGACAAATTTTCAAGGTTACGAAAAACAGAGTAATTTAAAAAAATAATAGAAAATAATAGTGCCTACATTTAGCTCAAACTACATAAAATGTAACAGACCACAATATAAAAATTATTTTAATACATAAAACATTTATGTGCGTTTGAAGACGCCGTTAATGACTTTTTTTGTCAAAATTTGTCTATGTTTTGAACCTAAAGTATCTGTAAACATGTCTAAATGAAGCTACCTTAAAATCGACGGTCAATCACACCCTCAAAGGTATTGGATACATACATACCAAATTGAATACATACATACCATATGAAATTTTAATTAAATTGATTTTGAGATATCATATTTTTCTCGAATCAATCAGAGTAGAAATTCATTCCTCAGAAAATGGATTTAGATATTGCACTTTTAAATTAGTTCATCCAAATGTGCAGGAAACAAATGTAATTTTCAAGCATTTTTAACTGAAATGCCAAAAATAAACAAACTGCGGTTGAGTTGGTAGTGATAAAATATAAAAAAATAAAATATTGTTTTGGAGAATTTTAAGGTAAAAATAAAATGCATCACACATTTTCGTTAAAAAACCACTGTTTCCTATTTCAATTTTTATTTTTTGCGTATTATAGAAACTACTGTATCTACAGTTCTATCTCTATTCTATCAAGCCTGTTTTAGAATCTACGAAATTATTTTCAAATCATAAAAAAAAATCAGAATTTTTTGGAAAAATCAAGTTTTTTAATCATTAAATCCCTACCAATAATAAAACAATACGTTTGCATCCCTTGTGTTATCGTCCTACAAGGCAGATCATTGCATTCGGTGCAAAGGTCCAAAATACGAGAGACAGTTTTCTTCTCGAGTGTCGATGGATCATACGAAAAGTTAAGAGAGAAGAACAAAATGAATTACCAAATGTTATGAACATTCATCGTTACTTTCCGAAAGTATATTTGCAAAGATTCAAGTGTTTGTCATATCATTACTTTTTGACCTGCTCTTTGAAGAGAAATAAGGTCCATGAATTTTCCTTTGAAACTCTGCATCAGACGAAAAAACTTCAGATTCCTGGCCAGCTTTTTCATTTAGGGTGGAGGTGAAAATGACTAGGTTTTAAGTCATGCTTCGGTTGAAGGGAGTCTGTCGCAACAGAAGATCTTATCCAACAAGTTGATCAAACGTTCGAAAGAAATGGAGGAAGATAAAATACCGGGCAACATCTAGTCTACCATCATGCCAAAATTTCGTCTTTGGGTGGGACTAGTGAACGTTTAAATATTCTTACCTCATATTCTTCAGTTAAAAGAAAGTTTAAAGAACTTTTAGACTAATGAGGGGTTTCAAATCAACAAACTGGTGAAAACGTATTTCAAAGAGGGAATCAGAACATGGACAAACATAATCCAAAATGCGTGCACAAACATAATTTCCGAGAAGTGCCTTTCGTATGCTGAATTGTCTAAACTGTGCAGATTCATGAGCATTTCCTTGACTGGATTATTGGCAAATTTCGATACTTTTTCAGTGCTGGATAAAGTAAAAACTGATAAAGTGCGAAACATTGCGAGGAAAATAGCTTACCCTTGGATTATATGCATTGATTTGCCACAAAGGATTTTTTGACACTTTTCGTCATTGTAACCTGTCTCGCCTACTTTGATTTTACCGAAATCCCCTTCGCAGTACCCTGAAATGATAAACATTTTTGCCATGATTGTCAAATAATCATTTCAATCAAATCATCAGTACAGTTTCAAACATTTCTTATTATAAATTTAATAAAAAATCTGTAATAATAAATATATAAATTAATTATTAAAAAATATAATCAGTGTATTAAAGTTGATAAAAACGTTTATTGAAAATTTGGTGGTCAAAACATAAATCTCAAATGAGTGAGGCGCAGATGGAAATGGTTTAGGTTTTTATGCGTTATATATTTAAGATATTTCTTTATAATATTTTTTCATTGCTCTTTATATCTTTTCCCTACAATTTCGAAGCTTTCATGATTTTTATCTAAAATATCCCATACATTCCCAAAAGAACACTTTCATAATGTTTGATATGCCACAGCCCCAGAACTTTTATTCCATGTTGTGCAGGTATTGAATAGAATTATGTCCACATCTTTAAAAAACAGAAACTTTTTAAAATTATTAAAGGGAATGTTTGACCCTTTCTCTTTATGTTTTTATGTTTTAAGAACAGAACGGAAGATTTAAAAAAGGTAGTTGTATTATGTTTGTTTTAATATAAGATTTTTTTTTATTTAGAACTCTTTTCTTTTTTATTGTAAGAATTGGATTTTTTTATTATAGTTTTTAGATTAATTTTTAACTATTTTTTAATCGTTAAATTCAGAATTCATTTACAGTATTATTAAAAATATGAAATCTTATATTCCATTATACAAGAACATAATTATTTTGGAAACTTAGAAACAATTATTTGTGAAATAACTTCATCAATTATTTTTTTAAAAAACAATCCGTACTTTAACTATTATGAAACATCTAAACTTTTTAGGAATCTGATTGGGCCAACTTGGCATTACGACGTCATATGCAATCCCTTTAATAATTGGACATCTTTCTTGAAGTTTATTTTCATGTTCTATAGAATTATAAAAAAATTCATGTGGGGAGCGGTATTAGATTTTGTTTATACCCTTGATTTTGAAGAAGTATTCTAAATTTTACGTAATTGTACACATTTTACATGAAAAATAATTGAGTGCTTCCAAGAATAAGTACCCTAATTCTTATTTTTGAAAATATTTGTAATTTTGTTTTAATTAAATACTAAATTTTATCAGAAATATGTAAAAGAAGTCCGTAAAAGTAAATGATTTTGATAGAAATATTGTAAATAAATTCGAATTGAAACCACATTTGTTACTATTTTAGTTTTTCGAAGTATTTAGGAAATTTCTTTCTTCCGATATTTATTATTACACGGTTCTTTTTTTTAAATCATTTGGTTTGAAATCAATTATTATTAATTCCTATTTAATACTGCGCTCATAAAAACATTTTAATATGCTTTAATTTTCCATTTTTTGATTCTTTTTAATATCTCTCTATATAAAAAGTCAATGTACGGGGCCCAGAAATCGCTGTTATTTATTTATTACTAAATGGCAATGGTCAAATATAAACAAAGTTACACGAAAGTTGAAATTGCTAAATTGAACGCTTTTACCGCTGCATTTCATTGAACATTTCGTAAATAAATGAAAGCTGCATATTACTATTAGAAAAATCTGAAAGTAATTCAAAAGTTATATTCAGTCTAAAGAAAAAAGATAAAAAAATTTAAAATAAAGGCTTTGGCTTTTAAAAATAGGCTTTATCGTTGCCAGATGAGGAATCGTAATGACTTACTTGTGGATATCTTGACCGTATCATTCAAAATTATTAAAATGATGTTTGCATTACCTTAAAACTCCACAAGTTACCATTTTTATATGAATGTCTTAGCATATATTTTAAAATTTAATTTAAATTTAATAAACAATCTAACAAAGTTTTTAATGTTATGATTAAGCTTAACATTCACCATTCAGTCGCATTCTTTTTTAATTAAGGCGAAGGAATGACTTTATTTGATATTAATTCCGAAATAGGATTTTTACTTCCGCTTTTATTTCGTACACGCAGTTTTAATTTGCTTCTACTGTCATTTGTAATATATTGATTTCATTAAATTTATGTTTTTCTGTCATGTCAAATAATAAGGTGGATTTTTTTTAATGCGTTCAGTATTAATAGTTTAACAGTATAAGAAATAAATAATCTAGGAGAGCAGGCTAGTCGGCAAAGACAGCTAGGATTTCATAATTCACGTATCCGAATATTATAGAACCTAAACATATTTCTACTACAAGTATACTACAATTTTTCTATACATAATAATGTCTATTCTTCGCTGGAAATTAAGAAAGAAATTATATCCCCACTTACCGCTGGATGTGTCTGTGGCGACTCGGACGTACCTTCCTGCTTTCGTTCCAAGGCTGAAACACAGCAGCAAAAGGACGGTCAGGCCGCAGGCTCTCATATTGCAGAAGAAATGTGCGTTGTGTGGCCCCCGCGTAGAATTTGTTACGGTTGGATGTTATTTGAGCAGCGGCGAAGTTCTTACATCACAGACAGCTAAAAGTCATCGTTAAATCGCCTTTATTTATGAAGAGCAAAAAACAACTTCGTTTCTTTTTGAAAAGAGTACTCTTTTTTATTAACAAATGCGCCTTCGGTTATGTTGCGCGATGCGTTTGGGCTTTAAGTCTAGTAGACATATGCTATACATTTTGATACTCGCGATTTTTTTGTTTTCGTCATTTGACTCAGAATTGTAAATGTGTGTGTATGCAGGATTTCATTTGTGTAGATTTGGATACTTCTGAATCAAAGCATAAGAGGATAAATATAGAATTTATAGAATAGACAGACCGACAAGGAGTGCTTCTTTGGATTCCTTCCAAACTTTGACACGATCTACAGTATATAGAATAGGCAGATCTAGATATATACAGAATTGAAAGTGGGTCATTTGGGAGATTTCTTGAAAATTTTGATACGGTCTCCAGGTCCGATTATAAAAATGTATGCCCAATTTTAAAAGTTTAACTTCAGTTTTGGGAGGCATGTTCACACGTGTACTCATTTCCCACATCCAAATTCAGTAAAATATTTCTTAAAAAATTACGATTTTTTTACGAAGAAAACAAACTGAATTTCTTTCATTTTTCTCTTTGAGTCTTTTGAGTTAGCGCTCACTGAACTACAGACAGACATAAATCCTATAATCAAGACTTCGGGACATAGAGATACTTCAAAATTTCGAAAAATGTTTCACTTATTAAATTCAACTGAAAAGAACTTACTGAAACATTTTTAAAAAAAAATCATTGATTCACTGAGCTCAAATTTCTTTTTAATCTAGTCTATTTTAAGCTTTTTCTTCTTTAAGTCTATTTTTTTACTAATTTAATTATGTGAACTGAATTAAAATGTAATGCAATAACGGCAAATTGATAATTGAGTCCTGAAACTCTTAAAGTAGCCCAGTTTCGTCGAAAAATCTAAGAAACGGGGATACGAATAAAAAATCGGCTCCTCTTCACAAACAAGGCACGAAGGGAATGAGATAAAAACACATAAAAAGAGCTATTTCATAGAACGATCAACATTCCGACTCTGATTTCGGGAGAGGTTTGCTGAACAGGTGGTCGTTGCACGGCGCTATAAAAGAAGGCTGACGATAAAGCCTGAAATTGAATTTTTAACCCAAGTATTCGATGTGACCAGAAAAGAAATTTATGATGGGAAACATCAGGAGCGGTTTCGTTTTATTAAACGCTCGTGTCAAGTTTTAGGTGAGCTGTTCCATTTTTGTATCAAAGGCATAAAACAAGAGGTATACAACAACAAACATTATGAAAAATATTTATTGCGTTATATATTAAAGTACGATGACGAATACGATAGCAGCAGAAACGATTTTTGTTTACTGATTTCTGATCTAAAATACACAGTTTATGATTTAAAAAAAAACAATATATTTTCACTATAAATTAAAATAAAATGGATCGTCTCCGATGACTAGCTGTTCGCTTCTGTGAATTTGAAACAATTGGCTAAAGCGGAGAACTATTCTTCCAGTCACAAAGAAAGTATTCATTTTGTCAATTTTTATTTCATATTAAATGAATGCAACTAATTGTGACATGAATTTCGTATTAAACTAAGAGTCCTTTCTTTCAACCGTCGCCCTTTTTGCAGAGAGAATAAAAAACTATGACGAGAAAACTCATTCTTTGTTTCGAAAACCCTTGACAGAGTTTGCTTCTCATAAGCACTGAATAAAATATCCAATTTGCCGATTTTTATTTCATAAAGAAGATTTTTTTTTTCATATTCATATCATATATTCATCACTTTTCGTTCTCATCAGAGTTCTGCTTCTCCATATAAATTGTAAAATAGAAAGACGCAATTTGCCCTGCGCCAATTAATTTCATTTTTTCAAATATAAAATATAACTGCATGCCTAACTAACCAATTAGAATGCTATAAAACGGGCCCCTTGATTTAACTTTTTAGCCTCCAAAATTTGCATTTGATTTAGGATGCTTTAAATCCCTCATTTGGCTACACATTAATGATGTTTATGCCGGCTTTACACTCGGCCAGTTATAAGAGGGCCAGTAGGCAGCTCATGCGCAGAAAGGGACTGATTTACATTTGCCAAAATTTCATAAGATAGATTCAAGCATTCCATGTTTGGCTATAAATTGCCGTTTTGGCGTCTCTGAATTTTTCATTTCCATTGTGTATCGCATTAAAATGATAAATATTTACATAAAGGAACATGGTGAAATTTTTTTTAAAAAAATCAACATACATCAATTTGGAAAATTATAGAAAAAAAGGAATACAAAATTTAAAATACACACAACCTCGCGTTAGAAAGAACAAAAAGCAAAAAATTTCAAAATTAATCTATGATAAGTAATCAACTTCTCACGCCAAAAAACCCGTCAAATTCTACAAACGAATGAGCAATAAGAAAAAAATACAATACAGCGGTATGTTGTTGCCCAGTCGGGACAAGTACTTACCTTTCTGCGCATGCGTTCTTATTGACCGAATGTAAAGCCAGCATTATGTTTCAGAAATATATTACAGAAGTGGCAATGAGAAAATACCGAGCCCCCCCCCCCGCAAAAAAAAATAGAGAAATTTCAGAATAGACTCTCATCAAATTAAATACACTCTCATCAAATTAAAAATAATAATCTTAAAAGATGTATGCAAAATGGCATATATTTAGTCCATTATGCATGAGTATGTATTTTAATTCACGTATATAAAAGACATAATACTGTAATGGGCGAATAATTCGAATGTTGATGGTTCTCCAAATTTCTGTCATCCCTGAGGAGAAATACAGAGTAATGCCTTTCTTTCAGTCTGATTATAAAAGTGCAACGACATGAAATGCGGTGTGGGACATTTTTCAATCTTTCGATGAAATCCATCTAAGGAAAATCTGTCCATCCGTTTTCATGTGAGCAAATAATTCGAAAGCTATTGTGTGGAATGAAGCATACGGATTTTATAGATGCGATCATAGAAATGAATGAAATTTTGAGCCTATTCTTGCCAGGTGGTTGAATGTTTACATATTTGTGAGTGCGCGAAATCGAAGGAGGAACGGCTTAGACGAAGGAATGTGATAAGCGGTCTGACACGTTACGTTATGTGCCTTTATCAAATTTCGAAGGAAAGAAGACTGGTCATTAGGGTGGAACGAAACTGGCCTTAACTTTTTTTAGATTTTAGTTTGGTAATTGGAAAGTTGCCTTTTAGGTTAAAAAAGCATTAAAAAATGGCTTGAAATACTACAATATCTTGAAGTGCCACAAAGAGCTTCAAGTTTGTAAAAAAAATTTTAAAATTATGAACTTTGAGAAAATATTTTTTTGTGCGTATAATGTTACATAACATGGTTTTAATACATATATAAGCATTAAAACTAGAAAAGATTATTAATTTCAAAGTACAATAATTGTAATAAAATATTTTTCAGTGCCAACTTTTGTGTTTCTTACTTCAGTACCCTTAATTGTTACAAATGCCACAGCTGCCAAATGATTGTTTCTACTTCATTGCCACATTTAACCGTCTTTTTTCGTATTAACTTTTCGCAAGTTTCCACTAGAATCAATTTTTGAGCTTATGTATCCTTCTTTTTCGATTAAACCATAGACATTTCGCGTCGATTCGGTCTCCAGTTTCACAGCTCTTTCCACTGCTGACGTGTGACATGGAAGCCAGGGAAAGTCAATAATTGTGTCCCCTATACTATTTGGCTCAGCTTCAGATGCTTTGCGTATGAATATAATATTACCAGTTAAATTTGACATCAATATTACCTAAATGGTTATCAGTAATATGGTAATCTAGTTAACTGCCACAAGCGCTTTGAGGAAGAAAGAAGCAAGAAAAAGTAAAGAATTAGAGAAAATAGTTTAAGTCTATCAAGATCGGACAAAAAATACTAGTGTGTCAAAAACGGATACTGTCGAAAATGACAGCGCTGAAGAGAAAAAGGGTTCTTTACAAAGAAAGGCAGACCAACCAGGTCTTTCAAATATATTTTAAGACTCTGGATGAGTACATTGTGAAAGTGCATGTGCATGTGTAGTTTGATATTGAGTTAAAACCTTCATGTACTGATGGTTACAAACATCTGTTTAACCTTATCTCATATTCAAGATATCTCTATAACGATCTCAAAAACGTCATAGACCCGATTATTCAAAGAAATGAATACTTTTCTGCTCCAGAAAATATACTTTTGTCCATACTAAGTGATGAACGTAAAATTCAACGCAACTTGGCTTTACGCCGTCTTTTAAAAGCAGGAATAGAAAGTGGAAGCAATGTTAGAAAGTTTAAAGTTCCAAAGATAGATTTCAATGCAAAAGATTACATCGACATGATCTCATGGCTTGAAAATGGCGTAATAGAGCCCTCCACCCCTTATTAAAATATGTTTCCAGAGACTCTCTCAAAGTGTTACATATTTTACTTACAGAAGGGTCCTCCTTTGAAGGAATTTTGAGATTATGTCTAATATAACAATAGCACCTCATAACAGTTTTGTGAGTAGGCAGTTCAAATATAAGCAAATCACTCCAGTTAGAAGAAATAGGATTTTCCGATATTTGTCTTGTCTTCACTCATTTAGTCTGAGCCATTTTTACTCACAGCGAAGAAAACAAACAGTTACGTTCATCAGTTACACAATAGACGCAGCGGAGACGCCAACTCAATTGAGCTCGGCAAAGTTTCTGATTCGACAACATCTCTGAGCTTGTCACCACACGCAGGCAAATCTCAATAACATCCGCTTCGGCGATGATGCCATATCAATGCAATAATAAAACTTCTATTCATGTCGTAACATCTATTTAAAACTTCTTATTTCATAATCGAGACGCACAAAAATCGTTGAAAAAGTTCCGAAAATCGTGTTTTTATGAAAGTTTAACATCCTTGTGGCACCTCAAGTTGTATTCAAATATTTTTCATATTTTTATTATCTATCTATCTTACCTACACACAAAACAAATTATGGGGTCTATTACAAATTAAAAATCAAAAATTGAATATTTCTTTAAAAAAAAACTTTACAATGTAGCGAACATTTTAATTTTATGAAACTTGAACGTTTTTGAGGCACCTCAGAAATTACTCCGATGTTTTTCATATTTTAAATTTATCTTATCTACACCAAAAGGCAACTTTTCCGCGCTATTACAAATTAAAAATCAAATGCTGATTTTTTCGTCCCACCCTTCTGATCAATGCACTGTACATGTAAACCATAAAGTCAATGTAGGAACTCTTTCCTGGATTAATTAAAATGAATCAAGAGTTCCCTGCGCGAAACTTTATCCCTACTAATGATGTCCTGAACCCTTGCCCCTCCCCATGCAGTTCTGGAGCTTGGCAAGGCCGGAAACGTCACAAAAGCTCAGAATTCATCTTCAGAATCCCTCTCCTGAAATGTTTATAGAAATCTGAATGTGCTTTTTGGCAGCTTATTGCAAAAACTGACTGCAACCAAAATTTGATACAATTTTAGTAATGAGATCACTCAAAAAATTTCATTGCGTTTTAAGAGTCTTCCGGTGTACATGCACGCATGCAAATGTGCAGAGCGGTAGATTCTTGGATGGATTTGGATTAAAATGTGCAAAGATCATTCTGAATGCTAAATCTCTGCTCAAATTTCATCCATCCAGCCCATTGTGTTTCACGGTCACCTGGACGACTCGCTGGATGATTTCCTTTGAATGGGTTTCTTTCAGAATTTCACAAAACAAACAAAATGGTTGTTAAAGTTAATTATTAATTCTCATCCATGTAGTTTAAAATGTTTTCGCGTTAGAATGCTCACAAAGAATCTGAGATAATTCCAAAAATATGTTTTTCGGACTCGATGAGACATGAAATGCAATCCAGTCTGTCTCAAATCCAATTTTTTCATAATTTCTCTTTGTGAGAAAATAACCAACGAAAGTGGTCTTCCCAAAGATTTCTCGCACTCTCTGTAATAAAGCTGATATTTCCCATCCCCTTGTAAAAAATTGTGGGAAATGGGTTATCCTTGGTGAAGTTTTTGAATTGCATGACTTTTATACTAATTTAGCCTTTTTATTGAATCTGTTGTACAATATTTGGCGATTAATAACTGGCACGCAGTTAATAGCAGAGTAAAGTCGAATTTGTGTTGTAAACACGCGGGGTGATTTTTTTCCGACACTTTGATACATGACAGATACAGAATTATGCTTGTGGTCCCAAAATCACACACTAAATTTAATGTACTTTTCAGTTTTCGCGTTGACATGCTTCTGAAGACACAGACCGATAGATGTTCAACGCCTTGTAGGATTTGGCTAAAAATTTGATCCTTGACTAAGTCACACATAGGAAATATATGTACCGAATTTTATTGATCTAGCTCTCTTCCTATTATAGTTAACTTGCCGGACAGATTTAGTTCATCTGAATAAATTTTGCGTAAAATTTGATAGAAATATAGAAATTTTGCGTAAAGATCAGACACCAAATTCAACTCTTCTAGCTCAAAACTTTTTTGAGTTACTTTGTCAGAAACAAACAGACATTTTTGAAAAATTCGTTTTTCAAAAGTGAAGTCTAAAATGTGAAAATTCGTCAAAATCTGGAGTCCAAAGTTTTTGAGTACGACAATACTTACGACCTATCTATTTATTATACAAGTAAGTGAAAATGAGCAAAACCATGAATACAAAATACTGTAATCTACGCTTTATTGAAATGGCGGTTACAGTTTGCAACACACAACAGAAAGGCATGTCATCCCAAAGCAGGCTGACTCATTTGATGGCTGGAGGAGACTTCGCTGCTTGCGGCTTTCGGACATAATCTCGAACCAGTACAGCAGTCTGGAAATGATGCGGTTAAGTTAAGCAACCGGTCGGCGGCGCCAGTAGTTCGCTGCATCTGAAAAGGAAATTATCTTTAGTAGTTTTTTCAGTCATGGAAATAATAATGAATCCTTTCAACCAGTAGTTTATCTGAGAACTGAAATATATAAAAAAAGATTTTTTTATATATTTCAGTATTGTTTTTTATATTTGATGAAATTGCTGCAAATAACTAGAATTTTAATGAGAATAAAAATAAAATATTTTTATTTTCGGTTAGCCAGGCGCATGCAAAAATCGTGAAATAATTTATAACTTCGCCTAAAACTGCACCAGCTTGCGTACAAACCTAATTCCACAACGTTTTTGGCGATATTTTTTTGAGCACAGGTCTAAATATTTGATGACTGTTCTTCTGTGCGCAACTACTTTCAACGACTATTTAGTTATTTTTTACGATATTCTTTTTAACATAAATTCATCATTATTTATTTTAACACCTTACAATTTTACTTTATTGTTTTGATGTCTTTATTTTTGATATAAAAATATTTTTCAGAACAAATGAAGAAGTGTTTTAACACCGTTTCTATAATTTAATTGCTTTTTACTTTCTAATATAGAATTTTTAAATCAATATTTTAAACTAGCTAAATGGCATTATCCCTGATAAGATGAATCTCTGGCAAATTGGACACCTGACATAAAACAAAGCTATGAAAACAAAATAAAAAAGGGTAATAGCCATCCAGATTTTGAACGTTCATTTTCCTTCGTCATAACATGCAGTAAAAATCGAAACAAGTTCAGAATGACGATAAGAAAGAGAGAATTAAATTCGAAAGTTTACTGCAAACGTTGCTATTAGAATTTAAATTATACGAAAATAATTTTATAATTTTTGATTGCCTCTTTTGCATCTTGCCATTTGATTCAGAAGTGAAACTTTTTCCCGCGGTTCTATGAAGAAAATCTTTGAAAGAGTCAAGAAAGTAATCAATTGAATATCAATGGGAAAAAAAGGACATTCTTATCATCTCAGTTTTGAACAGAGAGCAGTTTTAGAATAATGGCCTCACAAAAGATTTTGGGAAAAAATATATAACTATAAAAAAAAAATTTTAATTTTAATAATTTCATATGATCCCTTTGATGAATATATGCGTTCATTCAGGATACCTCTTCGTGATGAACTAATAAAAAAATGAAATTCAAAGATTCATAATATATATATATATATGTGTGTGTGTGTGTGTGTGTGTGTGTGTGTATAACCACCCTTAAAGTTAGGCCCATGAATTCAGGGGCACGCATATAATTCTAACTGTTTTGGAAGAAGACTTGTTTAAGCTTGTGTTCCAGCCCTATGTTCGCGTAATTGTATGATTGAAACGCATTCGAGCAAGTGGATGAACAAAAAGTTCCCTTTCACCTCGCAATGGTCATGTAGCCGTGGAAGCACACGGCCAGCTCACACTCGCCTTCAAGGTGAACATCGTCGCCAATATGGAGCTTGCCAAAGTCCTCTGTATCGCAGTAGCCTGAAAAATAAGACAAGTTGAAAATGCTTATTAGAGGAATTGACTGAAAATACACTTTTGTAAGTGTAAAAATAGAGTTATTTTTCATTCGAGTTGCCACCTTTGGTGACCAGCTATTTGTCCACAATATTAATAGCATTCATTATTCATGGCGATAACTTTGATGAATTCCATCTTATCACACAAAATAAATGACTATTTGAAATTTTATTGCCGCGATAACTGTGCAGCATTCTGATCGAAAAGTTGCGGAAAATGAATTGTGGAAATCGATTTAGTTTTAGAGGCAGGGGACTCAGATGAAGTTTTGTTTTGCGATGTCGTTTGAAAATGAAGGGTAGTGGAAGACAGACGGTTATTCACATTGTATATAGAGATTTTTAGGTTTCATGTTAAATAAAAAAAAACCGAAATCAACACGATATAGAAAGTTGACATATCTGGCCCAAACACCGGGGATTAAACCATATTTCATCCAGCATTTCAAAATTTTGGATTAGTGTTCATATGCAAGTTAAGAGACTAGCCTCCAAATTAGTGTGATCTAGGCTTCGGGTCAAGAGGGTTGCAGGTTCGAAACCTGGAACATTCAAGAAGCTTTGATTCATCTATATAAATAAGAGTGAAAATTTGTCAATAGTTTGTATGCTATCGAAATTTAAACTCAGAACCTTAGTTTTTTTCAAATTTTAGTCACAAATATTATGAAAAATAAGGAACTTTTCCTAATAATTAGGGAAATAGTTCACTTCCTTTAAATCTATATTTCCATAAGAAGAAATATATATATTTTTAGCGTTGCCATTCCTGACCAGCGAAAATGCTACTCATGTTTCTCTGAATATTTTTCGAAATGTATTATGAAAGAAATAAAAACTTTAGAAAATATTCTAATTGTGGATACTTTTTCAATTGCTTATTTTTTAATCTTGATAGCTGGATGGCCTTCATTTTCTTTGGAATAGTATCAGAATTATAGGTGATTGCTCCCCCCTTCAAGGCGCATGGAAAAATATGAATGATCGGACGTGGCAAGAGCATTGGGGGGGGGGGCGATTAAGGATGACCCCTAAGACTATCACCAGTCACGGTATCACCCTCGTACCAAATAGTGGTAGGGGACTAATCACCCAACACTATTTCTGGGCCTATCAGAGCCGTGAGAACCCACCACTATTCTAGAATCTACTCATTTCCTTCGGAGGAATGTAATAGTTTCATAAAAAGGTGTATTTACATTAAAAAACATCTTAATAATAATAACAATTAAATTGTGAATTTTCCATTACATTTCGTGGCAGGAAACAATAACAAAAAAAAAAAAAGAAAATCACTTTTTAAAAAATGGTTATGCATAAATATTGTCCCAGTTTTGCCTTTCACCGGTCCAAACTGAAGAGGGTGCATTTAACGAAACCAAATTATTTCCAAGTGAAACACATGACGAGGAGGGCGCATTCTCGGACGCAACTCGAAAGCGCAACAAGCTAGAAGAATGAAACTCGGTACTTGGCGTCATGCCAGATTCGTTAATTCCTGCCAGATTTCGGATTGAATCTCTCCTAAGAGTCAATTGTCATTTTTAAATTTAGTAGTTGTTTTAAATTACGCTCTGTTAATAAAAAAAAAATTTTGGAAAAAAGAGAGAATCATCACTGAATGCTACCCAAATTATTATTTAATCATACGAAAATCATCGACAGGAAACTATTTCAGTTATCGTTCGAGATGAAAAATCTAATGGAATGAAATTTGGCGCACAGGTTTATCTTTACAATTTCACGCATCGAATTACCTTGAAAATGATCGACCACCGGCTTATCTGAATGCATTTCAATGGATAATCTGTATGCAACAGTTCAATCAGAGTTGAATGTCGCTCCGTCCATATATAATCCTTGTGAATGTTTCAATCCTTCGTAAAATTTGGAGATTTTGAGCCATCCCGTGAACATTCTTTTCTTCAAAATCCTTTTTATGAGCTTTGCAATTTCGTGCGGGAAACTTCAATGCGTTTCGGATGCTTTTCTATCGAATGAATGAAACAAAAATTCGGAAGTTTTTGGAGAAAAGTCGTCACCCGCATCGTTGTGTTTTTGAATCATTGTGCTCACAAATATACGAATGCACCAACCGACAGACGACCCGTCAACGGATGTACGCTTTAGAGGATGAAAGTGAAATCCAAATTTCATGCCATTAATATCATTGTTAGCATTCCCACCGATTCAGTCATCGGACCAACTTAGATTCATTAGATCTATTTTCGATTGGCATTGGCTTAGCCATGCCGCCATTTCTAGACATTCATAACACTCCGTGCTGTAGCATTGTGTAATTATCTCACTCACTTTCCCTCGAAGAATCATGCAAGATTCTTGTGCAATGCCAAATTTTATAGACATTTTCAAATTTGGAGCAAGGACTGCATACCAGTTTTCATTCCCCTTTCTCAAAACATATTTCCTTTTTCGTATTCACCTGCAGTCAGAGATAATTCTTAAAATGTGTTTATTGGACGCTTGAAAGCTTGAAACACAGAGATTCATCGAATTCTCTTCGTCGAAGTGTTTGACGATTCCAATCGTTTTCTCATCGTAAGTGAGAAAATAAAAATGCAATAAACCAGATAAACTCAATTTGTAATTTGGCATCAATAACAAAATTGTTGATTTTCAGGGAATTTTGAACTTAATAGCTCAAATTTAAATAGTTTAAAAGGCGTAAGTTTTTAAACTCATTCATTATACAATAAGCTGAGCTCAGGAGAAGCTATTTTTCGGACTTAAACAATTTATAAACGTAACTGGAATTTACCAGAGAATAAGACACGCTATAGTGACCAACTTACCGTTTCCAGTAACCATTAATATCATCTGCGACTGGAAGTGACCTGATGCGCTCCTGGCGTAGGAGGTTAAAGGAACCAACATCCCAAATTATGAAAGCAATTTCAAGATGCAATTTCATCCTGACTGATGCCTTGACAACAGTCAGGATGACAACTGAATTTCCAACTTCGATCTTCGCGCTATTATATTTTCTGAAACCTACTTTCGAAATTCCCAAACGTTCGCAATACAGGTTTTTCATAAATAAAACTGTGTACTTTGGTAATCTTCATCAAGAAAAATATAAATTTGTGCTTATTTCTTGAAGGTCGTCTTTCATGTAATAATGGAAATTTACGCAATTTGATAATCAAATAGAAATCGGTCGATGTTTTTGGACCGGCAGAAGGTATATGTAAGCAAATCAAGAAGATTCAGAATCAAAAATACTTTTTTTTCTTATGTTGTTGAAATGTGATAGGAAAATAGCGGATTAATGCAGTAATCCAAGGTTTCTCCAGCTACAATAAATTCACCTTTAATGATTCATGGCATAATTTGACACAAAAAATGCAATGAATGCTTTAAACAAATGTAGAATAACATCTGCTAATTTTTTATTGCATATTAATGCATTTATTTGCTTTACATTGTTGTACATGTATTAGTACACTAGTTGCCAGAGAATTTTTTATGTTTAACTGCAGTTAAATCCTTTAAATAAAACTTCACGTCCATAATTCCATTAAATTGTCAGATATTAAGGCTGCATTATTTTAATAGTCTTACAGTCGTTCAGTTCACTGAACAAGTGAAATTTTATAACAAATGCCTTTTCCATGACGCTATAGCGTCATTATGTTCGGCTCATCCTAAATTTATTTAGCATTTCCTTAAATTTATGGTGCTCACTCCTGACAAGAAACAGTCACTAAGGTATTATTTTGAACCACGTGCATCAGCGGAAAATCAAGATGAACTTGTTGCGATTGTAACATATTACCATCGCTGTATCCCCGCACGTTTTCGTGTGATGCATTTGAATATCTGTACATATATGTTTTTTCGAGTTGGTACCCAGAATTTACATTTTAAAAATAATGCGGCCCTTTTCCATTAATAAAGTTGTTGTGTTATGTTGAGGGTCGATGTTATACCAAATTATTTAACTTCTAAATTTTCTTATACGCATTGCATAGCATCAGTACCCTACAAATTCACTTTTTTATTCGTTCCTGCAAATTACGCAGGTATTAAACAGGTTTCTTTTGGAATAGAAGAAAATCACATAATCAGCTGTTTGGTGAAACAATGAACACTGAACAGATTGTGCTAGTATGTTTACTTAAGAATAAATGTAAATTTAATTTAATGCAGACAAAAGAATCTTTCAAACAACTAAACTAAAAACTAAGTTAGCAACTAAACTCAATTGGCATAGTTGAATAAATAAATCTTTGGATTTTAAAACGGTTTAAAAATAATTCTTGTATGGACATATTTTCGGAAGTTAGGAAAAACTTCAAAATCAAACTTGTTTTTTAATTAATTAAAGTTTGGATTAAAATTTTTAAAAAACGCTCCGAATCTCCTATTTTCATTCTTCAAAGTATACACGTGCCAAATTTAGAGGCTAGATCGTTTGCAGGTCCAACGGTTTGGCATTTTTGCGCCAATATAAACACATTCATCTTTATTATAAGTATGAATGATGATACATATATTGGTTAGTATTTGATGCTTATTTATACAATATAAAATTTTAAAAGTTTGCGAACCCCTAGACTAATCCATTGCTGTTGAATTTACATGTCCGCAAACGTCTTTTTGCAACTCAGAAGGAAAAGGTGAATCGATTTTGTGAAATTGTTATTTTAGCGAAACTTTGATTTCATATAAATGGCATCATCTAATGGTGAATTTCAGAAAAATCTGAACCCTATATCTATAATTTATAATAATGAATTAAGAAAAAAACAATTAAGAATCCAAATACTTCATTTTCAGTGCCGTCAATTGTAATCCTACGAAATGCATTACTTTCTTGTACACGAATTAATGCAAAGGATTGTCATCTGCAAAACATTCCCTTTCGAAATGGGATACATTTTATTTCCAAAGAAAACCGATTTTAGAATTATATCTATTTTCTGGTCAGATCAGACTATGAACTCTAAAATGATATCATATTGAGGTTCATTTTTATAGCATCCAGTCAAATGATGGAGGAAATCTCTCTAGGGAAAGTCTGCCTGTTTGTCAGGTTTCAGTCTGAACATGCAAAATTGAAAAAGTTGGTGGAACAAGTTTCATAAGCATTTGAATGAATGCATACATTAGTGTCAATTTTTTAAATCTTAATACGGAAAAAATAGATGTATTCTCCTTTTCTGATCCCTTTCTTTAAATTACCTATCGTGACATATGCCTGAAAAGTGCTGCGAAAAATTCTTTCAAGCACCAGAGGTATGAAAAAGTGGTCCAAATGAATAAATTTATCTTTTAAGGTTTTTGCACATTGGATAGATAGAAGCACGGGACTTTGTATGTGTGTCGATAAGCGTAAGGGACTGACACTTTTTGCTAGGAGAAATGTAGAGAAAAATTAATTAAAAAATATTTTTATTACCAAACTCTAATGATATCAGAATGTATTCATACAATTACCTTTATTTTTAAATGAAATTCTGTTATTGGAAATATATATCTAGGCGCAATATTTGAGCAGATAAACGCTTATTCCACTATTTTGAAGCACTCTGTATGGGTTATAGGGATCATGATCGCTGAAGATGTGCTAGAAGCTTCCCAAAGTCATGTCATGAGAAAAATCGTGACAGGTAGCCTTACTGGAAGGAATCCATCTAAAATCTGAGAAAGAACATCCGATGCACATTAAAGAAACAAATGCAAGTATGAAGCCTGCTAAATTAAAGATGATATTTGGAAATCAAACATCAAACATTTTTAAAAAATAGGAATAATATTTTAAAAAAGAGCTAAAAGTATGAAAAACATAGTTGATTTTAATATATATATATATATATATATATATATATCTATATATATATATATATATATCCTGAAAAATCTTTAATTGACTTAAGTTTCATATTTAATAAGAAAAAAAATGTTGAAACCACGTAAAATTGGAGTCTTACTCCTATTTCCATTACCAATTAAAAATTACGCATGGAAAAAGCGATCCTATTATCTCAAGATCCTGTTTCTCGGTGAATTTCTGCCGTCTCGCTTAGCATAGAATGAGCTCTATTAAAACGATTACAAAATTCTCCTTGAAGAAATTGTCAAAATTAAAATGAGCTATTTGTAGGGGACACATTTATGACATAGAGATAGAAGATTTTTTATAGTATAAAAAAGTGGAAAGAATAACAAATGGAAATAAAATATTCGAAATTATAAATAAATGTTTTGAGGCATATATCCGGACACACTATGAAGCAGTTTGTTCCGATACTGCAATAGCATTAACAGAGAAAAAATACACCAGCGGGAGTAGTTTCTCCGAAACTGTCTCGCATAGTCTCTAATATAGGAATTGTCCTAGAGAACACATTGCAGTAGCTGGTGAACATTGGTTGCAAAATGATAGCCTCTAACAAGAATAAATCGAGGAAACCACTCCCGCAGACATTTCGGGAAATCAAATGACAATTCCGTGTAATTTTTTTATTTCTTTGCAGAAAAACAGTAAAGGTGTAAATCGTAGCGGCATGAATTACAGATTCGATTCATTTCGATTTTGGGTCCCTCATACATGGATTACTTTTAAGCTGGAATCAGTTCACATTTGAGTTGTGGGCAACATTCAGGGTAGTGACCCGTTCCGTTCTCGTAGAAGCATCCTGGGGCTACTGCTGCTTTGGGCGGAGGGTCGCAACTGAAAAGAGAGAGAAAAGTGTTCATAATCGCGTTTAAGGTATTTGAAAGCAACAAGTGTTCGTTCTCGGATTCCGCAATTTTGTGCATGCATCAGAAGCATTTATTTTGTTAATAAAAGAGGGGGGATGAGGAATGGTGAAAGGAGGGTATTTTACATTTAGCAATAGAGTAAGGCTTAATAAGTGCTCGTTTTTCTGCACCAATCGAAACGCGCTTGTTTCAGAATCCTGAGCGAACAGTCATTCCTACAGCATCTATGCGGGTAATAAAATACAAAGGCGAGGCTCTCTCTCTGTATTACTAAAGGTTAGACCCCAGAGTACTAAATTTGTACAAATACACTTTGGGAGTCGGAAAGGGGCTCTTCTGGCTGATTTCTCCAAAATTTTAACATATTTTTAATTAAAAGTCAAGCAAGAATGGTGCATTTTTTCGAGGGTAACTTATGGAAATATACCATTATAAAATTCTCCAACTGCAATGAATTGCTCTTCATTTTGACAATATTTTAAAAATATATGGGTTTTTTTTTTTATTATTTTTTTTTGCATACTTTCTCATAACGTTGAATATTTTTAAGCATTTTCAAGTAATACTATAGACAAATCTTATTTTTATCCCACCTTAAAATTATTGCGATTCATCTTTTTACATAGACCGCATCATTTGATGGTAGGGTTTTTCTCCTGATACGTTTTAAAGAATTTTAAATTTAATATTTGTTGCAAAACAGTGGCGATGAAATGTGCAATATTTTTACAAACATTGAATCGCTTGCTTTTCATCCATTGTTAAAGGCCATGGAATAAAGTGTAATGTTTATTTTTTCATATTCTTTGGCATGTCATAGTCCATCTGTAAATAAAGATCTCTATGATACTCAGCATGCTAATCTTCAATATTTTTCTAATTAATTTTGAAGTCAACTAACCAGAAACTGTATTCGCTCATATATTACAGATAAAATATGACAAAAAATATTAATTTTTGAATCTACATCAGATTTTGAAAGGGAGGAAAGAAAGTGACGTAAAAGTGATACTAAGATATCGCCCTTTTTTGTTTAATTTCGTGTAATCATATTAAAGTCCCGTTTTAAAGCAACACTAGAGCTATTTTTAGACGGACCTCGTCATTTTGAACGAAGACCGCACCTGAGCTGGCACCCCTTCTCCAGACTTCCACACCACACCAGTGGGATGACGTTTGGCCCCAACGGAATGAACGTTCACCAACCCGTTTACACGACGGTTTTTCGTTGGAATTGGATCTCGAACCTGAAACGTTCCGGTTCCGAAGCCGAGACCATACCACCATGCCACCGCGGCCAAACTACTGCCCGGACAGTTTTCTTTTTCATGCAAATGTGGTCTCGCAGGAATTGATTCCATAAGTAAAAGTTAGTAAGTAAATTGCTTACTAATGGTCTACAATAAAATGATTCGTGCATTTTTTTTTTTTTTTTGAAGAAATGCGAAACAAGAACCGATTTTTGTACTTTTTCGTATACGAAATGCAGAGCGTAGAAGTTGAAATGCAGACGAATCACCATGTTTTAAAATTATGAGTTCAAAAAACTCCTTTTTGAAAACGACTGTGACGAAAATAGCTCCAACATGCTTTGAGTTAAGCAGGCGAAATTTGGTATACATTTTTTGTGTCCCATTTGTAGATTTCAATCGAATTTTCAACCAAATTCTTCCAGAGACGACTGGACGACTGTTCGAATAGAAGTCCACAAGATAATTACAAAACAAGAGAGCTAGATGGATAAAATTCACGCTCGGATTTAGCATCTAAAATATAGATTCTTATCCAATTCTGATCCAGGTTCAAAAACCGATAACCGTCTGTCGGTCTGTACTTCCAGAATCATGTCAATGCGTAAACAAAACCGCTAAGACTCAAATATTTGAAACTTCAAGCGTGACTACAAGGGTAGTTCTGCGTCGTTCGGATGGGGAAAACGCTTCTAATAGGCAAGTTCGATTTTCACCGCATGTCAGGGAAGGATTGCCGACATTTCTCGCTGATTATCGCGTGAGGCTTCCTTCACGCCTGCGGTTAAGATCGAGTCACTCTAAGAGTCACACTAGCATCGTCCTTCCTTTTGAACGGGGAAGGAGATATAACACTCTATCAGAGAGTATGTGTGCAAGATTTCTTGGTCATTATTTTGAAAATGAAACACCAGCGATTTCGCCAAGTAGAGAAAAAGTGAAAGACATAACGTCTGATACTGCTGGTACTGCGTTCTTGAACGCACTTTTTCTCCTTTGAAATCCGTGAAGCGGAATAAATGTGCGGAGTGACTGCGCATGCGGAAATCGTCGACATTCGGAATCGCAGGCGAAGTATTCACTCTTTACCGAGAGGCCTTCTCCTGTTTCTACCTTCAAGAGCTCGCAAAAGAATTATTACACACTATCGAGGGTTTGATATATTACATATCAATTTAAACCCACTGGCCGCCTTTGGCGATTCACTGTATCGGTCAGATGATTGAGATTTTAGCCAATCAATAGATTAATACGGAACACATTTTTCTATTGCAAATTAAAAAATGCATTTACTGCAAAATAAAAGCAGAAATGAAAAACCTACCTCAGAGATAAAGTTCGAAGAAGGTATGCAATGGAGTATTTTGATAAAAGAGTTTGAACTTCATCATTCAAATGTTCATTGTTTCAAAGTGAAGCCAAAATAAATTTTAAAAACATTGACATTTAAGAAAAAAAATGTGCAGAAATGCAATCGAGATCATTGAAAAGATAATTATTTTTGGTAAAAGTTTACAATGGGGTGCCCCTTGATCTTTCGGCGATTTTTTTTGACACCAAGATCGGTTCATGTCAAAAATGTTCGATCGGTAACCCAACAGTAACGTAAATGAAAGCAAAACGTTATGCAAACCAGAAGTAGCGCTTCATAGCTGAAATGTGTCGCCAATCGAAGGGACATCCAAATCTACACTAGAACATTTTTTTAAAATTTTAATATAATGTAATATTGTTTTTGTGAGATTGTGGTTTCGAAAGACGTGAGCTTCTCTTTCCAAAAGCGAGTATTAACTATTATCCATCTGGTAACGGTGAACCCTATTTTCGCTCTCGATTCAACTTGGGAGCATCTCAAATGCTTAAAATGCTCGATGGAGTTTTTAGCCCACACTGGAAAATTTCTAATCCTATTCTGCAACTCCTTCAGTTAGCGTTAAATTGGACGCAGCAGTAAAACCGTTCCATGAAGCAAGTCGGATCGTTTACATCTCACTGTTGCCAGCAGACGAAAAGTGAATTTCTGTGGTAGATTAAAATGTTAGTTAATAAGTGAGTGAGGCTTGCTGAAGAAATTTAATCCACATATACTGTTTATTTCAGCATTCTGAGACGACCACTTTTCGACGACTCTATCTCACTGAGGGTTGAGACGAGGAAGGATGAGTACATTCCCGGAATTCTTCGTCATTCTTCGACCTGGATTTCCACCCTATTAGATACTTTTTCGTTCCATTTTTTTCACATATATGTGAGAGTCGTTTCTGACCGCATTATATTATTTTCTTCCAAAATTGCTATTGATTGCTTATATGGCTAATTCTAGTGCTGATTCAAATTTTGTTAATTATTTCATAAAATATATTTAAAATAATTACATTTCAATAAAAAAAATTATTATTAATACTATTTTTAAAAATTATATATTTAAAAATAGCATATATTTAAAAAAATAATATTTATAATATTTTTAAGACGTTTCATAATTACAGCAACTCTCTAAATGAAAAAAAAATGTGTTAAATAGAGTAAACTGTCTATTATCTCAAAATATTGTCAAAAAATACAATAACAAGAAAAAGAAGCATTTCAACATTAAAAAAAAGCATTATTATTTTCTAAAAAAGTAAATTACCAAGTTTTAAGAACAGAAATGTTCCATTTGTTCATCATAATTTAATGTCTATGTGCAGGTAAATAAAAATTACTTTGAAATATTTTAGTTTAGATTAGTATCTTTTTGAGACAGTATTGCGAATTATCTGTAATGTTTACGCCTCATAAGCTCGAGGGTAATGCGAGAGTTTTATTGTTATGTTACTTTATTGTTAAATGTACACATCTCCTCCTTTCACCCGTAATTAAACCCATCCTAACGCATACGCAAAAGAGAGGAACATTTTTGAATCCGTTGGCGAACAATACTCGAGCCACGTTGAAGTTTGGCGTATTCTCACCTGTAGCCTATGATCCACTCCTTGCCGCAGAAGAACTTCTGACAGTTGATGTCATCATATCCAGCCTCCCCGAATGCGACTCTGCCGTACCGGATATCTTCACAGTAGCCTGAAACGAAGCAAAAAGGAAGACTTTTGTATAAATACTGTTCGGGTGAATCTTGGAACGCTTCAATGGATAATTCGCCAGATGTGGGCAGTCTGAATTCAGCTGAATGGTCAGCGAACTGCGATGGAATAACACCATGCTCTCACATTCAACCAGCTCTTTAGAAGAAATGAATGAAAGGGTTTAGTCTTCCCAGCATTTATTGATCGGTAGCAAATAGAGCTGCATAAACAATTCCAGTCAGAAATAACTTTTTTTTTCTTTCTCGTATCCGAAGTATAAAGAAAGTAATGTCAAAAAATAAATTTAAACACTACTTTTCAGTCCTTTGGCACTGTGTCTGTTTGTCTCTGACAAAGATAATGGAAGAAATTTTTATATATAGTCTTTACACCAAATACGAAAATTTCTACCGAATTTCGATAGAAATTAACTTACTCAAGGGAAGTTTGTCTGCGCACCCGTTCGAATATGAGATAACGCTATGACAACCAAACGAATATAGCTAAACGGATAAAATTCTGAACGCAGATTTAACGTCTACAATGTGGACACCGGCCAAAGTTTGAACAAAATCCAATTAAGGATGGAACGTCTGTAGATCTGTACTTCCAGAAGCATGTGAAACGCGATCATTCAGAAACGCAATGAATTAAATACATGAGGTTTGGCGTGTGGGGTTTTTGACTGCAATTGTATTTATTTGTCGAATTTTGCTTATGAAGAAACGCGTCTAAAACACAAACTCGCTTTTATCAGAGAGAAAAGTTTGGTGAGGTCCCTCCCACTGGTTTCAATTGATAATATTCACAGTGTGATATCTGTAAATTCTGTCATGTGGCAGACACTTCTTCAAAATGCCCTGTTTGCCCTGTTGTTTTTCAATCACTCTTTACGAACTTAAATCAAGAGGAATTAGTGTCTGTTTTTCACATGTTCAAGGTCATTTTGGCATTTTAGGGAATGAAAGAGCCGATTGGCTTGCAAAGCAAGCTACAAAACTAAACATCATTGATCCTGTGAGCATCCCCAAATCTCACATTCGCAATGAGAATCACAAAAAGATCATTCTCTTATGGAATGGGCTGTACCAGAATTCGTCAACTGCCTCTTTAACTAAATTATTTTTCCCCACAATTTCTCAAAGGTTAAATAACAAGCATTCTTTCAGAGATTTTCACTTTATAAAATTTCTTACTGGCCACGGTCATTTCAATTACTATCTCAAGAAATTTGAATTATCGGACACTGATCTGTGCTCTTGCAGCGTGGGTGGAGTTCAAAATGTCGAACACTTGCTTTTTGACTGCTCCAAACTTACTGAAGGGAAAAGGGATTTTATTGTGGATCTCGATGCATGTAATATTAAGTTTCCACCTCCGTTTCATGTTTTAGTCGACCACAAAAGGGCTTTTTTCTCATTCTGTAAATATATTACCTTTGCTGCTACCATTTTTAATTAGTATTGTTGTTTATTTTTTTCCTGTTGCTTTTATCCTTATTTTTATTTATGTATGTAGTTCTACTTACTTCTGTAAGCCTTGTACTGTACTTTGTGGTGCACAAAGATTGACTTATTATTAATAAAAAAATGCCCTGTTGAGGCACTAGAACTATTATATCTAACAGGCAATCCAGAAAGATTTTTAATTAAAAATTAATAATAACTTTAAAACCTTTTTTTCAATAACTTCGAAGCATATCATAATATAAAAATTATTTTTATGGCCATCTTAAATTTAAATAAAAATTGCTTTTCATGATATTTCATTAAACATTTTTTCTAATTTAAATTCTTTTTTCAAACAGTTAAAGTATATTTTACCATAATAATTTTTCATTGCTTACAGTATTGAATTTGACCTCAAGTGTACAGCAATGATATTAAATATATTTTTTGTGAGCACGCAAGCAAAGCGTAAAAAATCGATTCTAAAACATTATCAGACTATGAATTTTCAGGTGAGATGTTCGAAACTCTTTTAATTTTCTTAAGAATAATTTTAGAAATCCAAGAAAGTGATCAATCAGAAAATCTACTTCATTCCAATCATTTTCTGTCTCAAACACATCTTAATGATTTAAAAATCTGCTACAGAAAGTAGCAGGAGTTTCTTTGTGCTTAATTTTATGTCACTTCAATGCTCTGATGAAATCTACTTTCCTGATGATCCAACCAACGATCGCTGAGATAGGCCAAGTCAAGTAGCAGCATGGCTACTGGTCCCATTCAGATTAACTTTTCGGATTCTTTTCCGGCAATGACCCATCGACCATACCATCGTACCGGAAAATATATTGTAACCGAATAACAGTGAAATATAATAAAATTTGGCTTCAAAGAAAGGGTAAGAAGTGGAATCGCAGTATTATCTGGAAAAATGATCTAGGATTTCATTGTAGCTGTAGCTTTTAAGGGATTACAAATTAGCCTTTAGAAAATAATAATGCCCAAATTATTTCACTTTTAAGTGGCCACATTTTATGATTTCACATCGTTAAGACTTAGCGATTGGAGAAAGTGTCATGAATTTGCCGACAGGTCAACAAATCTAATTCAGTCTTTATTATAAATCGGCAATTCTGCTAGATTCATTAAATAAATAAAGATGAAGATTTGTTTAGTAAACTAGTAACTACTACTAATTAACAATTTATTTAACTTAGTTTAATATAGTGCGTAAGATCTAAGCTGTATATTATGCAATAAATTTTAAAATAGAAAATCCAATTAATTTCTTATGGTTTCCGAAATAATTTTTCCCCCTATGGCAAAATCAGGTTAGACTTCAAAAATGGTACTATTTTGTCGCCAAATCAGCTTCCGTTTGACCAACTGTTCATGTTAGCCGCTTTAAATTTAGTATAAAATTTTATGTGATGTAGCTTGTATAAATGGAAGTTTGGCGACAAGAGTCTAAAACAAAAAATAGTCTATTTATCATAACCTTTACTTTATATTGTCTTTTATTATAAATTCAGGTTATTTCCATCTAGTCGAAACCAATACTCGTGCTGCTGGGATTTTGGAGCTATCTCGTTTATGCCAACTGCCGATGGTGAGATTTTGTGGTGAGAATCATTGCTGACAGGTTTTTGCCTGTCGAATGGGGAAAGAAATAACGAAGTTCGGGTCTCAAATCTGTTAAACACTTGTCAGCAGTTGTCAAAACTGTCAAAGATTTCACCGCTTATAACAACTAACCGGCGATGAATAGCCAAATAAATTGCCAACGATCGCCTACTCATAAATTTCCTCGTGATTAAAATTTGACTATTCGCCAATCGCATCCAATTAATATGTGTGTATCTGTAGATCATTCAAGTATGATCTGTAACATTAGATTCGTTTATTTATGTTTTTGAAATGGACTCTTCATTATCCAGCAGTATGCGTGAAAAAGGCATTTAATATAATTACGAAGGCTGCAATGAAAGAAATTGTTGCAAGATATAGTATTTAGAAAAATTTATTAAAATTAAAGAAAAATTATATGGAAATTAAAGTGGCATTTCTAAAAGATTTAATTCAACAATTAAATTAAAATTTTTAAAACCCCTTTTTAGAGAGAAATAACTTCTTAAGAAGCAACTTCGTGCCAAATTTAGCAATTCCAAGTCCTTAATTTGTCTTAAAGAAGGGGCATTTCTTTCATCATACTTTTTGCCCTACATAATTTGCGAAAAAAATTTCACCTACTATGAACTTTGGGTGAATCGTAGTTTAACCCTTAACTATATATATATATATATATATATATATATATATTAAAACTAACTATTTGCGTTCTTTTTGACGGCTTACAGATTTGGCAATAAATCTGCCTGAAATGAAATCTCTCTTCATTGCACTGATGTCTCACCTTTTGAAGTATTCACTGGTTCTTGAAAGAATCGTCCCAGTGTGTGGCCGCTTGTAAAGAGCAGCAAAAGAATTTGAGGCAGTTGTAACATGGCAAACATTACAGTTTTGATTTATTGATATATAAATTGAAACTTTTCACGAATTCCTTCTTAAAGTATGTAATTACATCACCTTTTCTTTTATCGAGTGATTTCTCCTTTCGCTCTTCTAATGGCCGTTAATAATAATAATCAGTTTTAAGAATAGCGAATGATTTGCCGTCAGAAATTTGCTTTCACCAATCCGATTAGTTTATGCATAGAAAGGAAACTTATGAAATACATTTTCCGATTCTTTGAAACTCATAGATCCTCAAACAATGTCCAGGTGAAAGGGTATTTGATCAAGAAGAATGACGTTTGAAACATTTTGTTGATAAGGCCGCGATGTCTGTCTTCGGGCATTTTCAGTCATTTTTATTCGGAATTGGTGCACGTTGGCAATGGATTGCTCAGTGGTATTTTGTTGTTATTGTCCTTTCTAGTGGTTAGTATTGTCCATTTAAGATCACCCGATCCTCACCTTCAAGCTCTCTTGATCAGTTTTATGCAAAAGTAGTCACTGTGGTATCCGATTCCCGTTGGCTGTTTCAGTTGGCTGTTCCCATTGGCTGTTTACTTTAAGCAAAAGACAAATGCCTCACCTCAAAGTCTTACAGGAAAGCTACTTTCTTCCTCGAGAGAGTCTTTCTACCTCAGTGGATGCCCACACCGTTCCGTTCCGAGGTCGCCTTCCTTTGACCTTCCTTTCTAGTACGAATCCTTGACAAGCTTCACGTAATACATCTCTGGCCCACATTACCTAGCAGAAAATTGGACATCCTTTTAACTAGGTTGAGGGTTGCTTACTCCCAATTCACCCGCCGACATCTACCAATCACAAATTGGGCATCATTTTCCTGTAACAGTTCCCTGTCTGTTTGATCCATTCTTGTAGAATATCCACGATTTCCTTCAAGGCATCTCTACGTTTTTTCAAATGCCTCTCTGATTTGGATGAGTTGCTTTCCAAAACTTCGCATGTTAACCTTTTTAGTTTTTTAAAAAGTATTTATTTTTATAATAATATAAAAAAATATTAGGCAATTTTTAAAATTTTTTAATGCTGGGTTCATACCTTACATCATTGCTGTGCTTTCTTATGATATTTTTACATTTTTAGAGACTTATATTTTATTGATATCCCATGATTTGATTTTATTATATACTAGCCGCCTTTGGCGACCAGCCGGTTCGCCATTATTACCGCTCGCTACAATTTTCAATTAAATATTTTAAGTAACTGGTCTCTTAATAGATTCTCAAACAAAACATTTTTAATCATCAAATTTTGATAGTCATATCAAACTTGTACTGTTGTTTAGATCTTTTCGTTCAATTTACTATATATATTTTGCTAATTTGTTGTCATTTCCGGTAAAACTTCAACTTTAATTTAAAGTGGAAATGATGAAATTGCAATTAATATAAAGATATTTTTAATAAAACCAAGCGTTTTATTTTATTTATCATCTTTATTGTTATTTATTTATTATTATTATTATTGAATATGAGTATTGCAAACAGAATCGCTCGGTATTTAAGTCTTATGTTAACTACAAAATATTTTTCATAATTTATGTAATATCTCAAACAATAATTCAATAAAACTTCTCAGATTCAGCATTTTAGTTTTGCTTTCAAAAGGATTGAAATGAAATCAAGAATAATATTTTGTTCCGGCCTATAAATATATTTCAAAAATTATGAAGTCTAAATTTAATGCAGTAAGGTATCATATTCTGAGAAATATTCTGGACACACCAAATTTTAAATAAATAAAGGAATTTTTCTATTTTCCACGATCAACTAAGACTTATTTATGAAGTTTTGAATGTTAAAAATTTAGAAAAACTCAACATTTTTATAATCTTAGGCCAATTAATCTTGAGAAACCTGCGC
>JAPMOR010065296.1:267539-311190 GCA_026543865.1 Argiope aurantia
CAGTTTAAGTGATTGATTTAGTTGATTGGAAATCAACTCTTTTTATTTAAAATATTAGTGTTTCAAGAACATTTTGTTAATCGTGATTTCCACAGCAGAAGCTTTATGTAAAATCAAAAATTCGTTATTTGTAAGAGCATTTCTTGAAACAAGTTACATAAAATATAATCATTTTCCATTTAGACCATTTTAGAAGATCTGCGTCTTACTAAAGGTTTACAAATTAGCCGTGTGGCCCTGATTTGAATGGATATCCTGTTCACATTAAACAAAACTTGCCTTAAAATAAAACTGATTTATTGGATTAATAATATAGAGAGTGTAAACGATCATAAAATAATTTTTCTTGAATTTATTTTTTAGAAAAAATTATATTTCATATTTGTTTCATTTCCTACAGACACGTGCCGAAAATTATATTTTTGCAGATTTCATTTCCAAAAAGATTTAATTTATTTTTAATTGGACTTTTAATCAATGTGATGGCAACACTTTGAAAAAAGCTAATTTTTCCCCATGAATGCGAAACGTGCTCGTGCAGCTTAAATTTTATTTTTATTTTGTACGAAAAATATTGTTGAAAAATATAGTTAAAATATTTATTTAAAAATTCATTAAAAATAGAAATTTAATTTTAAGGTTAAAACATTGGTATGATTTAAAAGATAAATTTTTAATCTTTAACTTCATGTAAAAATCTTTTTTGTGCGGTAATATTTTCGGAAGTTATAGTAGAAACGCGCCAAAATTTCGCTTAATTTTTAAAAAAATAAAATTATAATTAAAAATTCGAAAAAATAACCCCCAGGTGCACATTCCCGGCCTCCAAGGTATACACGTGCCAAATTTGGTAGCTGTAGGATGAATGGTCTGGCCTGTAGAGCGCCAACACACACACACATTGAGCTTTTTTATAAGTATAGATTGAATATAAGTATTTTAATACCGAGAGTTTAATACCAAGTAACTAATAATGGCTTTTTTGCCGTAAAGCACAAACAAACTCAACTCAATTCATGAGTCTTTGGCTCATACTGAAACCCTGATGCCATTCGAGATGATGTGAGAAGAAAAACGGCCTCAGAATGGCATTATACCATAAACATTTTGATGAAGGACAAATGAATCTGTATATTAATAAATTTATTTTTGTTATTGAAATGAATTTATATAAATGTTACTTTGATTTACACACACTCCTTTCTGATTTCCGCAATAATAATGAATGTTTAAAAATACCTTTACTCTTAATTAAAAGAAAGCCAATGAAGTCTCTTTGTAATCAGTAAAGAAATCATCAACATTTTTTTAAAACTATATTTAGAAAATTTCCACTTGCGCGTCATTGACCGAATGCAGCGTATCAAATCGCTGAGAAGTTTCCAATCCCTTCCATCAAACGCGATCATCGATTCCTGGAACTTCATATAGAAAGGTTATGATGTTTTATGAATGATCATGAATTTGCAGCGTCATTTATAAATTATCTGCTTTTAATGCGAATTTTCGATCATATGATATTAGAAATGTATGTTCCATTGCATTACAAATTTAAATTCGATGCACCAAGAGATAACTTGCTGCGAAACGAAGTTGAAATCAGTGACTTTGTAACAATCCCTGCTTTTTTAATGAACAATTCTGTACTTTAAATTATTAAAGATCTTTTTACAATATAATGGTACTTTACAATATAATGGGCGACACAGTTGTACGACCAGATGATTGACATTTTAGGTATGGAATGCATATTTTGAAAATAATTTCACCTTATTTGCTAAGACCAACCACATGAATATCACTGAATAAATAAATAAAAAAATTGATAGCAAATTAAAAAATGTCCGAAACGAAAGAAGACGCGAATAACCCGCTTCGGAAGGAGTGTCCACAGAAAGCAATTTTTTCATTTCAATTTTAAATATCGGCAAGAGCACGCGATTGTATGCTCTGACAGATGAGTTTGACTTTCATAACATTGAAAATGATTGGTTATAAACGGAGTATGACAGTTTAGAAACTTATCAAAAATAAAGAAACATTGCACGGTGATATCGTTAAAAATGTCATTTTTTTTAATACAGAAGTCATTTTCATGAGATAATAGTTTTGGGTCTACAGTTTCCATTTGCAAGTCAGAGTTCAATCGGGTATTGAGTAATCCTATTTTCGCACTCGATGTTTGCTATCTATTGCCTAATTTCTTTTACGTCTTCTTTCCTCTGAGTGAATAGTTGTTTTTTGGTGATCCCTATTCAGAGCCTTTCTGATAATATTTTGAAGCTTCATTCATTGGCGAAGTATCAAATAAATGGAAGCTGCAAAAGCTTTCATTGAAGTAGTCTTATATAGTGATTTGTTTATAATAATGATTTCTGTACTTTAGTGCTATGTATATGTATATGGGGAGAGAGAGATTTTTCTTGTATTTTCAGCAATATTCATATTGTTAGCCACCTTAGACAATCAGCTGCTTCGCCGGGTGTATTGTTAATGTTAAATTACAATGACATTTTTTTATGCACAGGTATCTTATGAGTCTCTTAACATTTTTAAGCTTCAAATTGTGACCTAAATCAAAGCAATTTCCATAGTTTGTTATTTCTATTTATTGCGTACATGAAACTTCTTAATGCATTCAAGTCCCATGACATTATAATTAGAGTAAACACATAACTGTGCTGAAAAATGCTTTTACTAATTGAATGTTTCTTTCAGGGTGCAAATCTCTCTTTTCTGTTTCTCGCGCAAAATACTCAGCATTTTGTGTTCCTTCATTTTCTGCATTCAAAGGAAGGCATGCGATTAAATGTTTGATGAAAAAAATAAAATAACGAAAAGTATTATTCAGTATTGTACAAAGGAAATATTTTTTTTAAAAAAATTATCTAAATTCTAGGGTTAAAAAACTACAGTGACAATTTTCTTTTTCTTGAATTTAAAAATAATATAAGAATTATTTTTTATGAATTGCATTTTCGTTACCTATTGTGGAAAATATCAAAACTCGTATAATCCTTAGTTAGTTTTATAATTAATTTTTCAAATCGCTCCGAGATGCACCTTTGTACCCTCTGAAGCCTGCGTGTGTCGAATTCGATAGTTGAATATTTCGATTTGACAAGCTGCAATGTGCACACAGATTCACACGCAGGCACACATTTGCATTTATTATAAAGAGAGGTGAATAAATGACAGAATTTTTCTGCCAAAAACTCTGTATGCTTTTACGAAATTTAAAATCCATTTCTAACGACAATAACTTGGAGGAGCATCCAAATTATCTTTGATCAGTAAAGAGAGTGAGTGGAAGAAAATATACGTTCTTTACAGATAGACTTGATTGTAAATGTGGAAGGATGGACATGGAAAGAACATAGAACGTTTCTTCTAAGAATCTTGTAACTTCTTTAGTGGCTCCCATCTGGAACAGAAGACGCCTCCCCTTTTCCATTCTTATTTCGCCTCCCTTCATCCAGGCACAGAACATGGGAAGCGTTTCTTCCAACCATTGCCACCCGATAAGTGGCTAATTTCATCAAATAAACTTTTTTCGGGGCTCTCTTCTAGGTCAGCAATGACGTCATTCTTTTCGTCAATTGGACGGAACAAAGGTGTGTTGCCCTTTTTTTCCTCCGCCATTAGATAGTCTACTGCAGGTATTGATCTCCGCTTCTTCGATATCGACTTCTGTAGCGCACTCACCTCCCCCCTTCAAGGAAACACCTCTAGAGAAGTCGTCTGCAATTTTTCATCCAGAACGGGAGAATGCAAGACGTACACACAAAGGAATTTTCTAGATAAGAGGTGTTGGCGCATGAAATTCGAACGATCCGAGATGGAATGTTTTACGATGCAGAATGACTCTGGCGGGAAATATGTGCCATTTTTCAAGCTGTCAACATTCGTGGCCTCATTTCGAGGTCCTTATTGAATCTCTCTCCACGTTGCGAGTTTATGGAATGAACCTAAACGACTTTCTGGGGAGAGAGATTCTATTTGCGCTCGAAGATAAGACAGCGTGAGGGAATTTTAAAATAAACATAAAGAAATATTTACAAAAATCAGCGATAGTGCTCTCCCCCTATTCTCTTACGTGCCTTCAACTAAAAGTATAACACCCTCCCCCCATTTGCCTACACAAAAATTATGGACTTTACCGTGAGCTCTGCGAGTTTCCAAAATTTTATTTTCAGTCTTGCAAAGAGTTTTGTGCTTCATACTGCAGTGAAGAATGCCGGGTATGCATTCTGGAAACTAAGTTTTGCGTTTCATGCTATAAAATCTGTGATTCATACCATACTGAAGAAAGTACGCATTCTGGAAACTAAATTTTGTGCTTCATATTGCAGTGAAGAAAGCCGGATATGCATTCTGGAAACTGAAATTAGTTACAATTTTAATAACAAAATACTTTACTAAATTTTATTTAAATCCTTGCGTCATTTTGTATCGCTTGTTCAAAATTTGATGGAAATCGAAATATTTGATGTAGAGATCACAAATCAAATGCCGTCTGTTGATCTCAAAGAGTTTTTGAATCATCGTGTTCACAGATGAGCACATGACCAAAAAAGTAAATATCAATGAGTATATACAGGGTATCTGAAAAACCTTGACCGCGACTTTCATTCCTGAAATATTGATCGTAGACATATACTGTAAATTACAAAGTTTCGTAAAAAAAAGGTGCGAATTGCTATAAAATCAAAGTTTTCAGGGGATTACACTTTAAAAAATATAAAATTTAAATTTTTATACGGACCCCGTACAAAAATATCCCAGCGAGTAAAATGTGCCGCATCCTCTAATAAGGTCAAGTACGAAATTTCAGCATTTTATCACAAAAAGTCTCAAAAATTTGAAACTACATAAATGCTGACTTAAACCGCTTTTCGATCCTGGATATGGATAATTTTCGATGCAGGGAGAATTTTCATGATGAAATGCTGAAATTTCTTACAAGACCTTATTAGAGGATGCGGCACATTTTACTCGCTGGATTTATTTATTTTTTTTTTGTACGGGGTCCATATAAAAATTTAAATTTTGTATTTTTAAAAGTCTAATCCCCTGAAAACTTTAATCGATTTCATAACATTTTGCACCTTTCTTAAGCACCTTTGTAATTTACAGTATATTACGGTCAATATTTAAAGAATAAAAGCCGCGATCAAGGTTTTTGAGACAGCCTGTATAAAGTAAGCATTTATAAACTCTTTCTCTGTATCAATGAGGAAATATATAGTAAACATTTATGAATTCTTTCCCGGTGTAACGCCATTGTTAGCACACACCCTACTATTCATCCAACTTACCAGAAAGATCTAAAATGGAAAAAAAAAATCTCAGAACAGCTATCGCAAATATTTTGCTTGGATGCAATCGTAAGAGGACACAATGAACTGTGTCGTACAATTTACATCGAAAAATGCAATCAGCGCTTTATTTCCAAACCAGACGGAAGCAAACATTCTGGAAACCAAACATGAAGCAATGAGCTCAAAATCAAGGCTGAAATGTCATCCAGCCTTGTTCTTGCAATAGATTCTGCGCGAACAAAAGCGAAGTGGCAAAATCATTTATGTGCTATAGAAATGCGAACCGCTCAGTTTTGTGACAATTCCTTCAGGAGTTAACTTTTATTCATCAAAATTATCTGTTACACCAGCAGAGGAGATTATTTTACTCTTAATGTCCCGTTGTAGATATTTTAAACCATTTTCATTATTTGCTCCTAAAATGCTACTCGAAATAAAATAAAATGATATAATAAAAATAATAATTTTTTAAAGATTATTAATATATTAAGAAAAATGAGCTTTTTTCATAATCACTTCGATGTTTCAAAATCGTGCTGACAATGGATATTTTAAATATAAATTTAGTTGCTGGATATAAGATAATATTTTATCTTATAAATTATACAAATAAAAGTGGAAATTTGCGAAGAATTTCTATTCTAAAGAAATGGAAGCATTTCCATTGATTGCCCATGAATAATGCTCTTAGACACTGCTAGAAATAAGGAAGAATTTAGATAAGAATTTGATGCGATTTTTTAAATTAAATGTTGATGCATATTTTAAATATTCTCTGTAAATCAAAGTGAAATTCATAAATAATTAATAACCAGAGAAATGGAAACATCTAGCTGTTAATCTATCTCCTAAATATTCTGAAGACTTCATGACAAAGCGTTCAATAATTTAATTTTTATTAGTAAAATAATTATATTTATGCATTTACAAAATAGTATTTTACCATTACTGTCGCCATTTCTAATTATTAACAGTATTTTTGATATTTAAAATTATTTTTATTATTTACTTTTAATTTGCCACTCTAAATGTTTCCTTCATTTCTGTTTCATCGTGAATAAGTTTCAAAACGAATTCAGATTTTGAGGAATTTTGAAAATCTTCAAAAGAGCTTTTTGTTATAAACATAAAAGAGATGGTCTCACTCTTTTATATAGAGATCGAAATTATTAGCAATTCAATTTTTAGTGACGTATCAAAATAGTTTCTCGGAATTATATTTTTCAACACTTTGTTTTCCTGAAAAATATTTAAATTTAGGTGATGCTTTTTTTCGTTTTATATGGATTTATCTAAAACCACGATGATGGTGTTTCATCGTCGTTTTATTTATATGTATATATATATAAACTTTTTTTTCCTTTTAATTTTTGTCATAATAGAACATGCATTTCGACATTTTTCCACATTCCGATTGGGTATTGGGCCCAAAATTCATTTTTTAAAAATTTCAGTTGTGATTAGACGACAGCTAATAAAATTTCTTTTTCCTATCCATTTCATCCTTTCATATTTGGCAGAAATTACTTTTCCATAGATAATCGCTCATCATTTTGAGCCACGGTCTGATGACAAAGACACTGCCTGGGCCGGTATCCATGTTACCACACAGCTCTAGCGAAACAGCATTTGGCGTCGATGGAATTGGCGCGTGCTAGAACCGCTGTCGAACGTTTCTTTAATGGAAACATATTTCAAATCTGGAAGCTTCCGTTATTTTAAAGTACTAAAATTAGATGGCAAAAAAAATCCTTATATTTCCGTTTGTCAGCCTTCTTTCCCAATATAAATCTCTTCAATTTGTTGTTAGAACTGTAAGTATTATGCTGCCTTTCAAATCGCAACTAATGGATGAGCTTGGATATAATTATTATCCCTCGAATGTTAATATTAAATAACATACTGGGATGAAACCGTGTCCGGACCTCTCTCTAAATCAACTGGCGTTGGGAATCGCTTGTAACATCACGGAAAGAGACCGTTTCCGTGGTCCTGGAGTTGTCGTCTGGGGAGGCATTATGATGAACGGGCGGACTGAGCTCCACGTTTTCGACAGAGGTTCTGTAACTGGAGATCGCTATTGTCAGGAGGTGATCCTTCTCAATGTGCGTCTGTTCCGAGGTGCCATTGGATCAGACTTCGTTTTTAAGGATGACAATACACGGCCACACAGGACTCATGCTGTTGAGAAGCTCCTGGAAAGTGAAGATATCACTCGAATGGATTGGCTGGCGTGCTCCCCTGATTTAAATCCGATAGAACATGTGTGGGATGCTTTGGGGAGACGCCTTGCGGCACGGTTACATCCTCCTGGGAACACCCGACAACTTAAACAGATGCTGATTGAGGAATGGGCACTCTTACCTCTAGAACTGTTGGACAATCTGGTGCTGAGTATGGGGAGACGGTGCGAAGCAACCATTGCAGTAAGGGGAGGGCATATCCCATACTAAGGAGCATCTGCTTGCTGCTCTTCCTCTTGGACAGACAATCATGTGTAACGATACTATGAGTTCAATAAAGCCTTTTTTTGTTTGATTCCATACTGTATGCATTGTATTCATTTCTGCGCAACTATGCTTTCGTCATTTATTCAGAACAAAATGCTGTATCTCATTTCTAAATTTCATGTCTCTCAGATGATTTCTCGTGAAGTTATAGCAAAAAACATACCTGATGCTTAAGTTTTGCACACCAGTGTATTATATAGAACTAATAGCTTTTGATTATTGATTTTTCATATTGTTAAATGATAAATATGAAATGCATTCTTTTTTTTAAAAAAAATCACATTATTATATGACATTTACTTGAATCAGTTGACTGCAAATTAAAAAGTATATCGATTCTGAAAGAAAAGCGAAAGTGAAAATCTTGCTGTGGTACTAAAAATTGACAAAATCAAGCGATGGAAGGTTTGGATGGATGAGTAAGAACTCGACCCCATTGGTGAGGCGTGGAAGTTTGGAGAGGGCGATGCCAGTTCAGATATAGCCCTCGTCATCTGACCGTGATTCAAAATTTCGAGGTCCGTACCAAAATATCCCTAGTGCTGCTTTAAAACGAGACGTTAATATAAACAAACTAAACTAAATTAAACTTTAACTCGATCATAACATTCAACATTATTGTTATTGTTATAGATTGTGTATCAAATTTAATTTTAAAAAAACTTAAAATTAAGGCAAATTGTACAGAAAAATTAATATCGTTAAACTTTTAAGGAGTAGCCTGAAGTTCGTAAATTTATTTGTTTACGTCTGACAGTTGCCATTGGACAACGAGTAATAACAGCTATTTCTGTGTCATGTATATTAGCGTTTTATATGTATGAATTGTTTTATGTTAAATTTGCCAAAACCTTATGATAATGCAAAATACTTGAGACTAAGTTATTTTAACTATCTAAAACTATCTTACTATGAGGTTAAGTGAGCATCAAATTCAGATGTGTAGCAAAATATAGTCTTGTCATCAATATTGTAAAATCAAATTTTGCTCCCATTTGGAGAAAAGGGAAACATTCAGAATCGTTACTTATTTTTCTTGATTGAACGAAGGATCACGAAATGTGTCGCTTGCTCCAATTCCAAGAAGAGCACAAAAAATCTTGATGATTCCAGTGGTTGCCCAACGTTCCGTACGGCAGATGTTATCTTTAAGAGTACTGGAGGGCATATGATATTTCAACACCTTTTCATTTTCTAATTTGATAGGGATTTTGAATCATTTTTTACTTTTACTATTGCAAGATGTTTTGGTTTTTCCTATTATAACTATTCTAAAATTTTAATAACTGTTTTTAATTCTTTTTCTGTACATTTTTTTTCTCAATATCCGGAAATAATTTATAAATGTTTTTTAAGGCCCTATACAACTTAAACGACACAGAGACATTAAACTCGTTCTTTTAAAATCTATATACTGGACAAATACATTGTACATACATGTCTTATTTATGTCTATCGTGATAAAAAAATGTATAGTTAAGAAGAACGAACCATTCGGAAGACACGAGAAGGAAAGATCGAAGAAAGAGATCATGCCGTAATCCTAACTCTTTCAATAACGCTCCCCCTGCCTGTTTTTTAACATTTACCCCATTATTGTTCCTTCGAGGACTAATTCCTCCAGAAAACAATGTTCCAGAATTTGGGGTCGCAACAAAGAAGGATAAGCAATCATTTTTCGCATCCCTGAATATCCTTCGGGCACATTCCGCAGGATTTCGTCTTTCACCTAATGAAAGATTATTTTCTCTTGTCATTTTGCTCGGTTGCCATGGGCAACGCTGTATCCGAAGAAAAAAATTGCGATATACTTGAAAAATATTATTGCTAAAGAAGATTGGTTGCATGGGTGGATATATGTGAGGGAGATGATACTGTGTTGAAGAAATAAATGTTATATTAACAAACATGGTAACTACGAATCAGTTTCTTAATCGCCTTCATATTAATGGTATTCATTTAGTCATGTCCACGAAATTTGATGAACTAAATCTTATCACAGCAAGAGAGAGTGCATTTTCAAATGAGTGATTCACAATAAACATGGAGCTTTCTTATTAGTTAGATGCGCTCGCAAAGTAGCGAGATTATTCCATTTTTTTCTCGCTGGAGATTTTGTGAAAGTTTCTTTCACAATATCTCTCAAAAAGTGAAGGTTAATGAGTAAATACTAACATATGGAAGCATCATAATCTTTCGAGTAAAAGGAAAATTGTAGAAATCGGTACAGGGATAGGGGCTGTGGAACTCCAATATATTTCTTTTCCCCTTTAAGAATGTAGGGTGAGATAATGTTAATCGATTATCTCTCGAAAATAAGAGTGCTGGAATGTAGGCTGGCATTAGTCCCATATCTAGGCGTTATGGGCTTTTATATGAAATAACATGTGACAGTGGTCTCCCCAAACTCCCCTCGCATAAATGTGTTATCCCAGACACCTTGTATGGCATTGGTGTACAATGATTACGTCAATGCCATGCCAAAATATTAACCACTGACGTAAATTTAGCAATTTTACTCAATCTATCCTGGGATCTTTGGCGCGTCTGTTGGCGATTAATCCCTGGTTTGTGGTTAATAGCATCCGAAAATTAAATGTGTGTATTAGATGAGTTGAAGACTTTTATTTAACAGATTGAAACAAAAATTTGACCTTGTAGTCTCAAAATTACACACTAAATCTAATATATTTAAGTCATTATATTTTCGAGTTAGATATTCAGTCTCTTGTTGGATTTCGCTCAAAATTTGATATGTTACACTGTAGAAATTACATCTATGTACGGAAATTTATACATCTAGCACTTTTTATTTTGAAGTTATCGTGTTAATTTTTTTCAAATGTTTTTAAACTACAAAATAACTAGAAAACTTTATTTGTAGTTATCGTGTTAATTTTTATTCAAATAGCCGCACTTCCTCTGGACGGATTTTACTCAAAATTTTATAGAGTCTACAAATTTGGTGTATCTATCAAATTTCACCCGTCTTGCTCAAAGTGGTGCTTAATTCTCTTTTTCATAGACAGAAGACACATTACCAAAAAAATTGCAAGAATGCTGACGGTATTTTTACTAGGAAGCAAGATTCAGTGATATTTCTAGAAGATTTTTTGACAAGAGTCAGTCAATGACTGCAATACATTTTCTGTTTGAAGTGTTGATCGCAGCGTGAGCTCTCTAGTTGTTTATGCAGAGTTGTTTCTATTTAATGGTCTACCGTCTGCAAGTACATTGTTGATTTTTGCCACTTTGAAATGAACTTCAGGCTGTTAAATTTCTTATACAGCCTTGTCGTCTCAAACAGAATGGCAAGTCTTGTTTTTGTGTACGCTTCCGTTATGTTTAGTTACCTGCATTTCAGCGTTTCCCAGTGGATTAAGGAGGCGTTCTTTGTGAGTTATTTTTTCACCATACCTATCCCGGTCGATTCCCTTGACAATATCTATATTCCGTATTATGTTAAACATGCGATTAGGTATTATGTTGAAACCTGGTATGCTTTTTGTCGGAACAACTATCCGCTCCGTTTCCGCGCTGTTAGAAGGATGGCCATTTTGTCAAGAGGAAATGGCAAAGGGCCCCCGAAATAAAAAGGAGTTCGATCGCAAAGCAGAATATGAGATTTATTCTGGTAGACGCTTCAGGGTTCTATTTAAAAAGAAGTATATTTTCATTCACCCTCTTTCCAGCGGCGAAAGAAATGACAAACAGGTCGAAATAAAAGCACGAAAATGCGGATGTTTGCTCTGCCTCCGGCATTTCCTAAAGAAACGAAGATGAAATGAATGGGAACTGGCAACGGAGAGCCAGATGTTTGCGAAGACGTTTCGGGGGCATAATGATGAGTTTGCCTCGGAGTGTTTTGCAACGCTCGAAATCTTCTTCGCCGTTTTTGTAAGATCCTGACTTAAGAACTTCGAATTCTCCATTTGAGTTCCTGTTTTTCTCTTCTTTCTCTATTAACTCCGATTTCCGTTGTCTTTAGATTCAAAAGAGAGCATTAAACTCGATTCTGTTTGAAATGTTATTTCTCACAAAATATAAATACTTTTTTTATATTTCTGTTCCAGACATATATTTCTATCTTGAACTGTTTTCCTAGAAAATTGCCAAGTATTTTAAAAAATAACCTTAAGAACTGGTGTCTGCATCACTGAGTGTATCTTCATATAATTCTCTCCTCTACTTTATACAACGCGGAGCGTTTCGCACTTCCCATGGGAGTATGGATTTAGGACATCTTTTAGTTAACCAAAATGAAACGCACATTTTCAGTATATGTAGTGTAATAAAACCATCGACAGAAAAAGATATAAAAACGATTTTAAAAAATTCGTACCGCAGCTCTATTAGGAAACTAACGCTCAAAGACGGAAGGACCACGTCTTCAATTCTCTCAAAAGGACTGTAGTCAGTTCGGTGGAACGAAAAAATCAACTTTTGGAATAGCGCAGGAAAGGTGTAGATAAGATAAATTAAAAATATGAAAAATATTCGAGTAAGTTTTGAGGTGCCACAAAGATGTTAAAGTTTTATAAATTTGAAATTTTTGCTACATTTTTAAGATTTTCTTAAGAAATCGTTTCTTAAACTTCTTTTTGTTTGCGTTTTAGTAAAAGCAGTCACCCCAAAATGGCTTGGCAGTCCACCGATCGATCGCGATCGACTTAATGCCCACTCCTAAAATAGATAGTTAGTGATTATTTTTTTTTAATCTTAAAGTATTTATCTTTGCTTCAAAGTTCCATTTCACTGCTATTCCAACTCAACGTTAATTATTTTTTTATGATAAAGATGTTAAATGTTCGCCCGAAACAAACAATATTCCTTTCTTATAACGGAATATGAGATTTATTCCGGCTGTAGCCCGGAGCCTCTCTGTAGTTATTTATGTAAAAAAATCTAATCATTCATTCTTTTTTATCTACGAAAGAGTGACAAATAGGAAGAAGTAAAGGAACAGAAATGCAGATGTTTGTTCCACGACTTTTTACTGAGGAACAAGAAAATAGAACGAAATCCTTTTGGAGCCCAAAATGTTTGCAAAGTGATTTCGAAAGAAAGTTCAAGAATTTGTCCTAAAACTTTTTTCACTAAGTCATCATCTTTTCCCCTATTTCATGCTATTCCTGTCTTAACTTTTAAAATCACCCTCAATATCTCGTTTTGCATTTTTTTTTTCTTTTTTTCGTCTTATGCTCGTCCAGTTTTTCGTTCTTTTTTTTTTAAAAGATTCGAAAGTGTGTCTTAAATTCATATAATTAAGAGAAATGTATTTTAAACCATTTTTTTCTCTGATATGTTATTTTCTTATTTATTTAATTCAAATTACTCTATTATTTTAAATGAAGCATTTGTGGCTATATAAGTACAATGTATATTTGTCCTCTCCCCCTAAATGTTGGGCTGATTTTTCCAAATTTTATGCATTTATCTTATGAGACAAGAGCAAGGATGCCGTCAAATTTTCAAAATGCCGAATTTGATTAAATCTTCAATTAATTGGAGATTAACCGAAATTCTGCTGTAATTTCGAAGAAAATTTTACCTCAAAAAATTTTTTATACATCGAAAACTGATGAATTATTTAATAAATGCAGACAATTCTGAAATAAGGAAATTCACATCCAAAAAATATTGGTAAGCATAGATATTGATAGACACTGAATTGCTCTTCTTTTAGTTTTATTTATTTATTTATTTGGTATTTTTGCTTTATTTTAAAAATATTTCGGCAGCTTTTGTTACTGATTCTGAAAGTATTCTAAATTATGGTTAATAAAAATAAAATTACAGAGTGTAGAAATATTTTTAGTGTAATAATATATTTCTATATATAATGTTAGTGTGCGTAGCCCAGAAATCGCTCTTATTGCTTTTTGTTCAAGGCAATAGTCAATGCATCGTAGAAATTCAGACTACTTCATTGGACATTTTTACAGCTGCATTGAATATCAGTCAGGCTGAATTCATTGATTCTGCCATTGAATTTCAGTTCAGAGGCAATAAGATATAAAAGAAATCAAGAAATAAACTTCAAACAAAAAATTTGTTTGAACAGAAAAGAAAGTTTAGAGGTCCCCAGATGGATAAACTCTATGGAAATGGATGTCCATAATTTGCAAAATAATTATTTAACAAAAATAGTCTCTTTATAATTTTAAAATGCCAAAAAATATTTTTTAATGAGATCAATTTCATTTCCATACAATTTTCCCTCAATTTTCATAATATCTTGAAATTCAGTTTTATACAAAATGTTTTTAAATGATTTGCTTGAATTCAAACTCGTCCTTCAAAACATTCATACTTCTGCATTTATTGAATTCTTAGTAAGAATTTTATTTCGCAATATATGCACTTTATAATTCACAGAAAACTGATTGAATAAAGCTCATGTTTTTCAAATCGTAGCATCGGTCTGTATTTATTTTTAAAAAAATGTATTCCATTTTAATCGTTTGCAGCCTAAATAATCAATAATCTCAGAGAATCACGCTGGTATCCCCAATGTTATCTAAATACTTACATAAAGCTCAATGTGTGTGTGCTTTGGTGCTCTACAGAAAAGACCATTTGACCTACAGCTACCAAATTTGGTCATGTATATCTTGGAGGTCGGGAATGTGCACCTGGGATCGCTTTTTTTGAAATTTTAATTATAATTTTAATTATTAATTAAAAACTAACTTTCCCGCCAAAAAGTCTTTTTGTTTTCCCCAACGCCAAATCAATAAAACTTCAGTTTCTTTTATCAGTAAAAAATCCAACAGTAATGAGGCTAGGGTAAACATTTTTCGACCGATTATTTCAAACGTTTCTGTTTATTTTCTTAGTGTTTGATGCATTTAAAATGAAACATTGTAATTAATCGATCTGTTCATGATGAATCTGCAGAAAATTTTGTCGACAAATTCTTGGTATATAACATAAATGAATAAAGATATTCTTTAGTGCCCATAAAGTTTAAACGCTCAGTGACTCTGTTATCAGTAATCATATTATAAAAAAAATACTTTTTTCAGTAAAAAATACTATTATATTAATTGCAGATTCATCCTTTCCACTTTAATTTAAAGCAGAAATTCTACGGGAGCTAACAGAAAATGAGAGAGATGCATATTACGTTATGTCTGAAGGCCTTTATAATATTATGAGTGAATTGTATGACTATCAAAATTTGAAGTTTTAAAATATTTTGATGAAGAATCTATTAAAGTAGGAATTGCGTAAAATATTTAATTATTAAAATTTAAACGAACATTAAGATTGGCGAACAGGCTGGTCGCCAAAGGCGGCTATTGTAAAATAAATTTAAAAAGCGTTTGTTTTCACAAAGCGTTTTCCATTGCACATTAATATAAAATATTAAATTGCATTCTAATATTCTAAATATATCGTTGATAAAATATGCAGGCTGACAAACAGTCTTCAATGAGACGGTTTAAGCTTACATTTTCATGCATATCCATACTTCTGGTGATAAAATTCATACCCTGAATTTCATTTATCTAGCCTTTTGCAATTTTTAATTATCGTGCTCAAGGACTGACAGGCAGACTTCTAAGACAAAATCGTATGCATCTTTCATTTTGCGTTTTTTAGATAACTTGTAAATCCATGAAATTATTCGAAAAATGCCTTTTTCAAACTCGGGTTAATTTTGCATTTACAGAATTTCTTCAAAATTTGATAAAATTTAGAGCAAATACCACATATGATGTTTTATCTCATTGCTTTTTTTTTTTAATTATCGTGTTTATATGCATAGTGCCGACGAAACTTTGCAAATTTATCTCAATCCCGAAGCTTTGATGGTTATGAAATTCTCTCTCCATATGCAAGTACATATACTTCTTCGTATACAAGAAACACATACTTCTACGTATGCATATATTTCTTCGTATACAAGTAAAAGAAAATCTCTCATTTCATACGACGTAGAAAATAGGAATTTCTAGCAAGAGGCTCTTGCTTCCCGGCATAACAAAAGTTCCTGTTCCTTTAAAGCTGTGTTGTAGTTTAGTTACGATGCAACTCTAATGAAAGAATGAAGGAAATGTGAGCTAAAAGTTCCACTGAAAAATAAGGCCGGTCGCTTTGGTCTTCTGTCTTGCCGTTCCTTCTTTTTTCATCATCAGAGGAACGTTAAACAAGCAGAAATAAAAGGTTTCAATGGCGGGGGAATAGAAAGAGAGAATGAAATCTGGAAGTCCAAAAATGTTGTGAAGCTATTTCGAAAGAATGCTGAAGATTCGTTGGATCCCTTTTCAACCAGCTGTAAAGCTTCTTCACGGTTCTGACGAGTTTTGGACTCATGTACATTCAGATACTTGTCTCGATTTCAGTTTTCCTCTATTCGTCCTTGTTTTGATCCTGGTTTAAATCCCAATTTGCTTTTTTGATCTGTTTGTATGATAACTGGCGATGCCACAAACTAGACAAATGAAATTTGATCTGTTGTCGTTACATCAAAATGGTACTTAACAAATAAATTTCAGTGAAATCCAACCACATCCGTTCCGCCGGGTGCGTGTCAATACGATGTCTCAAAATCGCCACAACCTCGATTTATGAAAATGAAGCACATGCCTCTGTCAACAGAATTGTATGTATGCAGATTTTTATACTTATAAGGATTACCTACTCAGAAAGTTCTAGTGCCGGCGACTTCCAACGAAATATAATTTCACTATCCTTTTAATATGAGTGACGCTCTTTATAAAAATAGTTTACATTTCTTTGTCAATAAGTGGTCTTGCTTCAACAGATTTCACTTTTACAATTGTTTTTATGCCAGAAGCAAAGTTCGTCAGATTTTTTGTTACATTACAAACGCTAGGGAATATATGTTACCTATTCAAATCTTGGACGAACAATGTAGTGAAAGTGATGTCGCAATTTCGAAATCCTTAAGTGGATTTCATGTCAATTTATTTATGTTTCGTTTGATGCTGAACCAATTTATGGTTACTAAAAAGCGATGGGACTCTGCGCTTAGCGAAAAATGTTAATTGTTAAATAAAATGGTATTAAGTCAAGGGCAGAGAGCGCTGTATTTCGTGATGTTTTTTCACCAGATGTGCAACGGCCAGTCTGTCTTCAAAATACTGTCATTATGCAAAATAGTATACTACCTCATATTATTCTCTCAGTTTCCAAACTTTCCTGAAACACCATTTATTAACAGCATGCGAAGAAAGGAGCATCCATCGTGATTGGGATGCCAGGTAGCCTACCGTACCTAAACTGACTATCGTAGTTTCTATGAGTGCGCTCGATTATCTGTAGACCGTCTTCTCTCGCTTGAGTCTTAATTAAGGTAAATATGGAACTGATTATTTACTTCGATGCAGCCGTTTCGCATTTCTATGGCTGTTAATTTATCGTCATCTTCTGCTGATTTTCTGTGTCAAGGATATCTGTGTTCTCCTGTAACTGTGTTGGATACTAATACCTGAGACATCCTCAGAGTATTTCTCGTCTTTCTTTTATGGTTAAATTGAGTTCAGTATACCGTAAGATACATATATCATATTTTTTGACTCAACTGCCTTCGAAATCCTTAAAGAGGTCGGCATCGGGTTTTTCGGTGAATATTATAGCGTCGATTCTGTTTAGAGTGATTTTCTTATAGAGCCGGATTTCTATGTGTGTGTGTGTAGCTTTCTTTTGTAATTCGGGCGAGTGCAAGAAATGAACGCCGTGATAAAATTCAAAGCTCAACTCGAATGAAATGTCACACGAAATAATTAAATCAAAATGAAAATAAATAGAAATTTATGAAAATTCAATTTAACAAAGCTTGGATAAAAATGTTAACCCAAAGAATGCCTTGGCATACGATAATAATGATATATTAACCTGTGGCGTGAATTTGGCATTTTTACTAAATCCATCCTGTGAACCTTGGAATATGTTTGGGGGGGGGGGATTCTTGGCACAATAGCCGCAATTTGCGTTTTAGACACCTCCTCCCCAACCACTGAAACTAAAAATGGATACAAAACCACGTTTGTAGTCACCACCTCATACATCAAATTTCATATATTTAAGTCATTCTTTTTTCATTTCTTTTTTTTTTAATTTTCGCGTTTAGATACTTCTGAATGTATAGACAGACAGACGGCCAATACATTGTTGAAACTGATTCAAAATTTGACAGATATCACAATACAGACGTTAAATCTGTGCGCAGAATTTTATCCATCCTGCTAACATTGTTTTCATGTTAGTATCTTACATTTTATTTGGACAGACGGGCTTCCTCTGGACGGATTTTGGTCAAAATTTGACAGAAATCTGGAAATGTGCTGAAAAAACCAAACCTATACCAAATGTCATCTTTAATTCCTAAAAGTGTGTTACGAACTTCTCTAAGTCTAAAACATGGAGATTCGCCATAATATCAAATTCGATTTTTCTTACGATTGCAATACTTTCTCCATACTTCATAAATAAGAAAGTAAAAAAAAAGCAACCTTCAGCAGCAAAAAGGATGAAATTCCGAAAGCACTTGATTTATTTCATTTAACTCGGGGAAAACATTTGTTTTTGTCATGATTCATGTGGAATTGAATTCAATCGAGCACTTTCATTTTTTATTCTATTCTTTTGTTGCCAGACAAGTATAGCGGGGGGAAATTCCGGACCGTCTGGATTGCCAGTCCAATCTTCGTGGCCGAATAAATCTTCTTCCGGGAGAATCCGAAGAGGCTTTCGTTCCTCGCCGGCAGTTATTGGAAGTGCCAACTGGGGATAATTAAAAGAGTTTATCAAGGTTGCTGCTGTCGCTGGTTGAAAAAGTATCAGCGAAAAACTCAGATTTTATTATTTTTAAATTTGCTTGCAATATTATATGACTTCCTTAAAATCAAATATTCCTTTTTACACAATTAATTAAAAGATTTTAAACATTCTTGATATTCAAATATTAAAAAAAAAGTTTCATTTCATTATGCTAAATTCTAATAGAGCTATGAAGCGTTAATTGTCACTATTTCGTATCTTTTTTCCAATTCTAGGAATATTCGCCTATCAATGCATGCCACTTCCTGGGGGAAAAAAATAGTGAAAAATACAACTCTATCTTTGAGTGGCTAAAATTGATCAAGTGATGAAGCTATAAATGCCACGCCATTAGTAGATTTTAGATCATTTCAATGAATGCCTCCAGGAAAATCTATAATCTACAAAAGGCACTTTCTCGAAGTAGCCGTTGATTGGTCTAAAATAAGGAAATTAAAATTTATATAACTTATTTACAAGGACGGGAGCTTTTTTTTTTTTTTTGGTTTAAAATATTAGTGCTTCTAGAATATTTAGCAAAGTATGATTAAGTGATGCGTGGAATTATATTGGGATGTTTGAGGTAGCCATTGTTTAAATCAAAACACAAAAAATATAATTCTTTATGAGATTTTTAACATATTTCAATTTAAGAGTACATATACCCCTCTAATGGTTTATAAATTAACAGTTGAGCCTAAATTTGAATGGATATCCTGTTTAATCGGGCATCGAAATGAAATTAAACTGGCGAAACTGGTAACTTATGAAGCTTTAAATATCACGATTTTAGAACAATTCAATAAACGTTCCGTGGTAAATTCGCCAATCAATGGATGGCAATTGCTTAGGACAGACATTGACTAACAAGTTCCAAGCTTCATAAATGTGTCTGCGTTTACCGAAAAAGACTAAAATCTTTTCTTTTTAAGATGTTAGTTCAGATGCTTTGACTTCAGCATTTTTCAACATTATATTTATTCTCAAAAATATATATATTATAATTATATACGTAATTTAAAACATTTTTCCAGTTGGTATCCCCCAAAAGTGAAACAATCTTTTATTTTTCAAAATATTGCACTTGAACATATACTTCCAAATTTTAAAGTTCTCCATTTGCAATTAAACCAATACAAAGTTTCATTGAAAATGGGATTGTGTGAAAATACTTTACTTCCTGTTGGGGCAAATACAAATTTATTCATGACAGATAAATTGGCATGCATGAAATTTGCATAATAGTAGATTATTCAATCACCACTCATCCAAAGAAATTTATTAATCACAAGTAAAATTGGCATACTTCAGTAACAAAGACTGTTTGGATACGCCGCAAAGCAGTCGCAATGCCAGTTTCGTTGCAGAGGAATAAGAACATCGATTTCTGAATACTCGGCATCTATCTCGCTTACAAAAATGTTTAGTGTTAGTAAATTACTTCCTTGGGGATGAATGAAGAAGATGAGGCATCATACAAATGAAACCAAAACGGACAAAGTTATCGTCATGCTAGTGGACGACAGTCAGCTCGAAGCTCAATATTCTAAAATCGATAACGTAGAGAATATTTCAATGGAATAATTGGCCTCCATAAAATATGTGCGTGGATGTAGTTATAATATAAAGTGTGAATTGTATATAAAGTGTGTGGTGTGACATTTTTAGAAATTAGTTACCGAAAAAGGTTACCAATATAATCATCTAATTTTTATTGATATTATATTTGAATTAAGGAATGAATTGCTTTGCAAAACTTTCTTGCAAAGTTTGAGTATATTTACGCCCCGAGCTATTTTGGAAGAGGCCTGGTAGTTTTGGAATATAATCAAATAACGAGGAGAGTATTTAAATTAGGATGCGTGGAAGACTATTTGACTTGTTTAAAGAACAACAGGATCATACACACTACGAATCTTTAGATGAATCGGGTTTCGAACTTGGAGAGCTGCAGAGCGTGGAAGCTCAGATCATACAAGTAGGTGCCCACACTATAACAAGAAAGGAGTGGTTAAAAGTTGTGCAGTAAGTCCAGGAAGGGAGTTTACGCTGAGGAAAGAGAGGAGAGTCTGCTTTTCTGTTCGAATTTTATTTAATCATATATTAGATGACACGCTGTATATAAACTTCTTTCAATGCTACCGTAGAAATCAGAAGGCATTTCGTTTCATTATTCTGCTTAATGTCTTGTCACACCGACAGTTTTAGCGTGAAGAATAAGCCAACATTGTCTGTCGCCATCACACTTAAGCATAAACTATCGCCATTAACTCCGCTCTTTCTGGATTCATTTTATGACCCTTTATGTGTATACGATGTTTTGTTAAATGCAGTCATATGACATTATTTCGCGCAGTTTTCTTGCAGCTTAACAGCCTTATCAAGCTGTAATAGCATTAATGAAAACGGCACCATTTTCACGCCTCAAATAACATCCATTTTCATCTCACTCAATCCTTTTAGTAAAAGTAAGATCTTGCATGAATATTTTTTTTACTTCCTCGTATGAGAAATATAGAGAAAGTATCGCAATCGTCATAAAATTCGATATGGAGATTTTGACGGATCTTCGCGTGCCAGATCTCTTTGTGTTCAAAGAACACATTTTTAGAAAATGTCTGTCTATGACGAAGATAACTCAAAACTGCTTTCAACTAGACGGCTGAAATTGCCATCTTCACACCAAATGTGTAGATTTTTATCAAATTTTGAGCAAAATCTATTCAGGAGAAATCTGTCGGTCCGGCTGTTTGAATACGATTATTACAAAACGAAGAGGGCCAGCTGGATAAAATTTAGTATCCATACTGCTAACAGTTTGAACCGATTCCAACAAAGGTCCGTTGAGGAGAAGTCTGTAAATGCGATAACTCGGCATTGAATCGAAAGATGATTTCGTGACTGCAATGGTTGTCAAATTTGGATTTCAATCGCTCTCGGGGAAAAACTGCATCCCAAACAAAAATGCTTCTATATTAGAGAGAATGCGAAAGAGTTTTGGAGGAACCCGCTGGTTTGACTATTTGATACGCTTGTCTTTAAATAGCGCGATACCGAATGATGTCATTTCCAGAATAGGTCATTTGAGTTGACAAATTTCAGAAGTAACTAAATTCTGAAGAGTTGGTAATCTAAAAAAGGATTTACAGAATTTTAACTACATGAAAGGTTAAGGTTTTGCTTCATTGACGTAGCATAAAAACCATTATTACACTACTTTAAAATTCAAAGTATAAACTTTACACAGGTAGAATTTTATTTCATTACGATTTCCCTCATGTTTTATAAAATTAAAAGCATTTTAAGCATATTTCATAACAGCACTTTGGTATGTTTCAGTAACCCTGTTTTTACTCGTGTGCGCCGCAGCAGAATTAAATACAATTTTTTATGCTTCCGCTCACACTGCCGAACAATCAAAAGCTAATTTAGAGCTATCAAGAGCTATTTAGAAGACTCTTTAAAATTTTTTACCGCAATTCTTTGACATCTACTTTAATTATTCAAATATTCACCCTATTTATTACAAAGGTTTATATTTTAAAAATATCAAAATTACTTTTTGCATCCTCTTGATTAACGAATCGCTTGGTGAAAAATGTATCAAGAGTATGTTTGTATAGTATTGTTTAATATCTTTCCTTTGAAATTAATCCACTATCCTTTGCCATACATCATTATTCGAGAATTCTTCTTCCTTTCCAGAACTTTCCATCTTTATTGCAAATATAGAAAGAGGATGCGTCTCTCTAATGTCAATGATTCTACTGCTTTAATTGTCTCCAACATTCCTCTCTATTGCTGCGAGCTTCAAATGAATGCAAATGTTGTGTACAAAAGGAAAGAAATCTCATAACCACCGATTCCCCGGAGATCGGAGCCGATTCGTTCCCGGACTGCAATCAATAGTTGAGACGTGAATGAATTCGAAAACTGATGGTGACGCCGTGGAACTCTCGGTTAAAATGGTTCGAGAAATATCTCCTGTGATGAAACGCGCTGCTGGACCGCCGTAAGCTTAGTATTGGCTTGGATACGTGTTGCATATTTCGCATCCATTGAGATTCCAATGAAATTCGATTTACCACTCTACATGCGTCTATAAAGAGAGCTTAGGTGGCATGCTGGTAGGATCTCGACTCCAGACACACACAATTTTATCAAACATCCTTCCTTGTCTGTAAAATAGGAGCAAGTTCGTGCCTTAAGGAAAATACGATCTCGGTGGCCTGGTGGTAAGGACTAGACTTCGGAACCGGAGAGCTTTAGGTTCAAGACCCGCTTCCACCCAAAATCCTTCATGTGAACGGGTCTGGTGCACGTTAAATCTGTCAGGGCCAAACGTGTTGCCGGTAGTGTGGTGTGGAAGCTTGGAGAGGGGGTGCAAGTTCAGGTGTCGTCCTCGTCATCTGACCGCAGTTCAAAATGACGGCATCCATCCTAAAATAACCTAATGTTGCTTTAAAATGGGGCTTTAATATAATTAGATTAAATCCATAAGTGTAATAACCGTAGACTGACTCCTCCGATCCAGCCGAAGGCTCATGTAAAAACTTGAATGAGCGGACCACCGCAACAACAACACTGGCAGGAATTATGGTTCAGTTTAAAGAGCCATTACCGGTCACAGTACAACCCTAAGGAAGAACTTCCCGTTATCGATGGAAGGTAGCCGACCCCCACCATACCTACTGGGATGGCGAGAACCAACCCCCATGCCAAACGTTTCTCACTCTCCATTACGAGATGCCTCCTAGTAGTATCCGTCATTGTCGTATGAAGGTTTGCAGGGATGGGTGTTCCTTTCTTAAGAATCATCCTTTCATCTGACCCTGTCTTCATGAAAGTGGGAGGTTTCTCCCACACTTCACGTCTTATTATTTCTAAATGGATATTAATATAACTGAACCATCTTACAAAAAATTAAATTTCGCATCAGATAAATGCCATGTCCTTTTCACACAAGTTCTTTTTACAGACGGATGAAAAATGTAAGGCGAGTTCAATGACATTATTTTTCGCTTTGTGCGTCAATATATTTGTCGACGGGCCTCCGATTTCTGCCTTCACCTCTTTCGTATATGAGCACAGCGTGGCAGGTAGCATCGGATACTCCGCAGTGCCATATAACGGGGAGAACCGAAAATGCATTTCGATCACTTGCTCCCAACTCAACCGTTTCAGAAATGGGATTCGGGGAACAAGCGACACTATCACATTTCGAAGTTAAAATAAACGTTCAATGTTTTGTTACAAAAATGGAAAGTAGATTTTTAAAAAAAATCACAGACAGATCAATTCTATAACTTTTTTTTTATATTTTTGAATTATATTACTCACATTTCGATGAAGCTCCCACCTTTTTTTCAGGTTCGTTCGTATCTGAAACGTTGTGTTTTTTTAGTCATTTCAAAGCCCTTTTTCTAAAAAAAATCTCACCGTTTTTCGTTGTAGAAAACAGTATTCATGAAATTAAAATGTTAACATTTCGATGAAATCTGGAGACCGCAAAACCAACGTGTGTTCTCCCCATTTGCCAAATAAGAGATGGCAATGATTTTGGCTTTGTTTTTAGTTTGAGGCGCATTCTTAACAGCTTTGAATCGAATGACTATCATTTTGAAGCTTCCAACGAGTGGCAACAGTAACTTCTTTACATTTTAAAGAAAACGATCGAATGATTCTCTAGTACGGCATCGTTTCTTTTATTTTAAACTAGCCGCCATTGGCGACCAGCTGATTCACCAATCTTAATGTTCGTTTAGATTTTAATAAATATTTTAGGCAATTCCTACTTTAATAGATTCTTCATCAAAATATTTTAAAACTTCAAATTTTGATAGTCATAAAATTCACTCATAATATTATAAAGGCCTTCAGTCATAACGTAATATGCATCTCTCTCATTTTCTGTTAGCTCCCGTAGAATTTATGCTTTAAATTAAAGTGGAAAGGATGAATCTGCAATTAATATAATAGTATTTTTTACTGAAAAAAAGTATTTTTTTTATAATATGATTACTGATAACAGAGTCACTGATAACAGAGTCAGCGTTTAAACTTTATGGGCACTAAAGAATATCTTTCTTAATTTATGTTATATCCCAAGAATTTGTCAACAAAATTTTCTCAGATTCCTCATGAACAGATCGATTAATTACAATGTTTCATTTTAAATGCATCAAACACTAAGAAAATAAAATGAATCGTTTAAAATAATCGGTCGAAAACAGGTTTAAAAAACTACTTAAAATATAATACTTAACTACTTATAATAAACTACTTAACTATAAGCATATGCAAAAAATATATAATATAAATACAATTTAATTACAAAGGCACACAACTAACCAAAAAATAATTTAAATCAAGAATCATCCGTTGATAATGGTTGTCAAAAATCAGAACATAATGCGCATGCGTGAATTTTCAATGCCAGTTACGGTAACGCAAATGCGAGAATTTTTCTACGTCAGTTGGGGTAACGCTATGCAGATTAGACATTTTTAATTTCCTTTATTCTGTGTCATTTTAATTCAAAAGTACTTCAGAATGAATCCGAAAGATCGATTCATTAACAACGTTTAATTTTAAATGCATCAAACATTAAGAAAATAAACAGAATCGTTTGAAATAATCGGCCGAAAAATGTTAACCCTAGCCTCATTACTGTTGAGGGAAAAAACTGAAGCCTTACTCATTTGGCGGTGGGGAAAATGAAAAGATTTTTTTGGCGGGAAAGTTAGTTTTTAATTAATAATTAAAATTCTAATTAAAAATTCAAAAAAAAGGATCCCAGGTGCACATACCCGACCTCTAAAGTATACATGTACCAAATTTGGTAGCTGTAGGTCAAATGACCAGGCCTGTAGAGTGCCAACACACACACACACATTGAACTTTATTTATAAGTATAGATATAGATGTAAATTTGCAAATATCAGTTAAAGCATATTATAATACATTTGCTGAACGTGTAGTAAATATATTTTGATTGAATTCAGTCATTTATCTATTATAATATTTTGGTTTATGTAATATGAATCGTAACATTTATTTTATCAAATCATTGTAAAAATGATAAAATTCTTCAATAGAAGCTCTCTATTTTATTATAGCAAAAAAAAAAGGAATTATTTTTTGTTGCGAAATGTTTATATTCCTCCTATCAAGATAAAATGAAGATTCCACCTTGCCTCCACCAATGTGTCATTCCTTTCATGACGTCTTCTCTCCAATATTCTCTCTTGTACGTCGCATCTCGAATGAATGCAAATATTGCTCACAAAAGAAGAGAAAGGAGTATGGCTAAATTTTCATAATGCTTCATCTGCCCGTCTCTGTTTACGAATTGCCTGGAAATCGGAATCCATTCATTCATGACAAAAATCAATAGTTTCGGAAACGAATAGGGCTGAAGACCTCTGTGGAAGCTTCGGATGCAGGGATCCCTCCTGTGATTGAGCCTTCTGCTGCATTATGAATAGCTTTGGATTTAATATATTCGCTGGCTCCTTCAGCCGCTGCGAATGGTTGGATCTTTGTCAATTGACTACACCTGAATGTTTCACATGGATTGGAATATCCGCTTTATGAAGACTTCTAAAGCGGTTTATAAAATTTACCCACAAAGTTTCAATCTTTAGTTCTTGACATCGAATTTTGAATACAAGTGGGCGAATAATTAAAACCGCCTTTTCTATTACTTTTTCGTATATGAAGAATGCAAAAATCAGCGAGACGGGTTCTCTCCAATAAAGGTGAATGTGTGTTTTAGATGCCATTTCTCCCAAGCAACTGAAGCTAAGATTTGAAGCAGAACAATAATTGCTCTAAAAAATCCATTTGACATGTTTAAGTCGTTGCTTTTTTTCTTTCAGCTGTCGCGTTCACATGTTTCCGAAAGCACGAACCAACGTACGATCACTCCCGAGTCGGTTTTCGTTCACAATCTGATAAGATATCTACAATATAAATAATAAATCTGGGTCTCTTTCCCTCTTCATTTTGTATTTATCATGTTGAGTTTCATTCGGACAGCCGGATAGACAGACTGCGTCGGAACAGAATTTGCTTGACATTCGACGGAATTCTACACATTGGATGTAAAGACTGTATACGAAATTTCATTGATCTAGCTCCAAACGTTTTCCAGTTATTCTTATCACAGACATTTTCCAAAATTGTGTTTTACAAACTGTAGGAGGTGTGGAGAAATCTCGAGCTCGAATTTTTTGTAATTATAATATTTTCTCACACTTCGTGTGCGAGAAGGCAAAAATCTTAATGTTCGTTTAAATTTTAATAATTAAATATTTTACGCAATTCCTACTTTAATAGATTCTTCTTCAAAATATTTTAAAACTTCAAATTTTGATAGTCATATAATTCACTCATAATATTATAAAGGCCTTCAGTCATAACGTAATATGCATCTCTCTCATTTTCTGTTAGCTCCCGTAAAATTTCTGCTTTAAATTAAAGTGGAAAGGATGAATCTGCAATTAATATAATAGTATTTTTTACTGAAACAAAGCATTTTTTTATATTATGATTACTGATAACAGAGTCACTGAGTGTTTAAACTTTATGGGCACTAAAGAATATCTTTCTTAATTTATGAAATATCTCAAAAATTTCTCAGCAAAATTTTCTCAGATTCATCATGAACAGATCGATTAATTACAATGTTTAATTTTAAATGCATCAAACAGTAAAAAAAATAAAATGAATCGTTTAAAATAATCGGTCGAAAACAGGTTTAATAAAACTACTGAAAAAAAGATGTACTTAAAACTATAAGCATGTACAAAAAATATATAACTAACATAAATAAAATTTAATTACAAAAGCATGCAACTAACCTAAAAATAATTTAAATCAAGAATCATCCGTTGATAATATGGTCAACAATCAGAACACAATGCGCCTGCATGAATTTTCAATGCCAGTTACGGTAACGCAAATGCGAGAATTTTTCTACGCCAGTTGGGGTAACGCTATGCAGATTAGAAATTTTCAATTTCCTTTATTCTGTGTTATTTTAATTCAAAAGTACTTCAGAAGGAATCTGAAAGATGGATTAATTAACAATGTTTAATTTTAAATGCATAAAACATTAAGAAAATAAACAGAATCGTTTGAAATAATCGGCCGAAAAATGTTAACCCTAGCCTCTTTACTGTTGGTGGAAAAAACTGAAGCCTTATTCATTTGGCGTTGGGGAAAATAAAAAGTCTTTTTGTTGGGAAAGTTAGTTTTTAATTAATAATTAAAATTCTAATTAAAAATTCAAAAAAAGGTACCCCAGATTCACATTTCTGACCTCTAAGGTATACATGTACCAAATTTCGTAGCTGTAGGTCAAATGACCTGGCCTGTAGAGCGCCAACACATACACACATTGAACTTTATTTATAATTATAGATTAATTATAAATTTATACACATTAAATACACAAATCTTAAAAAAAATAATTTTTTAAAATTGTTTTAATTTTGAAAACAGTTTTTGTGTCATTTTTATGACTGTTTTCATTTCACAAAACAATTTCATGTGTTGGGGTAAATATCGCAAATAAAATATTAAATATTTTTATATTTTTATTCAATAACATCCCATACCAAATTTAATAGATTTAAATCATTATTTTTGCATTGCATTCGCCACATGCACACGCAAATACAGAAGCAAATGTTTCGATTCATTGACATATTTGGTCAAAATGGGAGGAAACTTTATGTTTTAGATGCTAAAAGAATGTACTAATGTTCAATTCTCCTCATTTTTTGCAATTTGTAACTAGCGAGCTCAACTGTACTGGAACATCCAGGCAGACGGACTTCTTGTATGGAAAATGGATAGATATCCACACCTTTTCTGATAGGCTCATATAACAATATTTAAGTGTATACCGTAGTCTAGGCTCATCACTTTTTCTGCCTTGGGTAAAAGTTGCATAGAGCAAATTATTTTTTTAATTTCATCATTTTTTGTAATAGTTTTATATAAATATTACTTAGCTGCTACAGACATTAGATCTTGATTTACATTAAAAATGTAAATGTAGAAATTCTTACATTATTCTTCCAATTATCAAGAACCAAAAAAAAAAGGATTTAAAAAATTAAGATTTTTTTTTAAGAAATGCTTTTTATTGGAAGTTTTCGTGTTAAGTAACATTCGACTGTTTGCTTAAAGAACAAAAGAAAATAATCTTTAGAAAAATAACGGTTAAAATGTCTGACCATTTTGTAGTCGAAGATTTTCCTTCCTTTGCTAAAAACGTGTCTAACTGTCGCTAAAAACTTCCCCGTCGGTCAGAAAAACAGAACCACTGACAAACAAGCGATGGCCTTTGAGAGTAGACAACAGACATTTCTGCATGAACAAAAAATGTTGGGGAAGAGTGACACTAACGACTCCAGGAAATAACCGCGGTCGGATGCCGTCCATTTCTCCTGTGACTGAAAGAGAATTCCTTCCTCCCTCTTCTCGCACATAAGAAAGAAAACAAATCTGCAAATGGAGGAATCTCCGAGTTTCGTCAGGTCGAAAGTATCATTTTTACATGTTGTTCATTCATTGGATGGGCTTTGATTCTCTCGCGTAGGAAGCAAACAGAAAGAATGGTGACCGTCCAAAAATTCGAGGTCGAGATGTAGACGACTCTCCTCTCGTTCGAAAAATGCATGGTTGGAACATATCTGTCTCTCCATGTTTGCAACTTGACAGATGAAATTGGCTGCACACTCGGTTTGGAGATTTCCATCCAGATCCGTTGAGAGAAAATCCCCCTGTCTGGCCACTCAAATATAACTCAGAACGATGAGAGATGGGATAAATAAAATTTGGTTCATACATTTAGCATGGTGTAGACACCTATAAAATTTCGAACAAAATGCAACGAGGCGTTTAACATCTGTGAATCTGTACTTTCCTAAGTATGTGAAGGCGATCATTCAGAAACGCGGTGACACATGTCAAATTTGGTACGAGATTTTATTTGTGCAATAGTTGTCAAACCTTGCTTTCAACAGATTGAGAGAAACTTCCCTAAAAACACAAATCCACTTCTATTCGAGCGCCTGCCAAGAAGTGCTGAGGAAATCCGCTGTTTGGTTTGCAAAGAGGAAATTTTAAACACGATATTTGGCTCTCTTAAGTCCTTGCGTTGTGCATTCTCGATGATGATACATTATTTTAATATTTTTAGAACTTAATGAGCACTTGCTCAGTCATTCAATAAAACATGGGTTCCGGTATGGAGGCGTCATCTGGTAGTAAATATTGGAAACAATACATTTCAAAATTAAAAAATATATATATTTCAAAATTTTAAAATTTTTATTTTGAAAATTAAAATTTAAAAATTTTTTATTACATTTTTTTTCAAAATGAAAAAATATATATTATATATTGTTCGGTACATTGAAAAGAGCATTTTTTAAAACAAATGTATAGGAATTATCTCCCACAGCTTGTAACCACGAAATCTCAAATACACAGAGGGTTCAATGAACAAAATTTTTCGTGTGATTTTATTATAAATGTCCACCAATGATGGCTCCATTTTGGTCAGTGAGTGGATGAAGTTTGGATAATTGACCCAGGTCATGTGTCCAATGTCTCGCAAAGAGACATTCGTTATTTGAACGCTGCTCTAAGGCATAAAACGTTCCGTACGTCGTCGCTCTGCTTGTTGTGCCATCTTGCGAGCCTCCCTGCACGATCGTCTCCTTTCCTCTCCCAGAGTGCTGATTCTTACTGCTATCCGATCTGCCGCTTGTGTCAGAAAAGTAACGAGCCTCACAAGGAACGAAAAGTATTAGATAAAGATAGCAACAAATATATTCGGAAATCATCGGGATCCGATGCCAAAAATGTCTCTTTGGATGCAAAGGGGTTCAACGAATTGAATCTTGTCTTGTTTTTAGAGTTTTTGGAAGAATATTTTGTGGTTTACAAACATCAATGCAAAAAATCCAAGTAGTACTGCATACTGTACGATATGGCTTGATATTATACGATATTTTACGATATTATACGATATTTCTGGGAATTATTCAATATTTTACGTCACAAACCAATATTCTTTGATATTATACAATATTATAAGATATTGTAGAATACCTTCGATATTATACGACATTATATGATACTTTGGAATATGGTTCGATATTATTCTATACTGTATGTCATTATATAATAATATTGATTTTATACAATATTGTATAAGATTATTTGATATTATTCGCTATTATGGGATACTGATGGATTCAAATCATTCTATATTATACAATATCTTATGTTGAAAGCAAGGCGTCAAATGAATATGGATCTCGAAGGATTTACCCTTCCTTTCGACTCTAAATTCGATTGGTGCATTGACACAAATGTGTGCATTTTATATTGAGCATCGAAGTATGGCAAGAAACCTCCATGCAAATTTGAAACACTTTTCGTTAACACGCTGCGCGCTATATTTGATGCAGGTCTATTTCAAGTTGAATTACCAAATTTTATTTATAGGGTTGCTACGTTTTTAAGATGCCGTATATCGAAGAAGAGACCGATCAACTTTAAGATGCATTTTGACGGGAATCTGCTATTCTAGTGAAACAAACTCATTCCAGATTTTATCGTACCATTTTTAAATCGTCCTGGGAACATAATGGACGCCCCACAAAAAAAAGTACCGAAAAAGTTAAAGAACTGTTTTAAAATACAGGGTGTGTTTTTAAACTGACGGTACTCAGAGACCTCTGTAGCTTGAACTATCAGCCGCAAAGCTACTAAATTTTTTACGGGAACTATTAACGAAATGGGAAAAAGGAATCAGCGAAAAAAAAATTAGTTCTAAACATTGATGATAGGGGAAAATGTGGGGCTTTACACTTTAAGATAGCTAAAATTTTGCATAAAACAGGGGGGGGGGGAATTGCAAAATGCAAAATAGCGCTTACGTAGTCGACACCAGCGCCAGTATTTTGAGTTATAAAAAAGAAGCATTGAAAATCATTTCAAGTATCAGTTGATTTGTAAGATGCGTCTCCCCTTTAGTACAGCGTGCATAACTTGTGAAGCTCTTTTATCTTAATCAATCCAATGCAGTGTCCACTCTTCTCGAATTTAGAAGTCGAAACAATTTAAGTAAAGGACCTCCATAAATTAATGCAGTGAAGGCAATAATTTAAAAATTTGAAAAAGAGGTTATTTCGCATCTCGGCCTGGTAGAGGACGGAAACCGGTGTCGGAGGATACGATCACAGATGTTGCGACTGCAATCGTTGAAAGAAATCAGACGAGCCCTGCTGGTCATAGCAGCACACGCGGAGTTGCCCCACAACCGGATGTTAGTGCGTCAATAGCATGGAAATTCTTCAATTTTATTCATATAAAATTAGCCTTTTGCATGAATTAAAGCCAGCAGATTATGATCTTCGATTCTTGGCCTCGGACAATTCTCTTGATTGATGAGGCTCATTTTTATTTGAATGGGACTCTTAACACTCAGAATTCTAGAACTGGGGCATCTGAACAACCCCATGCATTTCAAGAAATCTCACTCCATTCTCAAAAAGTAACTGTTTGGAGTGGTTTTACGGCATACATTTAACATCGGACCATTTATTTTAAGACTATTACCCAAGCAGGTTACCAAATTACCAAAAGGTTAGATCCGCAGACCTGTTCCATAAACGCTCAAAGATATCATGATATGCTGAGTAGTTTTGTTATCCCACAACTTCGACAAATGCAATGCTTATATAAAATTACCTTTATGCAGGATGGAGACCGCCACATATTGGTACATCTGTACAGCAACTGTTGCGCCATCACTTTCTCGCTCCCCGGATCTAACCTCATGTGACTTTTTTCTGTAAGGTTATTTAAAATCGAAGGGTTATCTTGGTGGAATCTCGAATTTATCAGTTTTAAAAGGAAATATAACACGGATGGTTATAAACATTCCTCCTGAAATGTTGCATTCAGCTATAAGAATGCAATGCTTAGTCCAAGAAAGGGAAAGCGATTCGACTGAATAAAAACAAAGGAACAAAGAATGAAAAGGAAGTCGAATAAAATGTTCCTTTTCTTTTTTTCTTTTTTTTTTTTAATTTGTAATTATTTACAGAAGTTATTTTTTGGAATATAGCACATTTGTGGAAAAATTAATTCTTTCATTTATCTGTTTACTGTAGCTTTTAAATATTTTATCGTGCAGTTAAAATTTAGGTCAAACGTGACACATCCCCCCCCCCATTGGTAACTTTTCGAGCTATTTTTTTTCGCGGATTCCTTTTTCCCATGTCGTTTATAGTCCCGTTACAAAATGGGGTGACCTTACGGCTGCTAGTTCGAGTTACAGACGTCTCTCAGTACCGTCAGTTTGAAAAATATATTTAAACATATTTCTTTAATTTATTAAAATTACACAAAATATCAGACAGAAATAAAATGGATGTCAATAAAGCATTTATTTTTCTTAAATTTTAATGTTGCGTAAAATAGATTTTTTTTTTATACTGAAGTGAATGAGAAAAAACGAAAATACACTTCAATTTTAATGAAAAATCGAGTTTTAAATTTTGAAAACATCTTCCTTTACTGAACCAAAAAAAGTAGTTATTTGACATATTATGTATATTCTGATCCCCCCCTCCACGAGTGGTTTTTAAATTACTTTTTTACTCACTCATGCACGAAATGTAGATGAAGTCCTTAAAAATTTTGAACACGAGATTTTGACGAATCTTTACATTTCTGACCTCTGTAAGTTTGAAAAACACACTTCATACTAAACTTCTAGATTTCTGTCACATTTTGAGTAAAATCCATTCAGAGAAAGCCGAATACAAGTTAACATACAACTGCATGGATACAAAGCTAGATGGATAAAATTCTGTACACAGATTTATAGTCTATGGTGTAAATGCCTTTCGAATTTCGAGTTGAATCCAACAAAAAGTTGAATGTCTGTAGGTCTATACTTTCAGAAGCACGCCAATGCAATAATTTAAACACGCAAATATAACAAATTTGATACTGATTTTGTGATTGCGCTTTCAGTTCCGCATCAAATTTTGCTTTCAATCGATAAGTAATTTTGTCCAAACTGTGAGAAAAATTTATATATTTTTTTTATAAAAGCCAAGCATTAAATAATATCTCCGGATCTTACGACACTCAAATATTTGTTTGTTGTTGTTAATAAAAGCTCAAAAACCGCTTTCATTCGGGAAATATCAGTTCGTGTGATGTAAGCCTTAGATACATTTTTATTCTTTTACTTTGCATTCGAAGCTACTCTAAATTGCTGCCAATATGGAACAAATTCAAAACAGGAAAAAGCTAGAATTACTTTGCAAAAGAAATCGAAATGCAGATACTTTAAGAAAAGATAAAACAGTGGAAGAATCCCAATTATTGTGAAATTGGAAGATGGGAAGATGAAAAGTAAAATCTGAAACAGTTTGTTATTTGATCGAATTTGACAAAAAAATAAAGATTCCCTTTCGCAGACGACGAAAGTCATGAGCATTTTTCTGTTTTGTTTATTTATTGTTGTTTTTTAGAATTTAGTTTTAAAGCTAAAAATATCGTTTGCCGTTCAAAGCAAAAGAAACTATTGGTCACCTCTCTATATTTTTTTAACTATTGTCATTATTTTACTTCAATTTTTAAATCTTATTAAATTCAGAAAATTAGAAATCCAATCTCAATAAATGTTCTTCACATTTTACTCACTAAATCTACCAATTATCGAAAGGTTTCGAGGCATTATCCTTTTCATTCATTCAATTCCTTCGGACGGTGGTTATACAGCTAACTTAAATCAATACCTAAAATAGTTTAAAATGAAATTTTAAGAAATTAAATTTTTTGTGTCCATATGTAAAAAGAGTTTTTTCTTTGATTCGTCGTTTCTAATGTATGAAAATGTTATCGATATTTTTCATGATTTCTTATTTGTCTTCTTGGTGCTTAATTGATGAAAAGAGGTTATCCTTTGGCGTTCTTTAGGAATCATTTAGTGTAACTCATGTTATTCTTTCTTATGATAGCGGTGTGTGTGTGTGTGTTAGACCCAGAGCCCTCAAAATTGACACATTTATACCTTGGAGGATGGAAACACGATCCTCGGTCCGATTTTTTTTTAAACTTTTAATTAGCATCTTAATATATTCAAATATAATTTTGGCGTTTTCAGCAATAATTTTCAAAAAATTTTACATCATTTTAAAATTCAAAAAATTATCTTTTCAATATTAGCAAATATTTAAAACATAAATTAAGTTCCCATTTTTGATCAAAGTTTAAAAAAACATAAAACATGTTTGGTTCCGAGAACATCAAATAGTAAGATTAACTGGATGGATGTGCCAGTTTATATGATTTTAATGACATCATTTTCAGTTTTTCGCATACGATATATAGAAAAAGTATTGCAATCTTCAAAAATCCATATGTAATATCTCTTGATATCTCTCCGTTTCAGACCTCACTGAACTCAGAAAACACATTTTGGGAAAATGTCTGTCTGTCACTCTATCTGGGATAAAGTTAATTCATAAATGCTTTTTGCTAGATGAATGGAATTTGGTGTACGGTCTTCGCACCTAATTTGTAGATTTATGTTAATTTTGAATAAATTCCATTAAGAGGAAATCTGTCTGTACAGATCTTCGAATAAAATTCGGCACTGTAACTACAAAATGAAGTGAACTAGAAAGATAAAAGTCGGTGCACAGATTTGGCATCGAAACTTTTCAAAGTTTCGGCCAAATTCAACCAGGTGCTTGAACTTCTGTAGCGCTCTACCTCTCGAATTATGTAACCGTTATGACTCAGACTCAAATTTGATGTGTGATTCATTTTTTGCCAAATGCTTGTCTTAATCAGTCCGAAACACTTACCCAGAATCAATCTGTAGATTCAGCAGTTTCAAGCGAGAGATTCTATTTCGTGACTATTAGATGTCACTGTCAAGAGAAGCGTTCTTTGAGATAACAACTTTAGCAGAGACTGTGCGAGATGGTTTTAGGGAGACCACTCCCGCTGGTTTCTTCGTCTCTTTTCCATTCGATTTTCTTCAGAATGTGAAATAATTTCGGAGCAGATGCGAAACATTTCTGTGGAAGAAATCGCATCTGAGATGCTTTCACAAAAACACAGAAACAGAATCTCGGGTATTTCGAATACAGTAATCGGGACGAGTGAAAAAAAAATCTGAAGCAAAAAAGGTATTTGTTCGATATTGGCAAAAAGTCCAGATTTTATTTCAATAAATAAGCATGAATAAAAATCCTCCGTTCGTATTGCTTTAAGAATTCTTTTTTGTAAAGGAAATATATCTGAATGTAGTTCGAGAATAAAGCAGCAATTGAAAATGATTGAAAAAAAATGCATTTATTCCTTTATTTTTATATCTTTAAAAATTGATATTATTATTCTCCTAGGTATTCAAATCTAATTAAGTTGAACAAATCAAGAGAATGGGGATTTTTTTTATCTGAAAAAAAAATTTCCCCTCCTCATTTTTTCTTCTTTCTCTTTCATTAAAAGATTGTAGATTCATAAATATCTGATTGTATATTCTGATATCTGATAGATCTGATTGTATAATCATAAATATTTCAGAAACAATAAAACTTTTGCTTCAGTTTTCAAATACCAAAGTTTTGTAAAGTATTTGCGAAATGTCAGCAGTCATTAGGAGTTTTCCCTTTCTTGTCTATGCAGTATAAAAATATAAAGAATTATAATTTTTATTTTCCATTTTACACCCTTCCTGAGAATGCAAAACTTTATTTTTTAATTATATCGTTCTGTTATAACTGAAAAGCTGAACTATCTAAACAGATGAAATAGAGTAGGTGATTATTTCATTAAAACTCTTATATAGTTTAAATTAATACTTATAAATTAATTTCATAGAAATTAATTTAGCAGAGTTTTACATCATTTCATTCGATTTCTACTAAATTTCAAACGAAATATTTGTGCGGTCTTTCTGCCCATCTCGTGCAATTCAGTACAATGATTGAAAAATTCCACCCATTAAAGGATTTCAATTTGGCATCTCATTTTATGTATAGAATGCAATCAAAATTTCGGTTGACTGACCGTCGGTCACTTCTGATTCCGTCTTATCGCAAAACTATTGAAAATGAGATGGGTGAAATCTGTTCGTACGCATGTGAGCGCTATCATTCAAAACATGCTACATAAATGAAATACGCTTTGTGATGTCAGTATCGAAAAAAAAAAAAATTATTTATGATCCAGGTCTTGTAATAAATCGAACATTTCACCTGCTTTAGAAACTAAAACTTTTAAATTATGTTATGTTTTCACATAATCGGTTAAACGATATTTAATACTTACACTATTTTTCAGCCCAAGGTGAGAAATTTAAAATGAATCCTAGCATTTTCTTTACTTTCTCTCTCTCTCTGTATGTGTGTGTGTGTGTGTGTGTGTGTGTGTGTGTGTGTGTGTGTATGTGCATGCGAGCGTGCGTGTGATCAAATGTCAAATACAAGGTCATTTAACCAGTAATGTTTAATGTTATTTCATCTTTTATAATCATGCTCAAAGATGTTCTTTCTGTACAGAATCGCTTTTCCCAACTTAGAAAAAGAATTTCTATTGTATGGAAGACGAGCTTTATAGCAAATGGGGGGGGGATTCAATTTTTTATTTTCTGATAAATGACTTGAGTTTATGTCCTCATACCAGCGATACTGTTCTCCTTTCGAATTTCTCCTGCGCTTACACTAAATGGCGCGTAATGTGCTTCACAGTGAATGGATGTGCGGTAGGATCACATACAAATTTCATTTGCTCAAGTCATTTCGTGTAACGCGTTTACTAAACAAATTAGCAAACAGATATGCAATCTTTAAAGGATTCGATCCTGAAAATATTGTAGGTTATATTTCAGCTACCAAAAAAAATTCGTTGGTTTTTTAAGTATGTCTTTATGTGACTGAGCGATGCCACAGATTTTTGCTCATAAATCATGAATAGAATTTCATTCCTCATTGGCATTCTCTTCGTTTCGTTACTTTTTCAAGCATCGGAATTCGTTGAATGTTTCCGCCCTCTGATATGGAACGACCAATCAAATTTCGATCATCAATCGCCGTGCTTTTGAGTTGAATGCACACGAAAGGACAGACAAACTTTGATACAGATCTCACATTTTTGACCTACAACCGCACACCAAATTTCATTCATTTTACTCATTCACTTTCTCTGTTACAGTGTCCACTTGTTAAAAATATATCTAATGGCTAAGTCCTCGCAGATCTGTACATCTAAATATCTAAAATCTAAAATCCGAAAAAAAAATCTACAATTTTTATTGTATTTAAATACAATACTGCATACCAAATTCAATTGTATATATACTACAGCATACCAAATTTCATATCTATAGCTATCTCTAATTTGAATTGTCATTTCCGTATATAGTTTGAAATAATTCTTAAATTGCTTTAAGGGAAAGAGGGGATCTAGAAATGTTTGAAACGTTTTGAAAATTTATCCAAATCTTGAAGTGGATATTTTTTATTATTATTATTATTATTGCAGTCCTTTCTTTCTTTATCCTTTGTATAAGAGAAATTTAGATGACCAAAATCATTCTATCATCTAAAATTTAAAAGTGCAAAATCAATCCGCAATCTTAAAATTTAAAAACAAAATCATTCAAACAATCTTAAAATTTGAAAGGGCAAAATCATTTTACAATCTTACATCCGTCGATTTCAAATCTGGTGTTTTTCGTTAAACTGCTGTTTGTTCAGATACACTTTGCTGAAAGAGCTCGGAAAAGGTAGAAGTAATGGATGCTCAGCAGAAATTTCTAAAATAGTGCTTTTCTCAACGGGTTTGTTCTGCCTCTCAAAAGTAAGACTTTCTTTTGCATTATCTGCAATCTTTCCTTTTCCCTTACTATTGGGCCCCGATGATTTATTTTCGTCACTTCGACTGGCCATCATTTTTAAGATCAGAATTTTCATATTTTAAAACTACCATTATTTCTGCAGAAAAGAATTCGGAATACTTGCCCTATGGAGATCTTGTCTTCGTCGGTTTTCGGTTTTCTACCTTGAAGTATATAAAAACATGAATTGTTTCGTTAAAAAAGCGATAAATAATATTTTTTACCAATCTGCGAATAAAAATTTGTTATTTCTGAGCATACTAAAGAATTTCTGTCTTGACATTAAGAAGGAATCTTTATATTGCTACAAATTTTTATTTGACTTGACTTGTGCCATGTTTGTAAAGATAAGGGGAGGGGGGATTGTATTGATTTCCTGGTATGGTAGAAATTTTAAATGTTGTACAGTTATCTGCTTTTCGAGTGCATGGCACTATTTTGTATTTCCTGACTTTAGCTATCCGTTAATCTACGAAAATAAACTCAGCACGACTCGTGGTAATGAGTTTCAGAAAAAATGTATTTCGAAGTTCAGTAACATTTATGATTTACTTATAGTAAAATGCACGTGTTTGCTTATGCATGCTTGTTTGGGGGGTGATCATGCGTGCTGCCATTCTAAAAATTAGATTATTTGACCTAGAATTATCAATTTGGCACATTGGAGGGTAAACATTTGCAATTTCGAGCGATATTTCTGAAATTTAATTAGATTTTTAATTAATTAAAAATGAAGCAAAATTTTGTCGTTTTTCTGCTAACAACATCTGAAGATATTACAACTCAAAAAAAATTTCAATGGTACCAATGTTTTAACATATAAATTAAGTTCACTTAAAAAAATATCTCATAAATAAGTTCTAGAGATATTAAAATAATACACCGTCATTGAGAAAATAGATTGTGCGAAATATCAGAATAATAGCGCACGAAGAAATACGTAAAAACTCGATTATGAAATTCTATGAAACAAGTCATCCAAATTAAAAGTGTTTACAAAGATATGGAACATAATATTCCATATTCGTGTAGAATTGCGAAACTTTTTCTTTCGAATATTTCAATTACGATGGTCAAATTATAATACTTTAATTATTTTTACAAAAGCCTCATACTCTTCTAATGAAGTGATCCATTTAATTACCAAAGCAGCCATTTAATAACTATTGCAGATTTTTCAAAAATTTCTTTCTTCGTGATTAGAGTGCAGAGAGAAGCGCAAAAGGAACCATTCAATGCAAGCGATTCGTTCACTTATCGGGCTGCCAGAGAGGAAAGCATTTCCCGAAATGGAACGCTTGTCTTGCTGAGGAGCCGCTCCTCCGCTGCATAAGAGCATTTTTAATATTTTCAGCTGTAAACATTCAGAAAATATTCTAGCTATGTGGTCATTTCGCCACAAACATTTTACACTGAAATATCTCGTAAACTTTTTCAAATTTCTGTTTTAAAGCATTTTAATACCGTTCTAAAAGTAATGTGAGTGATTTAAATTACATATGTATTATAATTTCATGCGAGAAGAATGAAACAGTGCGACAAAAATTTCTTTGCATTTTTACCGAAAATTCCCTGAAATAAAACTCTTATGAATTACTTCTTGAAAATAATTTAATGTCTTTTCAAAAGTCATTTGAGCGAATCAAATGATGCAGACATTATAACAAATATTCTGTGCTTCTAGAAGACCAGAAAAGGTAAGCAATTTAAAAGAAATTTTACACTTCTACTAAAATTCCGGTGAAAGCAAAACACTATCAATGATATGCACAGATTCGCAGTTTTAAAATGGCGATGAAGAAAGCATTCAAAGTGGATGTCAGTTGATCAAATTTGGCACGAATTGACGTTTGGGAAAGATTTTTCTCAAACTTGTAATAATGACAATTATCTCGTATTACAGCATTTTTTATATATATTTTGCAATAATAATTTTCATTGCTTTAATAACCGGTTTTTCATATTTACATGAAGAGCGACGCTATTGAAAGTCTTTTGTGCACAGCTATTAAATAATTAAAATGAAAGAAAAGTAAAATTAAAATTAAAAAATGCGAATCATCACGATGCTGCGATGTTTCGTATTAAAAAGTTTGAATCATTTCTAATTTTATGTAAAAAAAATGTAAAATTAGTAATATAAAAAGTATTTTTTAAATGAATAAATATAATTCTCTAAATGTCTACACCTTTATTTTTAAGTAAAATCAGAAATATTAGTTACATCAAAAAAATTTTTTAAGTCTCCCTTATCAGAGTCATGATTGTTTGACATGTGCACGGAATGCCAAACAATTCATGTATATAAAGTGCTAATGCATGTGGCACAAAAACAGGTCTTTGTAATACTTGTTGTCGAATAACAACAGTCAAATGCAAACAAACCGGCATATTTTTAAACTGCAATGAATTAAACGCTTTGATTATCTAATTCATGGAGCTGCAAAATGTTATTAGAAATGCTTTGGAGAGTGCTCGCCGTTCACCAAAATGTTCATTCAGTCAGAGGAAAGCAAATCTCAGAAATAGACTTGGAACACTTGAATCAAACGCAAAAATAGACTGAATCATAGTTTTATGGGCATGCGCGCGTGAACGGCTGCTCATATATACTGAAGTTGTACTATTTTAAGACTAAAGAATTATCTTTTTAATGATATGAATTCTATCTGTGCGCAATTTTCATTCAACAATATTTTCAATTGAATCTGCTACTTCATTTAAACAACATTTGCAGATATTAGGATGGGATGCGAATTCATCCATCAAGACATTGCATTTCCTGCTTTTAACTCCATAGTAGAATTTTCATTTCGAAATATTTGCGCTTTTTAATCTGCGGCGAATTCACATTTGTTCAGCTGTAACATAACACAAGCAGAAAATGAAGAAAGTGTGGCAAAAGGACGCGACATTCAATGTTCTCCCTCTTCAACCTAGCAATTGGAAGATTTTCTTTCCGCGGGCCATTTCCCTCATGTCTTCTCCGTTTTAGTCTGATCCCAAATGTTCTTGAGGAAACAGAATGCATCCTGACTTCCACATGACCAAGCCAACATCTGAACTAGAACAAGTTTGGTTCCGTAGTGTTGCCTCTTTCCAAGATTAAAAATTCAGAGAATGATTCGTCATCAATCAAGAACGGTTCAGACTTAAAGGACATCATTCCCAAGAGTAGTAATAGACATCCATAGATTTATTTTCTGTTATTTTGCACAGAGCATTTATTTCTATTCGTATTTTTTATTATTTTTATTTCTGTCCTCATTTCTAGTAGCCTTTTTTTTTTTTTTTTTTTTTTTTTTGCTAATAGATTTGTAATTATCATTTTATTCCTCAATTTTGAAATCACAAACAAACTGTAAGTCTCTTTATGTAGCTTTCAGTTTTCGCTCTGATAGTTGGTTTCATAAGCCAATGTCATTTCCCATTGGAATTCCAACCAGCTCATTGCTTTCGGTATCCAACTCCGGTATTGCTCCGGGTTTTTTGTTTTATCTAACATTAAAATCCCCTTACCAAATTTTAATCAATAAATGTCAGAAGCTAACAATTTGGGTGATAGTCAAAGCGATGGACAGAACAGGAGCGTCCTTCGATGTCTGTCCCAATTTATGCTGATCTCACTGTTTAAATAACCAGCAGGTTCTAGTTGCAGTTACGTAAAGCGGTGTTGTGTTGTGCGTATCGCATAAAAATAAGAATTTTTTTTAAATGTACCCCATGAGCTATTTAAAACAAATGGGTCGCCAAGGGCGGCTAATTTTTAAAAGTCTTTGAAAGATAATTTTGAAAATTGATTAAATCCTCTGTAATCTTTTCTTTATCATTCATATATTGTTAAATCCATGCATTACGGAACTTTGAATGATACTTTTTCTCAAATTCATTACCGGGATTCGTCAATCGCTTGATTCAAAGTTTCATTTATTTTAGTAGATTAACTCGTCATTAGGATCACAAAATAATAAAATAATGTTATTTCATTCGTGACAGATAGTTGTGCGAAACTTAAAATTTAAAATGTTTTAAACGACAGAAAGTGCGTTAAAATTCAATTCCACTCTTTCATCTTTACAAATATGATATAATTCAACTCAAATAAAACTTTGGTACAACTCATTTCTTATATTCAAAAGATTCCTTCTTAAAGGCGGGAGGCAAATTGTATTATATGTTGATTTTTCAGAAGTAGCAAATATTTATTTGACGAAAGAAATTTTAAAAAAAAATTGTTTCTTTACCCGCATTTATGCTTTTTTTTACTGTCTTATATATGAAATATAGAGAAAGCATTGCTATATCGCCAAAAAAATTCAGATTCGAGATTTTGAGAAATCTCCCAGTTTTAGATCTCCCTGAGTTTGGGGATTATCTCTCTGTCTGTACGTGAAGTAGGTGGAAAACTTTTGTGAACGGTCTTCACACGAAATTTGTGGACATTTGAAGCAAAATCTGTTCAGAGGAAGTTAAACGAAATAACTCAAAGACACAATGATTTAGATTTATCAAATTTAGTATGTGTTTTTGTGTCTACAAATGTAGTATCTGTGTCAAATTTTGTTTTTAGTAGTTAGCAAATACAAATACAAACTCGATATCAGATACTATTATCCACATGCCAGGGAGTCACCGCCAAGGATCTTACGATAGATTCAGTAAAATGGCTGAATTCAGGCCAAACGTTAATATTTTGTAACTTTTGTACTCCAATGCCATGCAAGATGTTCTCTGGGAGGAATTTCGGGGAGGCTACTCCAGCTTGTTTTATTTATCACTGTAGAAGAGCTGAGAAGAACACTATCAAATGATAAGAATTTCGAACTCTTTGTTCCACTTCTGCAGAAATAACGATAGTTACGGAACTTTTGAAATGTGATCATTTTGATTCCTGAATCCTAAAAGCAATAATATTGGTTGAATCCGTCGAGGAGCCTTCTCATAGTGAGGAAAACGGGAAGTCATTAGAAATGATGCAAAAGAAAGATCTGTCTTAGAAAATAGCAACAACTTTAAAAAAAAGTTATTGGTTTGGAGAATTCAATTCTATTCTTTTACAAGTCTGCATTTTT
>JAPMOR010065296.1:311200-323866 GCA_026543865.1 Argiope aurantia
TTGGCACACTTTTATTTCACTTTGATTGTTTCGTGTTTGTATTGATCCAGTTTTGCAATTCAGTTATCTTTCCTTTTCTAACATATCACAAGTTTAATACTTTGAACACTTTTGATTCTCAATAATAATATAATCTTTCAAAAATCTATCATTCAAAAATCTATCAACATCAGTTCATTATTTATTGATTTCAATTTTGAATATGTAACGGTTAATCCCGAAACTAGTGAATTGCGGGAAAAAAATCAAAATTTAAAAATTGAAAATTATTAAATTAAGAAACATTTTTAATTAAATTTATTTTACTTGATTTATTTCTTATTTGTAACAATGGAATTTAATAATCTATTTCTCATTTCTTCATGAAATTCAGTTCTCCAATTTCTGACAAGTATATTCTCAATGACAATACATTATTTTATTATTTTCAGAGTTGAATAGTGATTTCATTTCCTTTCGATTTCGCACGTGGTTTGCCAACTGGCATGTGAGAAAAAATAATTACTTCAAGATCGCGAATAATAAATTTTAACGATTGAAAAAAAAAATGAAAATGAAGGATCTTTTTTAAAATATTTTTTTCAGTCCACTAATGAAACTATGCTCTTAATAATTGTTTCCATTTCAAATGTAAAATGCTTTCCTTCTCGAGCCGATAATAATATATGACGTTTTGGAGAAATTATCATTTAAATCTCAAATCGAACTACCTTTATTAGTAAATAATTATTCTCTTCCCAACAGCCTTTGATTTTGTTGATGAGAAAATTAATTATTTGCATTTAATCGTTTCTATCTCATTTAAAAGCATTTCTTAATTATAGTTTCCGTTTACAATTTATTCATCTGCTTGTTAAGACATCAAATGAACACTTTTGAAAATTGGTACCCTTATTAAATGGTTTCTTTGATAATTAAAAGTATTTTTTAATAAAAAGGTGAGCCCTGCTTTGGCAAAAAAGGAATTAAAATTTTATAATCTTTTCGTCTGAGTTAAAACTCTCGTTACATCGTCAAAGGCGGCGGATAAAAAAGAATTTTTCTAATTCACCGCAAAGCTGGTAGTCGTGTTGCATTTCTTTTTATCGTCTGCACTGAAGAAACAAATGTTCGGAGCAGACAATTTTTTTATTCTTCGACTCACAGTGCGATTCCCCTCCATTGAAATGAGTTTCAATTGAAAATGCATCTCGCGACGTATCATCGCACTCAGTGTAAGGAGGAGGAAGTGATAAATAATAATATTCACACGGATTTAAAAGTAGAATTTTTGTATTTTAACTATTTTATACTTTTCTGCTTATTCAATAGTGAGTGGCCTGATTTCTCCTTCTGTTTTACATCCAGGTGTTGCCGCTCAATTTTACCAATCAAAATTTAATCTAACTAAGGATTAGTTTACAATTTAGTTCTGAAGATATAAAAACAGTGTATCCTCATCGATTGGTTATAAAATCTGAATTGGTTTATAAAATCTGAACATTTTAAAGCTGTAGGAAATCCAGCTTTACAAAAGGAAAACTTTTGTTAAGATCTGTATTCGTGATGCTCAGACGATTCAAAAATGAATATCCTGCATTCGGTATTGTCAGAAGCTTCTAAATGAAACCAGATGAAACAATGAATGCCAATCATTGATTGGGCACAGAAGAAAGATGTCGATTTCTCCTCCCACGCAGCGATGGATATCTCTACGCATGACGGGAACCCGCACTTGGCCTCTTTCGACTACCACTTGTTTTAATTGGTGTCTCACACCCTTTCGCATCAATGCGTCAACGTTTACAAGATATCGAAAAATGGCTTGGATCGTCTCAAAATATAACCATTTTTCTCGGACGATATTCACTATTTGAAAAGCAGATGGACAAGATGTGTTGCTGGAGAGGGCGCATGCTTTGAATAAGGTATTGGTTGCCTTCCTTCCAATGTATGAATGTTTTCTTTGAGAGATACCGAGAATCATTAAACTGCAACAAATTTCATTGTAACCGTGTCTGTATTAAAGTTTAACTCTACTATATGTATGAAATAAAAGAAAAGCATATACACTTTTAAGCCGTCGCTTTTGAATTCTTATAGTCTTCACTAAAGAAATTATTTTTAAAAGAAATTGTAGAAATTTCATTCATTTTAATAATACTCTAAAACATTCGAATGCACGTCATTCTTTGTCTCATCGTTTAGTGCAGATGTGAAAAGACTGCTAGGAGAACTGGACAGTATTAGAAATATGCGACACAAGTCTTATTACTAGCTTCGTTGTTCTGTTTGCCAAAAATCCGTCAAACGGTGAATATCAATTGTCTGTCCGTGGATGTATGCGCAGAAACATACACAGCGGAACCTCGCTCAACGAGCGAAATTGCGTTCCGAATTCTTACTCCTAATGCGAAACACTCATCGAATGAAACAACTTTATCCATAAAAATCCATGTTCAATCAGACAATGTGTTCCATTTGGTTTTTCTCGTTAAGCGAGATTTGAGTGAAATCCGATGTAACATCATAACTCATCATCTGCAGTTGATCCTTTTGGATCCTATCAGTCCATCAGTGAAGGTTGAAATGCGTATTCTGCCCTCTTCCATATTGTGTACAAATACAATAAAATCGGGGCTTCACAGGCTTCAATCGCATTCTTAGCACTGATGGAAGGCTCATTCCTCGCATTCCCACCATTAAGCCCAACTGTTGAAGTTTTGGGAAAGCGAAAAGTGTGCCCGCATGGTTCGTAGCGATCCAAAAAATAAATAAATAAAGATAGAAAGACGAGCAACGATTCCATTAGTAAATCAATTAAATTGGGTCGTAATGAAAGGCGGAATCCAATTTCATTCGGCAGCGCATGGCTCTCTCCTGGGATTGGGTAGCACTTCGGATTTTCCAATCATAAAGGACTGTAATTAGATTTCCTCCTCAGCCAATCCCATTTGCGGAACGGTGTGAGGTTTCGCTATTCCCAGACTGTTGAGAAAAATAAAGAAGTAGGATTTTTGTGCTCCTTGGTATGAATGGGATCCTTCGCGGAGGAATCTCATCCACGTTTAGTGGGTCGAAACGGATGGATGAAATCTAACTCAGTTTTCATTGGAAGTGTCTTGTACACAAAGGAAATATGCGATGATTTGGATGTCATACTGTATTCAAAAAGAATGCTTCAGAGCAGAATGTACGGCATAGAATCTCACACTGTTTGGCGGAAACTGATTTCATCGATTGGATTCGGCTTCGGTGGAAGAGATCTTCCGTGAAAGAGTTGTCCGCTTCTCCTAGTGAAAAAATTCGACTCCTGCGATTGGTTTCGTTTGATGAAATCACACTCCACTCCCTTAGCGATGGCCTAAAATTTCAGTCCTGTTTGAGGGAATGCTTCGGCTAAAACTGATCAAGGGGATTGACACCCAAAAATCTATGAAAATACTGACGTTTGAATGGTGTGTGTTAAAAACGATCTCTTAACCAGTGTCTGAATTCTCTGAAAATGTCCGAGGTTTCAGACAAACATTTTGCGCGATTCTGAGGCTTTCTGAAATATGCTTTATCGAGGGCCGTTCCCTTTGTCACTGTTCTATTTTATGTTTTTACTGATAAGCCACCAAATGAGTTGCTTCGATGAAAAATAAAGCACTTTCCTGAAAACTCTATTCACGGCTTGTTTGTAACTTCGATCATTTCAATAGTCTTTATGCATTCATATCTTCCCTCCAAGTCTGGATAGTTTTTGAAAAGAAAATCAACGTTTCAAAATTTGAAACATAAACAATTGCTTATTTTAATTCTGATCGATTCGAAAATGCCACAAGTGAACAGAAAGAAGCCTTATTTGATTACAAATGTTAAGAGGTGTAGAGTGTATAAATCAAATTCCCAGTTTTGATATTTGGCTGTCGAATTCCTTCATGAATGAATGACTCTGCGCATGCTCATTAAAACATTTTAATTTTAACAAAGCAAAATGTGCAAAGATTTTTTGCAATTATTTTTATCACGTAAAAAAATTGGGAGTCAAAATTTTGTACAGATGTATTTAAACCCATTCTTTTTCAATTTCTCTAGAAACTTTGCTTTTACAGATGAGTATTCCGATTTATATTTTATTTTAATGGCATTTAATTATTATTATTAGGTATTGATAAGCATTTGAAAAATATTAGGAAGGATTTTCTAAATATGAAGACAATAAAAATATTAAAATAAACAAAAAAAAATATTAATTATTAATTTTTTAATTACAGCAATATTAAATTAACGACGGAAATAATAAAACCTTATAAGATTATTTCTTTCACCCTTAAAAATGTTTGGTTATTGTTGAAAAAAATAACTGGCCGGTTAAAAGGTAATATTTTTGTGCTTCAATGTTAAAAATCGTTTTTCTCAATTTACTTTATCTGATATCGTGTCAACTACAAAATGTTAAAAGTCAAATACATTTTATTCAAACTACGTTGACATTGACATTTTTATGTAAACTCAGAAATATCAACTTAATAGAATTAGGATCGATTTTTAAAAATATTGATTAGAAAAATTTCAAAAAATAGCGCAACATAAAAAAATCGGATATTTTCTGAAATAAATCACAAAATTTTCTTTAGTAAATATTTTTTCTCCAAAATTAATTTACATATCCAAAATCAGCTGTCTGATTCCTTTAGTTCATTAAGAAGAATCTTCAAAAGAAATTCGGTTGCAAATATTGAAAATGGAATGAAAAGCATTGAAAGAAAACTGTTTTAAAGAAAATTGCAAAATTTGTAAATATTAATTTAAACAGGAAACATATTATTTTTAAAAACTACATTTCTGAAGAGTTTACATTGAATCACAACGAAATAACAGATTTTATAGAAACTGTAGAAAAAAATTGGCGGTACGGTCATTTGGATTTGAGGAAATTTCACTTTGAAAAATCGACATCATTTGATGAAATCTTCATTGGAGGCTTTTTGTCTTTTACAACCTGAAAGAAATGTCAACGAATTTGGAAAATGAAAATTCTGATTTCGAATAAATTGCTTGGCATACAATTTCATTTCTATTTGGCGAAAAGTTGCGGTTTGAGACTCATTAGATTTCCCACAGACGAAATCTTTCTTGGATTTTTCACCTATTCCTAATGGGACAAAATCTTAAAATAATCTGTATCAAAAATATTAATTCGGTATTTTAATATTTTAATCGATTGATAGTAGTTGATAATAGTTAATCGATTGATTTTGATTCAATCCAATTAAATTTTAGTTTCATACGTTGGATGCTACTTGAAAGCGCATTTATAAAGGAACTAATCATAAAATAAGATATTTAAAATAACAAGTTTAGTTTAGTTATATTGACGTTCCGTTTTAAAGAGACACTGGAGCTATTTCGAGACGGTCCTCGTCATTTTGAACAGCTGTCGACATCTGAAATGCCTCGCCATCTCCAAGCTTTAACATCACACCAGCGTTTGACCCCGACATATTAAACGTGTACAAGACTCGCTTACACGACGATTCTTCAGTGGAATCGGGTCTCGGACCTGAAATCCTCCGGTATTTAAAATAGCAAATAATGAAATGAAAGCAAAAAGGAAAAATGAACTATTAACTTCGCTTGTAGGCCTTGCGGCACGATTACATCCTCCTGGGAACACCCGACAACTTAAACAGATGCTGATTGAGGAATGGGCACTCTTACCTCAAAAACTGTTGGACAATGTGGTGCTAGGTATGGGGAGACGGTGCGAAGCAACCATTGCAATAAGAGGAGGGCATATCCCATACTAAGGAACATCTGCTTGCTGTTCTTCCTCTTGAACAGACAATCATGTGTAACGATACTATGAGTTCAATAAAGCCTTTTTTTTTGTTTGATTCCATATTGTATTCATTTCTGCGCAACTATGCTTTCGTCATTCTTTCAGAACAAAATGCTGTATCTCATTTCTGAATTTCATGTCTCTCAGATGATTTCTCGTGAAGTTATGGCAAAAAACATACCTGTTGCTTAAGTTTTGCACACCAGTGTATTTCTATTTGTTTTTGTACCTGCGTTTTAAAATAACTCGTCAGAAATATTTTTGAAATTTTTCATCGGTGTTCCATAAATATGTTTTTTTTTAGTATATGCATCTTAGGTCTTAGTAAAGGCGGTGAGCCAAAATGTCTTGCGGACCACCAGTCGATTGCGATCGACTTAATGCCTGCTCATCCTTGATATACAATGATGTTCAATACGAAACGCGTCACAACGTGGAAATGCCACACGAGAAAGTCTCGAGGAGTGCACTCCTGCTAGTTTCTAAAGAGCGATACATGAAGTATTCCTTTTTTATTCCTACAGTTTGAGAATATGAATCCGTGGTCTGAAAGAACTTTGTTTTTTCTGTGCCCAAAATGCTGTTTCCGCAGGATGGAGAAGGAGGCCCTTCTGAAGCGCTGACCCGTCGCTCTCTTTCTCTTTATCAGAAGTTATGTTCCCAGCTGACTTTAAGGCAAAGAATTTATTCACCTTTCTTACCCTTAAATCGCCGTTGGAGTGAAAGGGAATTCGCGTGCTTCGCTGTCAGTCCGTTTTTCTTTCACGAGCACCCCCCTTTTCCTTTTCAGGGGCCTCACATGAAAATGAAAAGAAAGGTTTGAACGCTTCCTGCAGTCTGTAAAAATAAGTATTCGTTGAGACATCGAAAAGGTATCTTCCATTTGAACGAAAACGGAAAAAAGCTTCAAAATGTTTTTCTCATACTCAATAGAGCCCGTGTTAAACGCACCTTTGAAGTTTCTTTCGTCCAGCTATTCATGTTTCGTCCATTCATTGAAAATAAATATGTTAAAGTGCTTTCTTTTGCTTAGAAGAGCCATGCCAACAGATGTCCATTATTCAGATCTGCTCTCGACATTCACCTTTCATCAAATCAATGTGAAAGTTTGTCAATGTCTTGAGGAAGGAGAGGGTGAAGCCTTCAAAACCAGTCGAAGGGGTCTGCCTAAAACGTTCTCGCATACTTTGAAAAAATAGCCCATCCATCATCGATTGCAAAAAGATGCAGACCTTGCGTAAGGGCAAAGAACACCTTGCATTTCATTGTTGTACAATAGTTAAGAAATATTAACGTGTATCGTTTTTTTAGCATTTTTACTGAATCTATAGTGCAATCCTTGGTGAGTTTTTTTTTCTGCCGATTAAAACCAAGGCATAATAGTATCCGAAAATAAAATGTCTCTTTCAGGCGCGTTTTTTTCCGAAACAGCTTGAAACCAAATGGAACACTGAACTGCACTTGCAGTTGCAGAGTCACGAACCCAATTTGATATATTTAAGTCATTGCGTTTTTGAGTTGTCGCGTTTGCATGTTCTTGAATGGCGGTCAGTCCCTAGTAGATATTTATACTATAGTCATTAAGACTTTGAATCGAATTTTATCCGTCTAGTCTCTTTTTTTTTATGGTTATTGCGTTCATTTATAACCGAACAGCCGGATAGATAAACTGATTCGTGAACTTATCTAACTAAAAATTCGATTTAAAAAAATCTACCATTTTTTTGTAAAGATCGTATACCAAATGTCATCCATCTAGCTATAAGCATTTTTGTATTATCTTTGTCACTGACAGACATAATGCCAAAAATACGTTTTTCGAATTCACAAAAGTCTGAAACGTGGAGATACGCCAAAAAGTCGAGTTCGAATTGTTCGACGATTATAATACTTTCTCTATACTTCCTATACGAGAAAGTGAAAAGGAAGAAAGATTCTCATTATTATCGTCCCAGTTCACCTGAGGAATAGGAAAAGGAACTGAACGACGCCATCGTGGAGAACGTGTAGTTCATTAGAAAATAAATATCTGATACAGTTACGTTTTAACGATGTTGTTGGGGCTCCAAATTCATTTATTTATAAACTGAATAAGATGCGTATCCTTAATAAACTGAAAAAGTGATTAAAGTATCGTGAATTTAATATCTGATGCCAAACTTTTATATTTCAAAATATTTTTCTTGAGATAAATGTAAAAATTATTTAATAAAACTTAAGGTCTGTGGCTACGTTATTGGCGAATTGTTTGAAAAACATTCTAAAATAATTATATTTTTGAATTTGTTCAGAAAGAATATTGAAAGAATATCTGTGAAAGCAAAATATACCAATTAAATAACAAGAGTCTTTTTTAAAAAAATGGGGAAAAGGGGCCTTTATGGGCTTTAAAGAAGTACAAAACGACATTTTTTTAGTTTAGAGGTTGGTCAAAAGATTTGCTCAAAATTTTACTGATGGCTTAAAAAATGCATTGTTTTGCCACTGAACTGAAAAGGGAGCTCATATCTGTCCACTATTTCAATATAGGATTTAAACTGATAAATATTATGAGATGTTCAAATTGTTTGGCATAGTGTGTCATTAAAACAACAACAGAATATTTCTAAAGGAATAGATTATTTAAAAATTTATGAAAATTATTTATAGATTTATGAAAAAAATATGTGTATTAGATTTTAATTTATAAGGTTTTTCGTAAGAAAATTCTACCATAGATTACATTTTCAGAAAATAACATTTAAAGATGTAAAATATCGTTGGAACATATATATCAATACGAATTTAAAATGTCGGAGGGGGGAAATGTACTTAGAAGCAGAAGTCAAGTGATTGTATAACAATAATTGTTCAAACATTAAAAATATTAATTTTTTTTTTTCATATTTTTGGAAAAGAAGGCCGCTCAACGTCGTCACCTTTCAGAAACTTATTCGAAATCAAACATAAACAATATTTCCATCAAAGGCAGCGAGTCATTGCAAAAAAGATCACTGCACAACTTTTAAATATAACGGTTTATCCGAAGAAACCTCTGCCGTCTGAGTGTCCCCTGCAGTTAAAATTCTTTCGGAACCCTCGTCATCACTAAAAGAGCCGCCGAGCAATAAATTTTCGAGCGCCCGTTTTGCGATCGTCTCCAAATCCTCTCGTATGTCTCCATGGAAACCGAGAGCTTTTTATGCCAGCGGCTGCTTGGTGCGATACGGAAGAAAATCCAGCTTGTTATGAATTCCAAAATATTTTCCACGCAGCAGATAAAAAGAGTTGACTGGAGTCTCGAAATAATATTGAAAAATGAGAGCTGTAGCTTTGAGACGTTACTTAACTTCTTGACCTTCGAGAATCCAAATAAGATGATACATCCTATTTGAGACATTTATTGTTTTTTTAATTTCTGTAATAATGTGTGGACATTTGAGAAATGAAAGCCTTTTCAAGTGATTTTAATACGTTCGCTTGGTTGCAGATACAAAATTAAAAGTTCGTTCATTCCATGCACGAGTCATTGTGCGTTGAGAAAGTACTAAGGAAGCATGTAAACAAATAAAATTGTGGAGAACCACTGGTTCGAATTAAAAAGGACTCCTCGAATTTACTCCTAGATATGGGCGGCAACAGTGTGGGCGCGGAAGATGGAAATGAGTGCCTATGCAAGCGCCTGAGATGAATCGCAGTATTTAAAAGAATTGAAGAGGAGTAGCGCAGAAAATATTTTTATAAATTTATTAAAAATAAAAAATTGTATCATTGAAAGCTTCTTTTATAGGCCAATGATGATGAAAGTTCAATTGATGGATTTTTTTTAAACCCCTTCTTTCCCCCCCCCCCCTTGTAAGAAGTATGGAGGAAGTATCGCAATCGTTAAAACTCGAGATTTCGATGAATCGCCACGTACCAGACTACCTGTGACTTTAACGCCCTTCTTCCAAACACTTTTGAAATAAAGCCAGTCTATCGGTCTGTCTGCTTGCATAATATTTCTGCAGCACGTTGAAATTTCGTACGTGGTCTTCATGTCATTCTTGTTGTGATTAATCGGTTAATCGCACTGACCTTAATACTTACAAAACGAATTATTCAACTTCGGAAATGGGAAGACTCGTCAGCTTGAAAGCACTCACTTAAAAACGAAGGAAATTGCATTGGCGAAATTTGGTGATAAACGTATCGTTAGAACTTCGGGTATGTATCGAATTTTGTATCAAATCTATCAGTGGGTTGACTGTCTGTCGGTCCCAGCACACGCTCATCCAAAAGCTCAACAAGCTACATAAACGTATTTGGGTATGTAGCCTTGGCATCAAAATTGTTGATTCTTGCCAAGTTTTGAAACGTATAGACAAAATGTAAAAGATTGGAAAGATTTTGACAAGAAAAGCTGTCAGAATTTCAGTTTTGAAAAAAAAAAAAAGGATTCTTTCGCAACTAAAATTCAACATCTGATAGAAAATTTAGAACACATAGAATGAATGATTTACTTTAATTATTTATTTATTTATTACAAATAAATAAATAATAAGATTGTCTATGACGCCCTTCGATTGCTAGCCTTCCAATAACTCTGAACTACACGGTGTAAAAACACAACAGCAGAACACGAGCCAAGATAAGTAGCATCAAAAATTTAATTATTTATTATTTTATTATTTAATATTTAATTTATTATTTTAATTATGAAACAGTAGAGATATATTTGTTTCTTAAGATTATGTCTCCATGTTGTTTTTTAATTGCAAATCGAATATGTGCTATGATGCGATAGTTTCCAAGTTCATAACCACACTCTTGAAAAATAATTCTGAGCAAAATAATTTCAAAATTCATATAAGACATGAGCAAAGGTTTAATAATTGCAATGAAATTTTTATTTAAATACACTGATAAAATTTAGAAAAAAATAAGAAATATTGTGTTATTTGAAAATCTTAAAAAATATGATATTTTGCATGTTAAATAGTTCTAAAGATTAATTCTATTGCGCCTAAGAAATAAAAATATGTTTAACGGATGCAAAATGTTTCTGAATTTTATTGTATAAAATTTCATAGGATTTTAATTATTAAATTTCATAGGATTGTAAACACATTTTGAGAAAAAGCCAAAAAACTCTATCGTTCTATCCTAGGAGTTCCAGTTATATTCAAAATTCTGTACTTGCATGTCACGATGGATTCCTGTTCATCAAAGGACAATTTATGAGCTTTCGACTGTTCAAACTTATGGAAATTATGCAATTATGCAATCAGTGAAATGTCCCATCTTTTATTGTCAAATTTATCGAAGGTACTTACTTACTTCAAATGCACATTTCCTTTTTTTTTTTTATTAGCGTTAACCAAATGTTGTCGCATCAATCTAAGTACAGTACACTCCCGAGTATCAGGCCTAATGTGGCAAAGAGGCAGGCCGGATAACAAAAAAGCCGAATAGGCTGGATTTTTATGAACTCATTTCTTTGCACATCAATACAAGGAGACAGCGTTTTTATACCAAAACTCTCTGCTATAATACGTATTTTCTACCTTCTTATTGAGTGCTAAGCCTCCATTTATATCAATGTGAACGTGGCTGCGGCACGATGAATCATAGAAGCAGTTGTCGGTAACGTGTCAAATTAAAATAGAAGGCTCTGTACTGGTCATTCATACGTGTTTATATACTGCACTGCGCGTTTCAAAAATTTATTAGAGAAAAAGTAAGTTAAAGGATGCAAACTTTTCACATTTTAACATGAATTCTGTAATGCCTGCAATTCTTAAATGCATTAAACATAAGCAAAATGTCAAAGTAAGTCGTAGGCCTATTTCTTAAGAAAATTTATCTTTCCCTGATAAATGATTACACAAATATGAAAAGGAAGCCCAACACTGCTCTTTTCCTGCCCCAAGTATTTTGCAGAAGACATGTAGGAGGATCCTGGCAGTGCCTTGGCAATGTTGCCCCTCCTCGTTTAATTACGATCAAAGAAAACCGGATACTTGGGAGTGCGAAACAGGCGAAGGGAAGCCCTCCCTCATCTTTGAATATGTTTCTCATATCTCATAAAATATTTTCACAGAATAAGAGAGACGCAAAAAAGCAGATTCCTGTCAACTTTTTGATTCCTATCAAAAATGAACCGAAAGAGAGATTAAATGCTTTTTCTTATTTTGCTAAAAGAAGGGGGAAACATTTTGTGCATAAATTCGCGCACATCCTTTTCAAAAGAAAGAAAAGGAGTAAATAGACGAAGCAAAATTGTTTTTGTTGGGAAAAAAAGGCGCGATTAAATTTCCGATTCCATCTTCAGAAATGGAGGATACTTCCTTTTTGATTATTGTTGTTGGGAATATTTCGAAAAAGAAGCAATTCTGGATCATTTCTTTCACCGGAATGGGAAGAAGTTTTTAAGTACAATCAGCTAAAAAAACATTATAGATACTTGAGAAAAGATTTTCCCTTTTTTTATTCTCCCCCTAACATTTTGCTATTCAATTGCAAAAAAAAAAAATTTAAAAAAAACAGTCCGTGCTTAATATTCTGTCAGAACATTTGAAAAGAAATTTTCTTTAAGAAAACGAATGCTGAAGATCGAACTCAAAACATTTTTAAAACTGTGGAAAACGAAAATCTTTTCAAGAATGACTTTTCTTCTTTCGTTTTATGACTTCATCAGCCGGAATATTTTTGGTTTCTCAAAATATTTCTGTAACGAGTTCTTCTCAACATTTCATTTCCTAAAAATTAATTTTTAATAAATTTTATGGCGTCTGTACTCTTTCAAACTAAACTGGATGATTATGCTTATTTTATTTTATTTTTTGAAATGTTTCTCTCTCTCTCTCTCTCTCTCTCTCTCTCTCTCTCTCTCTCTCTCT